>OY720681.1:81518192-81788192 GCA_963170755.1 Amphimallon solstitiale | reverse complement strand
ATGTATCACCAGAACCGGCTAGACAATAATTTTTAATCTCTGTATTAGCACAGTATATAGCTATGTAATAGAAACAGTAGTTTCTCTCGAGGGAAATAATTGTCCACCGGCAAACCGACGCGTGCCTGAGTGCGCAGTAGTTAGCCATCAGCTGTTGAGTTGGCGGGATTATTTGATGCGACTGCTCGGCATGCGGTTTGTGAATGGCCGTTAAATGTAAGTTCTTCTGGGTGTACATCAATTATGCAAAATGTTTGACAAACAATGTATTATGAACACTAATTTTACAAATTAATGGGTAGTTGTACACAAATTAAACAAGGCAGCATAACGTTTTATCAATAATTGTAGTGTTTCGTTTCGCGAATACTTGGAACAAAAATGCCCCATTATTGTTGTGCACCTCGGTGCAAGAATAGTTCGAACAATTCTAAATTAAGCTTTTTCAGGTTTCCGAAAGAACCAATGCGGTAAGATCCCCACGTGCATTAAAATGTCCTCAACTGTTAAAATGTGCATATTGTTTATTGTAGCTGTGAATAATTAAGTACTCAAACTTCATGACAAATCCACCACCACCAACGCAAAATTTAATTTTCGAAGATTGATTACCGACAATGGGAAAATATAATTGAACAAAATGCCTTCACTTATTTTGTAGGTTATTTGGGACACAAATGTTTTGAAAAGCGTAGTTTTCCAACAATTATACGTTTAAAACACAAAAATGAATGAATTCAAAATTTTCACTTATTTTAAGGCATGTCCTAACTTTGTGAAACACCTTTACTAATTTGGCAACGCCCGACTATAATTTCAGTATATACACGGTGGCCAGAAAAATGCGGACAAACGCCAGGTAGAACGATTCTTTGTTCAATTCTGAGGCGATAATCTTAATCCAAAAAAGTTATACGGTCCTTCCTTACGGCATACGAGACCATCAAACATTAAGTTGTACGGCTAAAATTTAGCAAAATTCGTCAAATTTATCTATGTAAAATCATTGTAGTGAAATTTAGAAATGGAATTATCTCAAATGCATTGATGTAACTAATCGATTAATACCAATGGTTTACAAAAAAAAAAAAAAAAAAAAAGCACTGTACTACTTTTTTCAATTAAGATTGTCAACTCAGAATTAAACAAAGATTTGGCCTGCGTGGCGTTTGTCCGCATTTTTCTGGCCACCGTGTATATAAATACCGCATTAGGAAAAAGCCTTCTGCGAATTTTTTTCCTCATTTTCCTTCGAACCAAATGTTAGCTTTAAATTAAAACAGAAGTTGGAGGAAATATCTTATAAACATTCCTGCGAAAATTTTTCTACTGAATTTTTGATAAAGCTATTTATTCGTGTAAGAATTTTTTATACTTTGAAATTTTGCATTAGAAATTTCAAAGTTAGTGACAATTCAAATAAAATAACAATTTTACACCATTGATGAATTGTGTCAAGAAATTTAAGTAATCTTTAGGTAAAAGTTGCCTTTTTTGTGTTGTACGTATAATGTATTACATTTTAAATGCGTGTGTAATATGTACTTAATGAAAAGCAGTGTTTTATCGTCGTTTTTTGTATTATTGATATAGCTTTTTCATAATTTTAAAAATAGATTAACATAATTATCTCATAAACGATTTGGTTCTGGGTCACTGATTTATTCCTGTATAGAAAAATTGACTACGCCTCTGGTTGCGCGTGCCTGAGGTGCGCAGTACCATTTTGGGACACAAACATCAAAGGTGCCGACGGCGAGAGAAACTACTGTGTCTATACAGCTCTATACTGTGGTATTAGTATAGAAGAGATATTCTGCATATTGTAGTCAGTTACAAATAGCTTGCTTAAATATTTAGGTACTCTACTAATTAGTGTAGAAATAAACCCAATTAAATAACTCCTTCAATATATATATTTCCTCCATAGATTCTCCATACATTGGATTTTGTTAAATAAATTTTTGACGTTTGAATTATACAAAATAAGAACGCATTCATTAATAACGCCGTAGTAATAAAACGAACCTACAATTTACGTAAGTTTCTCTTTCCATTTCTTCCGTCGTTTTAATTTCTAAATTAATTAATAATATTAAATCTAACCAGATATATTAATCTTTAATATTACGTAGGTAGTCAGTACATAATATTTTTCTTTAAAACATTCAATAAATTGAATATACCAGCCAATTCTTTGCCTCTCTCATTGAATTTCAGTATTTATGGCTGTAACTATCACCTCCTGTATTTCCTGCCCTCCTGGTATTATTTTCATACTTATGGGCAGCTGTCGCTATGGAGGATGATGCTTCGCAACGCAAGGAGCAGTCTCGTTTCGCCAATGCAATAAATATGATGATAAAAGTATTTTTTGTATTACATTAAATACTATTTATTTAAGCATAATTTTATTTATTACATTACAAAATATATTATATAATACATGTATGTAATATATTATCTACCTATTTTAATGTAGTAAGGGATTATTGTTATATGCACTAAACAAGACTTGTTTGTTTGTAGCAACTTGATTATCTGATTTAAGTAAGTTGCACTTTCTCCGCAGCTTTTCAGTTTAAACTTGCGAAAAGGTCATATGTGACATTGGAAACAAGCCGAATTTCTGCTACATTAATCAAAAGTTCCGTCCCAATGCTTCTGCACAGAATGAACGAATTTATTGACTGACGAGTGAAAGTTTATAAATAAATACAAAGCAAATTGCTCAAGTTTTCGCTTCAATACTTTTAAAATTAAATTTCCAAATACCCATAGTGAACCGTGTATACAATTACTTAAATTATTATGAAATAATTGTAGATCTCCTCAGACGGGAAGCAAAATCACTTACAACACAAAATTAGTTTGCCGGTAGTAATACGACTTAAAGTGAAACAATAACGTAATACATTTTCCGCTTGTAACATATTCTTCAATGATCCTTGCAACATTTAAAATTAACGTTTGTTCACACACAAACAAAAAACTAACTACATATAATGTTTTATAATCGTTTCGTATGTGTCATGTAAATGGATATATGCTACATAAAACACATAAGTAAATTTAAGTACATATTTCTAATTGTTAATTTGTCATAATATTTAATATACCTTTGATTATATTTCCTGGATTTGTACGTTATTAATTAGTAGTAATAAACAATACATTCACTTCTAGTATGTAATAAAATACTGCATATCATTTTTAGCGTATTTGTTAGGATTCGTTGATACGAAAACTTTCACTCGAATATCTATCTCTCTGATGCGTTCTAAATTGCAGGGAATCATTAATTTCCATGGTATATTGTATCTTCCTTGCCAACAATAATAAATATACCTATATATATTATGTACCTATGTTCAACATAGACTTTTACTAGCTTGGATATCATTTACGGCAATTGAAATAACAAGTCTTCGAGAATATGAATGATATAATGTTTCATTTTAAAGTCTAATACTAAGGAAAATTGATTATTCGAAAAAATTATTGATTTTTAATAAGTCTACAAAGGAGTGAAAAAACACAATCTAGGTATTAAGTCAAATATTATTCGTTTGTAAATCTTACAACATATGATGATATATATTAATAATGATGAGCTATGTTCATTGAAATCATGAACAAAAATGTGTCGTCATAATTGTTGACAAAAACTTACCTATATGTCAAACTTTAGCTAAAGCATTCCAATTTTTTTTACTACTACACCCTTATCAGGAAATGTTTCATTAATCCAAAATACTAAGTGCTATGGTATAATTTAATTACAATTGTGACCACGAAGCGAGTGTTTTTTAATTAATTTACGTATTGCGTTCTAGAAATGACCATATTATTTATGGGTAATTTGAAAACGTCTTTTTTCATTTCTTTTATCGCTGTAGTAGTGCCTAAATATTTAATTTACAAAGCACACTACTTTATAATGATATGATTATTTTTACATGCAACTATAACTTCGCCAATGTGGTGAAGTATCATTAATAATCTGAAATTTTAAAATCATAATGTAATAGCTAGTCCTGCAGACGTTGTTCGTGAAGAAATATGCAATAACAATTACATTTCTTCTTTATATTTATCAGTTATAATTACGAAAGGAGAAGCATTTCATAGCGGTTCCAAAAATTGTAGATTAGCAACTTTTTCTAATTTTGATACTTACGAAATTATATAATAATTGCGTTCAAATATAGTTTTTTTTCTTCTAAAGCTTGTCAATACACAAGAAATTATGGTTACTTGTTACTTACTGTAACAGAGAAAGTTTTATCAAAAAGGGCCCTACTTTAAATAATTTCAGGTTCATGTAAAGTGAAAATTTATGTTAAAAGTGGCTTACATTTTACACGATTATCGAAACGACTTTACTGTGTTTATTTTTTTGAAGTTCTTTGAAGTAAAAAAAGAAGTAGTTTTTGGAATCACGCTGTGTTAATCTATGTGTCTCTCTCTCTCTGTCCCCTCTTTCTCTCTCTGACGACTTGAAGCATGCTTCCAGATAATTTTCCAAAATTTCGGAATTACCTGTTTAATAATACTCGAAGAGGCTGCATTACGTGTAAGAAAGTAACGTCAATTGAAATACAAATGTACATATTGCTGTGACCTCCACATTGTTGAAAATAATAATCTTAAGAATTAATTTAGTTATTAAAAAGAGTACTAATTCTATTTTAAAAAAGTTTATTTAAAGTTAGGGTATAAGTTTAAAACAGATACATGTAAGTAGAATAGGTTGCCAACATTTAAGGATAAACTCCTTTATCAAAATAAATATAAATTGTTGGTATATATTAGTTAGGTAAATGTAAATATTAGGTATACGAACACTAAATAAATCAATAGGCTTTATTTTGTCTAAAAGACACATAAAAGCCATAATATGAATGTAAACAAAACAAGACGTGCTCGAGAAAATGATGCAGTCTTGAACGAAGAAATATGAATTTGAAGATGAATAATGGTACTAATTCATAAGAAAGATTCTAATAATAAAACTTAAAATATAGCAAATACCTGTATTTTATAAAAAGGGATATAAAATCAAGACATTTCTAGTAAGAAATGTTAGATCGTAAATAAAAATATATTGTGTAAATAATAATATAAGTTTAAAAGACATTTGCTAGATCTTGTATGTGTAGCTCAAGGGTTTCAAAGGCACTGGAAATGGTCATGTGTGGTTTAGATACCTGCGAGAGAAAAATACAATGTTAATGTTTGTTTATAGCTTTCTACAGATTGACGTTTTACCTGAGGAAAGAACGTGGTTGGAAATCAGGGAGGATGTGACGGCGGCGACAGTTCTTCACAGTACGGACCCGGCAAGGAAATTCCCCATTATTTCTAACGTTTTCCTTAGCTATCAAATCTACGGGTTACTAAAAGAAGAATTGGAATAAAATTAATACATGGCAAGAGGAAGTATGTAACATACAGTGAAAAAGGCTATGCAATTATATACAAATACAATGAAGATTTATACTGAAGAGGAAGAAAAGAAAAGATACACTTACCTATGATGAGAAGTAGCAGATTTGTGAAACTTTGATAACAAACAATTCGAAGCGTAGCCATTAGTGTGCAACTGTCAAGATGATCTACGTGTATCGGTTTGAGAGTGACAACTTAATGGAACGAACATAAATTGTACTACAACCGTTTTTGAAAAAGATGGCAACTTAAAATTTAATTGAATAAGAGAGGCGGTAAAGCGGTGATCGTCATTTGTTTAAGTATATAAGGACAAAAACGTGATAGGACTTGTAGATTTTAAGTTTGGAATTTGACTTGTTAAGACGAAAATTTTGATAGCGAATGTCCGTTACGATATGCTGATACGAATAAATTAATAAAGAATATGATACAATTTCCATATTTACAGAGGAGCTTTTTAGGAAATAACAACGATCTCTTAGAATTCACAAACCATCTAACAATACAGTACTATGTAACTTGAATAAATATGCGATTCATAAACCGCACAGAATATGCGATTTATAAACCGCTGCCAAAGAAATTCTTAATGTGATTTTTGTGCACTTTTGTGTTTGCTGTAATGTAAGATAGGTAATAAAGCATGTTACGCATTGGATTAGTTATGCAAAAATTCGTAAAATTACAGTTTTTCGAAACTCGCCTATCCGTGAGTAGGGGCACTAGGTTATAACGTCAAAAAACGTCGGTCACAATTATGACGCTATAACCGTGTTCTACTGTATATGTGTTACCAAGATTAATATAATTTACTGTCAAATCAATTCTGTGAATTTTTGAGGAAAAACATTGGCAATATGAAGTATTTCGTAATAAAGATGATATAAGTGGAAATACAACGTACAATATAATAATAAAACTCTACCGTTTGGGAACTTACCAACAGTGGATGCTTCAGTAGAATAAATCTTATTATAATCGATTCTGCAATAATTTAGTAATACAATGTAAAACATGCAATTGCACACCCACATTCTCAAGATCATTGAATGATCGTTAACTAAATATTTTCCTATCGATCAAACCGCCTAAAACGTCTACAACGTAATCAAAGCAATTTTTGAAATGGATTGCAAATATAATAGTGAATACAGGATTTTTTATGGATATACATACATATTTGAAGGAAATAGAGCGTATCGTATAGCCAAGCAATAAATATACATACGAGTATGCATAGCTGAAGAACAAAACTGTTGAATTCACAAAAGAATCCTTTCACTTTAAAAATCGAGTAACACAAAATTAGTGCTAGTGAGTATTATTAGAGCTGCGCACGAAGAATGGAAACAAAGGATATATCCTTGTCTGCAATAGATACATCATCATATAACAAACTTGTTTCAACACATAACGATTATGGTATATTTTATTGTTAGAAATAGGTTTAAAAGTCAGATTTATACAAAAGTATTCCAAAATAACATTATTCTGTTTCTGTCTCTGTATTACATATACTTTCAGCTACATAGTACATAGAAGCTTTGCCATATATATATTTCTTCTCAATAGTGCTTTTTAATTCCGCCACTCCAATTTATTTTCTTAGACTTCTTATTAGAAAAAGTATAAGTGTCGTTTATTATCATTTAGTGCTAATTTCTACAACATATTTTCTTCAGATTAGACAATAAAGAAGTCCTTTATTAATTATTATGAATAATTATATTTACTATTAAACAATAAAAGACTAATACAGACTGACACTCATTACAATCAATTATTTTAATGACGTATTAAATAATTAAATTGGAATTTTCATTTAACGAATTTTAATAATTGTAAATATCTGGTCAATCCGTAGTTTTACGAGAATTTAGGAAGAATACAAATGTGTTTTTAATTCAATTTAGACAATACTTTCATAGATATTTCTTGAAAATGGTGACCGAAAGTCTTAGCGACGACACTTCCGGTTCGGATTTTGAAGAATATTTTCCAAGAAGCTTATTCCAAATTGAATTCTAAGCACTTTTGTATTCCTTGTAAATTTTGATAAAGCTAACGGTTCACGAGATATTTTGAATGTTATGATCTGTTAAAATTTTATTTGTAACAAACTTGAAGTCAATGCGAAATCTCTCATGACCGTCCACGACGTATGTCGGCGTACAAAAATCAGGGAAATACACAACGCGCCCACTTAAAATCTGAATTCTTTCGACCTGGGAGCACAGCCTTAAACTTGTCTTTATGTATGAAAGCAAACACCGCTGATTATACACAAACACAAATGGAAATGTTAATATTTGTGTAATATAAATAGTAAGCGACACCTCATATTTTTCACTGAAGTGAGCTACTACTTTCGATCTACCAATTTCGCTGAAAATCTAACTACATCTCGAGAGGAAGATTATGCCCGCAAGTGTCAAGTTTGGTATTGATAGCTTTAGTCGTTTTTGCCGTTATCATAGAGAGAGGGAGAGAGAGAGAGAGAGAGAGAGAGAGATGTGTGCAAAGTCTGTGTTTTTGTGGAGAACAAACATGTGATGTGCATATATATAAGACTAACTGACACCTTTAGCTGGATTTCTCAAATTTTTAATTTAAATTTTTTAATGCTAAACGCATTTGATAAACCTTTGGAATAGAAAATTGCCGCTAAATTTTATATTTTAATAGACGGGGACATAAAAGGAGATGAATGTATTAGATCATTTTAAAACACGAATGTAGCATTTTTCTATCGGTACATCATTATAATAAGATGTATCTTCTATAAAGCTAGGGTAATATTTCGTGTGGCAACTGATGTGAATAATTAGTAAAATATGCAAAATATTAAATTGATGATAATTTATTCAATTTGGACAAATATAACCCAAACAATATATTTGCCCACAAATTATGCGCTTTCTTGTATATAGGAAGTTATTTACTAAGAATTATGTAGATTTAGGTGTAATTTTGTTTATGTTGTATTATTTATAACAGAAGTTATGGGATCGTTAAATTTCGGAATTCACATAATTAAATATTTCTGATGTTGACTGTATACAGAACATTTCAGAAATAATCTTACCTTATTATTATTATTTTTAATAATATCTATGATATGTGAAATTCCATTTAAATACTAACACGTTCTTCAGAATTTGTATCCGGCTCAATTATCAGCTCGTATATTATATACATAACATATGCAGTTTTTGACAAGAAAAAGAAGAAATATTATTGTATAAATTAGATGGGTTTTGAACTGAAGGATTTCTGAACATAATTATGTGTAATTATACTTTTAGTGAAGATGTCAAGCAAATTAGACTCTGATAATTCCGAATTATATACAAGATGATCGTTGCACTAAATGTTCCAAAATTTTAATTATTATAATATATTAAATATATGTTTAGGCTTATATGTTAACGTATTAGATAAATAAATAAGTATCGTATACCTTCTGATTAAGATCACTTATTAGTCGTTTTCAGTCCGTAAACGCTTCTATGTGGCCTAGCAACTTCCGAAATATCCGCCACAGTAGCAGCTCACAATTTTTTTTACTAATAACAATTTCCTGATGGTATGGTCAGAAATCTAATCCTGATTATAAGCGCGCAATGATTAGATTAAAAGAATCAAATCACTTGGCAATAATTGTGCTGCTTCATCTTCTTCTTATTTTTCGAGAAGGCCTTTGATGTCTGTTAATGAGGAAAGTTGTCTTAATTTGGTTGGTTATCCTATGAGTCGCAACTCCAGTTGTTCTGGACGGTCTTCCCACTGGTCGTCTGGTTGCTGGTCTTCCGTCCTTAGCAATGTGTGCCAGTCTCTTTTTATCCATTCTATCTACATTGTCAAGCCATGTTCTTCTTTTCCTCCTTCCTTCATTTTCTTTTTCTGCAAAGACTGCTGCGTCATCCACATAGGATTGCTAATTGTTTTCTTGTCCAGTCTGTATCCCTTGCTTATTTTTGTCACCTCGCGTATAATCTCGTCCATGACGTGATTAAAAAGGAATGGGCTGAGGTTATACCCCTGCCTTATTCCAGTTACTGTTGGCATCTCTTTTGTAGTTTGAAAATCCACTTTTCTTCTTGTTGTGTTACTTGTGGTCGGAGTTCTGATTATGTTTATGATTGACACTGTGACTTGTTTCTTTCGCAATATATCCAGTGTATTAGGCAGTCTGTTCTTCCGGAATCCTTGTTGCTCGTCTTTATTTTCTATGATGCCTTCGAGGATGCTTTTCAGAATGCTGGTGAACAGTTTCATGGTGGTGCAGGCCAGAGTTATTCCTCTGTAGTTTTCCGAGTTGGTTTTTTGTCCTTCTTTTTTTAAATTGGTATGGTCTTACTCTTGTGCCAATCTGTTGCTATGCTCGGTGTCGTCATTATTTTGTTGAACACTTTGTTAATCTATTTGTTAGTTCTTTATATTTCATGAATTCATTGGAGATTTTGTCTACTCCTGGAGCTTTCTGTTTTTTAGGGTTTTTATCTTCAGCTTAAGCTCCTCCTCCGTGATTGTTATTTCTCTTCCTTCTCTTCCTGTGTTTGAACTTTCGGGTTGTCAGAGCTGCCATATAGGTTTCTAAAGTATGCGTCTCAATCGTTCAGGGGCACCTTTTTGGTCTGAATACACTCGTTTACTGGTTTACTTCTATTTCTTTTTGGGCATCTTCTATACTTCCCTTTGGGCCCCATAAAGATCTCGCTCCATGTTTGTGGAGGACGATCAATAATTGTGCAAAAAGGTTAATTAACTAATCAAGAAATTTTAATTTTTTTTGCATCTGGTTAGTAAATATGTGCAATTAACTAATTTAGGGGTGCTGATTTCAGTGGAATAATCAGATATTCCTCCTCTATCATGTCACATTCTCAAGATATACTGGGGTGATATAAATGTAATAATAAAAAATATTTACAAACAGACAAAGATTAATATCCATTTAATGTGACGAAAAAAGATATGAAGGCTTTTTTGTGTTGTATTTAATCAGTCATTCTAAGCACAAACTAACAGTAATCGCCCATCATTGCTGGGTTCCCGAGCCCTTGGTAACGATGCTCCATGGTAATAATATTTTGGAGAATACTTTCACTATGTTTAATTGCATACACATACAGTATGTATATACAACCAATTACGTACACATACATTACGTATAAATAGCCGCATCCTTAATTGTAATTAGGGTTTGTATACTAACCTAGCGGTGAAATCTCCTACATAAAAAATAATTTTCATTAATCTATTTAATTAATTAATTAATTTTAAGTAATATTGAATAAAAAGATAATATACCTATAGCTAATATGATTGGTATGTATACTTTCTGGGTATACATATAATAATATATTTTTATTAATACTACTTCTACAATTACCAGCAATGTATTATGTCTAATTTGACAACATATACATATACATTAGAAATGCTTTTCGCAGTATAATGTTGAACATTATTGACTTCCGAACTTATGACAAAAATATATTATTCTAAGAGACCATGTTGAGCTGACAATTTAACTATTTTAATGACATATTTTCTTTATGTTTTCATTAATATGCAGATATATTATTGACTGAAATAAAAATATCTGTGTAATTTACGGATGATTAATAGCCCTCATTTAAATATTCGAAGAATAATTTCGCAAATTTTGCATGTTGCATACCAATTAATATTGAGTATACATAAAAATAGAACAGTTTACCATAAAATATCTACTATTACTACCTACAAGTGAAGGGACAGATACAAAGAATCCGTGCAATAAAAATATCTATTATTTTACAGTCATTAAAAAAATTCTTTGTTTATTCAGTTGTGACTGCAATACCACCTTCTTCAATGACTCAGAAAATGTTGCAAACGGTAAAGGATATAAGATTCGCAAGAGTATAGAGTATTTAGTAGATAAATATGAAACAAATACATATTGAATTTTCTTAAAGTGTAAATTGCACAATAATTTTATGTTTACTCCCTATACAAATTATCATATACTATAACTGCCTGCAACCATCACGTTGTATAACATATAATTGTTTCATGCTAGGCTACTATACATTCTTTCTTTATTCAGATAGATTTTCTTCCTTATATTACATACTCGTGTAATTTTAATGCTGATTTTTCAACACTTAACCAGTAAATTATAGTTTTGTTCATAAACCCATTCCTGTATTCCTTAGATATATACACCGCTGGTCTGAGCAGATCTGGAATGCGGCTATCAGTAGAAAACGCGCACAGTGTTGCCTTATGTATTTCAAACATTTTTCCCGGTATCGACTTATAGACTATGCACTAACGTAATGTAAACATTAAACATTTTGTTGTTGTGCATTGGTTAGGTCAGGCTAGATAAACGTCAGTGAACGTCATGTAAACGTTACGAGTGCATTTAATGCTTCCGTATAGCGCGCTTTTGTTAACGGTAATTTATATTTTATCGAAAATAAGTAATATCACACTGGAGAGAAGTGAAAAAGTACAAACAGAACACAATAATCAGTTTAGAGGTAGCAACGTTTTAATAAAATTGGAATAATTCTGCGTAAGCAAGGGTATTAATGTAAAAAGATCGCTAGAAAATTAAACTAAAATATTCTTGAAAAATTAAATTACAAAATTAAACTACCGTATATTAGAATTAAACTAAAATGTTTTTTAAACTAATTAGTAAAAGGAAAGATTTTATTTTATAAAATTTAGTACAAAAATTCTATAAATATTAATGGAGTAAATGTTCAAATAAACCGCCTGCTTGCTCTTGACAATAACCAAGCCTGTAGTAAAATTCATTCCGTACGTTGGCAAGTGTTTCAGGCAATATACTATTGGCAGTGTTGACAATCTTTTGCCGTAATTCTTCCAAATTTCTAGCTCGCTCATGCGCATATGTATAAACTTTTTCCTTGATACAGCCCCAAAAGAAAAAATCTAACGGCGTCAAATCGGGCGAGCGAGGTGGCCATTCTATCGTGCCGCCTGAACCTATTATACGGTTAAGAAAAGTTTGTTGAAGAAATTGCCGTACAATCCGTGCAGTGTGAGCTGGACAGTTATCCTGTTGAAACCAAATCTCTTCAACATTAACATTGAGAGCACGAACGGTCGGCATGATATTAGTTTCGAGCAATTGCAAATATCTGGCTGCTGTAAGTGTACCATCAATAAAAAATGGACCAATAATATGATCACCCAATATACCGGCCCACACATTCAATTTTTGAGGATACTGGGTACGAAGGGGCAAAAACAGATGTTTATTTTGCTTTGACCAATATTTAGTAATCATTGGATTAGAACGACCATGTAAATAGAACGCAGATTCGTCCGTAAATAAAATGTTTTGTATAAAATTATCATTTTCGACGACTCGTGCCATTACACTTTCACAAAAGTTAATGCGCCTTACTTGATCTCCAAGAAAAATTTCCTGGCGTTTTTGTATGCTGTAGCTACGATACCCTTGCCTATTCAAAATCTTTCTAACAGTACGCGCTGGGATATCAACCTGTTCAGATATTTGCCGTGATGAACATGGTTCATTTTGCTCAACAGCACTACATACATTAACTTCCCGTTGTTCCCTTTCCTCGCTCAGTATCCGTATACGACATCCTTTGCTCTTCTCAATGCATTTATGGCAGTCCGTAATACATCCAACAGATTCGAATTTATGAACAATGTTCAAAACTGTTTGAACGGCAGGGACGGGTCTATTTTCAAATGAAAATATGAAACGACCAACTACTTCCTGTGCTGTACTACCTGAATAGTACCATTTAATTATTTGAATTCTTTCTTCCGTAGTGTACAACATCTTAGACAGTGTCAGTAACTCAAAATCAAAGAAAACTGTCCGCGTGAATATACGATTTTCTATTAAATGTCATTTGTGTCATTATTAAGTACTGTCATAGTTATGATGCCGGACTAAATTATATTGGCAACCTCGCTTGCTACCATATGTACGAAATACATGTGTTTTATCCCGCATTCTAATAGTAAACAGACCAGCGGTGTATATACCTATATATATTATATATTTCTGAGGAAGAGAGAAAATAATTAAATCAAATGTCCTTCGTTGTTTAATTTTTGATTTAATTAGCTTAATTATATATTTTCTCTTTAAATAATTGCATTGGTTATAGAATAATTATCAATTTTGATACGCAAATCTATCATATATATAAAAAAATATGAAATGTTCACGAAAATATTAGATACAATTAATGAAATTACCAACGTTCAAGATTAATAAAAGTTACTCAATTTTATATAATTTGAATCTAAGTGAATAAAATTATTATTTAATGCTACAAGGTCTGCTTTTGAAAACTGTCAATTTGTTAAGATAAATTTTCACTAACACTTAATGATGTGTTGAAGTATGTATGTAGAAACTATTTTAAATACTATTTCTAAGCGATAAAGCGGTTAAAAATGAAATAAGATATCAGAAAGATTCGAATTCAAACGCCGTTTTTCAATAAAATTTTAATTTGGTTTTAATATTTAAGTGAAATAAATCAACACTTGATACTCTAAAAAACGCAACGTGTTTATATGAACTTCGAAGCAAACATTACTGAAGACAAGTATAAATTAATTTTATTTTGGTATATTTTCTTCACTACTATTCTAGTACCCCCCTAGGGCGTTGGACTTGCGCTTGCACAACTGTCTTTTTCCTTCCTTTCACGATATTGCCTCTTCCTTTGTTATTTTCCTTATATCTAAATTTTTCATACTCTGTCCATCCTGCAATTGTTCTCAGATACTTTATTTTGGCTGCTTCGAACTGGCTTTGACGTTTTTTCGGTGGTATTTACGAGTCACTTCCATATAACAGGCCATTGCGTCAGAGAATTTTGTCTTCATCGTAATCTATATCTCTCTTTATCCTAATATTGTCTTGTTTACCACGTGGCAAGTATTGGTACTCTTTTATTCTCTTTAAGCAATTTTCAAATTCAGTGTCTCTTGTTTAAAGGTTATTAATGATTTGATTTCCTTTGTCTATATACTGTTGTCATCACAATGCTCTTTTTATTTTCCATTTTCTGTGTCTCAAGTTGTCTGTCCATACGTCCACAATTTCTTGTATATTTCTATGTATCTTGGCAATTAGCATAATGTTGTCAGCATGTAATAGCTTTTGACTCTAGTAGGAACTACGTTACTATACAGGCTGTTTTCAAAGTTGAGTCATTTATTTTAACAGATTGTATAACTCGTAAAGAGAAGTCAGTTTACTAAAAATTATTTAAATAAACGTTGCAGAATAACAGAGTTAAAGTAATTGTAAAAGCTAGTTACAACAAAAGTGAGAAAAATGCATGTTTACTGGTAAAATGCATTCCGTTGTTACAAAAATTCTTGAAATTTTCACCATTATCATTTAAAATCGGGGTGTCTACTAATAACTTCACAAGCGTTTTCGATACACTGTTATAGTAGTTCCTCCACAGTATTTACTTCCCCATCACGATAAACTACTGTTTCAAAAACACCACAAAATAAATCGCTGGGTGTTAGATCCGGGGCGCATGCAGACCACGAAGTGGGTACCATTGCGCCCTATCCATATCGCCATATCCATTCGCTAACCCTTCGTCTAAGATGAGGCGCAGCTTTATCATGTAGATACCACATATTCTGTCTCACATTTAATAAAACATCTTCTAATAATAGTGGCAGAGTGTGTCGAAGAAAGGGTAATTATATTTCACCTATCAGACGAGCTGGAAGAAAGTGAGCCCCAATAAGCATGCTATTTACTACGCCAGCCTAAACATTCACTGAAAATGTATGCTGATAATGTGTTCTTGTCACAACATGCTGATTTTCTATTGCCTATACATGCCTGCGGAAATTATTAACTACATTTCTTGTAAATGTGGCCTCGTCCGCAACTAAAATAAATGGGATGCATTTTACCAGTGAACATGCATTTTTCTCATTCTTATTCTAACTAGCTACTATAGTTACTTTAACTCTGTTATTCTGCAACTTTTATGTAAATGATTTGTAATAAATTGACTTCTCTTTACGAGTTGTACAACCTGGTAAAATAAATGACTAAACTTTGAAAACAGCCTGTATACAGTAACTATCTTCTCTGTTTTACCTTTGTGTTTTTTTTATTAATCTATCCATTACCACTATAAAGAGTAGGGGCTTAGGTTATTCCCTTGATTCATTCCTCTATTAAAACTAATTCTCTGATCTTAGTCCGTTTGTTTGTACTTTTATTTTGCATTCCGGTATATGATTTTTATACCATTTATAAGTTTATTATAGACTCCTCGTTCTTTCCATATTATTTCTTTTTCTATCTTGTCAAATGCTGCTCTTCAATCAACGCACACTAAGTATATTTTTACCCGTGTTTCCTAAACTCTTTCTATTAAATTTCTTACCATGCTTATGTTGTGTCATTTGCTGAATCAATCTGTTCTAAATGCCGCCTGCTCAACTTCCAATTTACTTATTAGTCGTTTTCTCTTTTTTTTAAATATAATTCTTGTCCTACAAGAGATATCCAAACACCACAGTAATTATCGCCATCAATATGTTTTCCTTTTTCATATAATAAGAGCATAAACATTTTTTGACCAATATTCGGGTATAGATTCTTCATTCCATGCTTGTTACCATATTTTGAGCATCCACCTTTTTCCCTCATATCTCATGTATTTTAATATTTTTGGCTAGACCTTGTCCCCACCTCCTGTTTTTTTTTTATATTCGATAGTTGCTCTTCAAGTACTTCCATACTTATATCCTCGATTTTAATTCCACTTTCTTCCCTTTTTCTCATAATTTCTTCTACGAAATTTTTCTTCATAGTAGGTTCTCCACATATACATGATCTTGTTTTATCTCCTTTAATTTTATCTTCCATACCCTTATGTGTCTTATTCTTCCCCAAAATATTCTTGAATCATGTTTGTATTTGTATAATTTCAAAATATCTTATTTGAGTATACTCGTTATGAAATCATAAGTTTATTTGACATAATTTTTCTAATTATTTTATTTCCTCACCCAAATTGAAGTTCTAATGCTGCCAATACATGTAGCCTTTATACATACTTCCTATTTAAACTATATCCATTAATATAAGACAATATTAAATGCTCCAAAAAGTAAAGTGATGTAAGGTAATAAGATGACTATGTCGTTTTGTCTTATATTTTTAATTAGTATTTCAAAACATGTCTTAAGATACAAATTTCAATAAATATATTTTATACAGTCCAAAGTATATAAAAAAATAGTTGCTTTAAACTACTTATATTTGTGCAATTTTTAATAAATGTGTTACCACATAATAGGAAAATTTCGACAGCTATTAATTTAAACAATAAAACATAACAAGTACATGTTACATAAACTTTGAGATTGGTAAATTCTGCATATCTTCCGCATAGTCGAACAACCCAACCTTGGTGAATCTCTATCAGGAAGCAAGTAGCAACTAGTTAATACAAGAGAAGCTTTTCTCTAATTTCCATTATTCCATTAATCATTTGAATTTTTCTAAATGTGGTTTATGTAAATCAACATATTTTTGTAGAAAATATATGAATTTTTGATGTCGGTTTCCTTATTAAAATATTACATTACTTATTATAGTATTATGTAATTATAATCATTTGTTTTGATATTTTATGTGGTTTACTATATGATTATGATTACGTGTAAAAACTAATGTAAACGATTTTCACGTGTAATATGCATCGTGGAAACATGTCTATATACGACTACATTTCTATATTTGAACATGTGCACAATAAACTGATTGCCTATGAAGCGTGATCTGGACATGTATTCCTTTCTTAACGTAATATGCAATGTATCTTTGAATTTTGTATTACTATATTCTTTCTTTAAATATATTGATATAGTATTTAATAAGAGCTATAATAATCAATATTAAAATCGTGGAAACAATACAAGAAATATATTGTCAACTAATCGCTAAATTAAAATGAAAGTATCATTACGTCTCTCCATTTGTTGATTTTAATTTTGTCATGACACTCTATGGTTATTATATAAAGACAAATTAATATATCGAAAATTTATTGTAAAGGCCAATTTATAATGACCATAACTGTAAATTTATTCTATAACAGTAATTTATCAATAGTTTAATTTTTGTAGTTATGTTTATAATGACAGGCAATAAACTAACTCTTACTATAAATTTATGAAGTATACCAATAGAATATAAATGAATATCGGTCTTTTTTGTTGATAAATTTAGTTTAGTTATGAAGTTAACTATAGATACAGAGATATAATTAATTAGTATTGTTGAAAGGTTATCTCAACTTATATAATAAAGAATATATATTAGCGGTAGAGAATGGCTATCAATTTATTTGCGAATTTGCAGCAACTTGCATGCTAGACCGATGGGCTCAAATAATTATAATTAACAACAAAACATGTATGTATGTAACATATTTCCATGACGATTAGTAATCTTTTAAATACACTTGACAAGCTGTGAAACTCGATCAAGTTGGCTGAGACTTGTTACCAAACTGTCAAAATAATCCGACGTGGCACGACAATAGGCAAGTAATTTTGTATGATTTTAATTAGTATACTGTAAAACTGATTTTATAAACTCGTTAATCAGTCCTTTTACTACATACTCGCTCCGCCACACTTCGCTCGTCACTAAAATAAAGTCAGCCAACTACTGTGGTAAAGTGGCCTCATAAATCGTGTTATAAAAAATATATATCAGGTGTTTTAAAATAAAATCTAATAATAACTAATTCAGCATATCATATTCCACTTTTCACACTACAAAATTCAAGCAGTATTTTAAAGAATAAATGTTTCTACTATATCATCCGTTAATTCATCTCCCATATTATTTTTTTGTAATTGATTCTATCAAAAGTTCTACTTGTACATGTGAAATTCTACAAGTGGTATTTGCTTATTCATAAATAATATACAATTGTCTTGGTACATGTCACGTAGTGATGAGTCATGTATTTTAAAGCTGTGCTTGACCACCAAACAATACACACTAAAACAACAAATACTACTGTTGATTTTATTCAATTTGTTAAAGGATTAAAGGAAGTAATATTCTCAACTATATATTTTCATATAAAAGCTTAACATAAAATGTGTTGAGGGACAGGTATGCTTGTTGTTCCCCTTTTATCTTCCTGGTAGCCCGAGATTGTTTGTTCAGACATTGTATGATAAGTATACCCTTATATCATAAAATGTCCAAAAAAAAAATTAAATTTTTCTCATTGAAGCCCCAAAATTTTGCCCGGGTTGGGTGATAAATCACCATACTCAAAATAAACCCAAAGCATATCAAAAATATTTTTCATTATACCCTTTGTAAACTTTTTCGGAAACTATAATCTCAATTTGACAGATTGTGCGGTTATCACCAAGGAAAACTGGATTTCATTAATTGTTTCAGTACTAATGTGATTTTCCCAAAATCTTTCGCTTGTCTCTCATGTGTGATCACGTAGTCATTGTAACGAGAGCTTCTGAAGGTAATTTATTTAAATGGCCGATATTATTTTTGCCTAACACGTCCAGATAATTTAATTTTCTTTTTCGGGAATTTTATGATGTAAGGGTATAGTTGTGATATATTGTCGTGTTTAGTCACACAAAGAAATTACGTCGTCTAATTTGGAAAAAAAGCTGCAGTAAATAAAGGCGGTATTAACTCGTATTGTGTTTGTGGGACATGCTGTATCATTATTAATACTTACGTATGTATAAATGTACTACAAAAATAACTGAATATTAATGTCACTATCTGCAATCAATATAGTTTCATATTAATATTTCATTCACGTTATTGATTACTATTATTATTATGTATTTAAAGTGGAGCACCCAATTATATACGTTTGTAATGATATTAACCTACGAATGTAAGGCTATAATCAGAAATGACAATGACCGTGACCATACAATGCAGTGTTACTACACCTATACAATAAATATGTAATGTACATAAAGTCAAATTAATTTTTCAATTAGTATTCTTACCAATAGATACATATGCACTTCCATGTAATATTCTTCATTGGCTGTCACGCTTTTATTTCTTTTATATTTTTGTAATTTTGAAAGCTGTTTGGCTTATCCCCAATAAATTTACATAATCGTGTGAAGGAAACTCAAACAAATGACATTATATCACTTTTATATTATTAAAGTCTGTCTATATTTGTTCGACTAAATTAAATTATTAGAAAGAAAAAATCCTTCTACGTTATACCATTGAAGTATTTAAGGATATCTAATAATTTTCTTAATTATTTTTATTGTATTGTATTTCACATATTTTTCATGCGCAAAATTCAATGATATTGTATTATTATCTTTTGTAAAATGACGATGAATGTCTGACTGTAGTACTGTTACGTAAATCTGTTTCAACCATTTCAATTTTCGTATTTGTTATTTATGTTCTGATCTGCAATATCTAATCGATAATTTACTATATAATATGTTTAATTATTGATATTGAAGCATATATGTACTCTATAAAATATAAAATATCTCCATCTGCTTCTGGATTGTTGATTTAATTTTTCTACATGAAAGATAGAAATATGTTTATTGTCATATTAAATGTCCTGTCTTTTAGAATTCATCTTTTTGTATTACATCATTTTCGGTACTTTTATTTTACTTAAATAGGTATAGGAAAGAGTAATAGACAAAAGTTCTCGGCATTCTAGTTCGATTGCGACAGCTTCTACGTTTTAATTTTCATTGCTTTCAAAAATCTTTTGATTGGTACTTTAATTTGTGTTCATATTTATAACTGATGTATTTGCTGTTTATTTTTTTCAATATATATTGAACTTACGTAAAATATTTTGTATATTATATTACTTAAATCGTCTTAAAACTTTTATATAACAACGATATCGGTTCTTCCGTTATATGATTTGCAACATCTTTACTTTTCATACACCTAACAACTATATTTGAATAGTTTATAGAAACTACCAACACATATTTTTGCAGTAGTCTTCATCTTTTCAAATTATATGAAGCGTCATATAATTTGAAAAAAGATAATTCTTATTTTTCTTGGCCTAGTTTTTCAATTTATACACTACTTTTAATACTACAATCATTTGCTTACCAACAGCAAGGCATGTTAACTGTAAATAATAACTCTGATGAAATGTACATATATATCAAATATTCTACGTCATGATAAATCCTTCTAAACAATTAATTAACACTAAATTTAGCTTAAAAAATGTGTATTGGTATTGACAATACATACTACTGTAGGCTGAACAAAATAAAGAAAAACTAAATTAGTAGTGTTTATAAATCTTATCAAAACACCCTACAGATATTTTCTTTTCTAACCTTTGTATAAAACCTTATTGCTTCTGGTTTAGTTTAGTTTATTTATCCCAGCAAAGATGCAGTTTTGATGGATAAGGTAATGAATAAAATTTCTCAAAACAATTTCCAAATCTTTATTTATAAATATGCCTGTTACCTAGATTATGAATTACAAACACATTTTAATTTAATCATTTTACATTTCAGAGGAATTACCCTATATGTGATTTATAATGTAAAGGAAAAAATAATTTATATATTTTAAAGAAGTACCACTATTACAGTTTATTGTATCAAAAATCAAAAATATCTTTATGTTCTATATATCGATATTCTATAAAAATTATGAAAATTATATTAACATAAGCAGTCCAACTAGCATGATTTTAATTGCGACATACAAAGTGTATATGTAAAATTTAATTTAAATAATATAATTCTAGTCCAGGTTTTACTGTACTTAACCACGATGTTTTCACAGTCACGAATAAGTAGTTCCTTCTTAGATCAGGGTCATTGATCAATCAAATATTCACCCTCTGAAATCTACTGTGAATCCAGTGAGAGCAGATTTAATTTATACTATCTCCTGCTAGAATTACGAACAATTGCCATTAACTATTTTAGTGCACTAGCATTGATAACACGATTGTGTACGTTCACGCTCAAGAGTGTCAACATAAATGTCCACAATAACGTTTACTGCTTGCACAGATCCTTATAGTATGGACATTTTACCGGTTTATTCTACAAGTACCTGTCGAAGCAAATAACTACGCTAAAATAGCTATTCATCTATGAGATTATATTCTACGGTGAATTTTCAATTTAGGAAAATAATTGAAATGAAATATCATGCTAGAAGTTCTTAAATTAAATTTGGAATAGATACCTTAAGTTTTCGTATAACTCATTGAATTCCTTCAAGTCTATGAATAATTCTTAAAAATTCTATCCTGGTGAAAATTATTTGTAACAAATATATTTTTTTTATACTGCTTTATATAAAGTGTCCATGTTTGGCATTAAAAACATATCTAGCAATATACTGAATAGTATGGACAATAAACCTTAACATTTAAACACTTGAAAAAGTAAAGTTTCTGTTATACAAATAGTATTTGGAAAATTAAGCACAACTATAATATTTTAATACATTGCAGACCACAACTATATGTTCCACCACACTGTGGCTTTATTAGGTGTTGAAAAAATACTAATTCAGTTTCTATAACACTGGAACTTGTAAGTACGATAAAACAATTTTGTTATTAAGAAAGGGTATTCAATTACAGTTTTATATTTAGTCGGAGGGAGTTTGGGTCCAACTGATCGTTTAACTATTTGTGTTACTAAATTTATTTTTGTCTAAACTTTTCAGTAAATTAGGATTTTTACTGTTTTCTTATACGAGGGTTGGGACAAAAGTAATGGCAACTATTTTTTTTCTTGAAGATACCAGTCCGGTTGGAAAATGTGACATATACAGACGAAAGGACAAGGTCTTAACTACATGTGTGGACAATGAATAGCACTGAAATATCGTAACACACTAATTTATATCGGTAGTATATGGGCAATATGGCCTTCACCGTGCAAAATAATGATAACACAGTACACATAAAGTTGACATGACAAACCTGGGCCTAAAGACCCTCAATGTAGTCTCCTGCTACTGTCACCACACGCTGCCAACGATGTGGGAGGCGCTGAATACCATCAGCCTCAGCATTTGCCGCACCATGTGTGAATCGGGTCATCTGTTGGCGCACAGCATTAGCAATGTCCTCTCGTGTTGCAAATCGCTGATGGTATTCAGCGCCACCCACATCGTTGGCAGCGTGTGGTGACAGTAGCAGAGGACTACATTGAGGGTCTTTAGGCCCAGGTTTGTCATGTTAACTGTATGTGTACGTTATCATTCTTTTGCACGGTGAAGGCCATATTGCCCTGTATACTACCGTAATAAATTAGTGTGTTACGATATGTCAGTGCTATTCATTGTCCACACATGTGGTTAAGAAATTCTCCTTTCGTCTGTATATGTCACATTTTCCAACCGGACTGGTATCTTCAAGAAAAAAAATAGTTGCCATGACTTTTGCCCAACCCTCGTATGTAAAATTTCGAAGATGTTGCTAAGCCATTGAAGAAAGGTCGAATCTGTTCCTCCCTTTATTCTGGCTGCATAAGTTCTCCTCGTCTGACATCTTTCCAATCTTAGCAAGTTAACTTAGACACTCATGAGTTCAATTCTTTGATTGTTTTGTGTTTGTTATTGTTAAGAGTTTTTAGTATGGAGTTGTTAGTTATGAATGAAATAGATTCGTTCTCGTCTTTCTTAATAATATTCTATACACTGATAGAAAAAAAGTGTTAAGTTAATACAAAAATGCATAACTTGAACACGTTGGTGTAGTTAAATATGAGCAAATATGTAGTTAAAAATTCACCCGATACGTAAATGATCTAGGAATCTTTGTTTTTGTGAAGGGTATTTTCACTATAAGAACTCCATTATAATCCTCTATATCTTCAATTCTACAAGCTCCCATTAGTCCCACGATTTGGTGCTTCTTTAATAAATTTATTGATTTCTTCTGCGTTAAAAGTTTTTGATTTTTTCGGTTGATAGCCGTCGGACTGACGTTCAACGGTGGAGTATTATTATTCCATCGAAGTGTCATTATTATTAATCAGTATTTAGTAATGCATAGCATTACTTGATAGAAATCGTGTATTTAATAAATATATTACTTAATAGTTGTGGATAAAAGTATTTACAAAACATAACTATCTATATACATGACAAAATTTGCAGATAACAGACAGGATTAATTTAATAAATATCTGCAGTGATTAAAATTAAAAAGAAACTGCAATCATCATAACGTGTTCAAAAGAAGTTTTTATCGTTCTTTATTGCAGACATGCAAATAAAATTGAATATGAGAAATGAGAACTTGCCTCAATATCTGGGGTTCATTACGACACACTTCCTCTATGCGGAAATGTTCATATTAATGAGATTTCTAAGCAAATACTTATGTATTAATAGTTTCTACAGTTAAATAACAGCCAAGTGGCATAAATTTAATTAAAGAGCACAATATTTTCAGTAAAAAACTCTTAGTTCGGAATATCGACAGGTTAGTCGCACTATTTCAAGGTTATAGTGTCGATTTTATCGTACAAATGATAGAAAAGGTAAAAAACAATGGTCATTGTTGTGTGTGAATTCTTGGTCTTGTCTATGAATATTTAAAACAACTTTCACGTTACTTCCTATTACCGAGTGAATTGACGAATATTAACGTCAGAGATTTAGAATTACGTCAAAGAATTAGTAATTTGTATACCTAGTCAAATTGAACCAGACACTGGACATATTACTACCGGGTTTGTCAATCGAGATAGACCACAGATATGAACACGTTTGTGTTTTTTATATGTCAGCTACTGAAACGGATAATTTTAGATCGAAGGTGGTCCTTATTTTTATTACTAAATATATTCTATGTAAATTTTCCTATAAAAAGCATAATAATATGTTTCTATTGACCATGAAAAGTGTATGCTCACATGAAAGTTCATTAGATATAGAGAAGATAATATAATACTATTATTGAAGAAAATCTTGTGCTACAGAAATACATATACATAAAGAGTGTCTATAATTGATTTCAGAATTCTGAATTAGACACTTTTATGTTTTCAAATCGTCAACTTAGAAATGCCTTCTTTCATTTAATTTACAAAAATAGACACTATTCTATTATCATGCGAACATATTTATGTGTAACTGTAGCATTGACAATATGAAGAAATAGAATTAATAATGTCTAATTTTAAATTCATATTATTTTAAATTTTTTGGTTTATCTAAAAAAAATTTGTAATCATAAAAAAGAATTGTGAAATTAAAAAAAATCAGGGATGATTGCAAAAGGAGAACTCCTGAAGAAGTCTTTAACTATGCATTTAAATTAGGTTTAAAAATTATTTACTAATAAAAAAAAGTAAAAAATATGGTTGAAGCTGAATCACCCTGTATAGAAATACCTCAGTTATGTAATAATACATAATTGAAATAATGTAATGTTAATAAAACAGAGGTAATGATCCTATCAAAAAATAAAAAAGAATTGAACATGGTTAGAACAAGTAGCTCTCGGTAATTTATCTCCCTCCGCATCGCGTCGGGAGATAAACCTTACCTCGAGCTAAAATCTAATACTTTTTCCCTTGTATAATAAATAACTATTATATTATATATTTTGACATAAAATTCTTGTAAAATAGTATCATATGTTTTCTGCGACAACACATATTTTTAGTTAAATAAAATAAAGAGCCGATAGGATCAGTAGATTGCTGTCTCTAAAAAGGTTTTAAAAACAGCTGGAATTGACTCTTAAATATATTTTTTGTAGTACGGATGATAAAAAAGCGAACCAGATTTTAATTCAAACATTAAATCAATTAATAATGGCATTATGACTTAACATGGCTATTAAGACTTTGCCTAGATTTAAATATCTTAAAATAAATAAATAAATCAGAAATGTTAATTAAAATGCTTAAATAAATAATGGATTTTCTGACTGTCCTAAATCCATGAAATTAGAACCTTAATGATAATTATAATTTGCAATTAATTGCTACATTGTGAATATATATATATAATCATGCATGTAACTCATTTATTTCGATAAGTATATGTATATAATATATAATTTTAAATTGAATTTATTGATTGGGAAACATGTTAGCCATATAGTTAAGATATTATTATTTCGTAAAATGTTCAGGTTTTACATTTATTTTATAAACACATTGTGCCAATGTATGTGAGTACTAATTATTGAAGCAAAAATGACGTAATCAAAGAAATTTTTTATTATTTGTTTCGTGGAAAGTGCAATATGTAGATGATATAAGAATAAATAACATAATTTATGACGCTTTGCCGATTCGAGAGTCTATTTCCGGTGTTAAACAACTCCAAACTTTCTAATATTTTAATTTGTTTCATTTATAGATGCTGTAGATTTAAATATAATTTCGTCAATTCAATTATTGAAATGTAATGCTTAATTGTAAGTATTATTTCTATAAATGTTTTCTAGTCCTATTATACAAATACATATAAATGTTTATCTCATACCTCCCTTAGGAACTTTGAGGGTGGTAAATTGGTAACACGTAGAAATCATTGCGTCCAAAATAGGTTTCCCCTGTTTTACGAGCAAAGATTAATTTAAACTAAAGAAATGTTATCACGAAACTTGATCTAAACATGTGATGTAAACAATGTAAATTAATTAATTTGAGAGTCATTATAAGTGTATGAGAATATATATAATCGGAAAATGCAATATTGTCGTTAATATAGTGACGCAATATTTACTGAGCTTTACAAACATATAATAAAGTCAGTCTTTTCTTTTGATATCTCCAATGTATATTGTCTACACGGTAATTAAGCTTTACTGATTGACGAACATATAAATAATAATATATTATGCCAACGCAATAATTAATATAACATTAACTCCCAGATAAGATATGAAGTAATATTTTTAATACTTAACATTTTAACTGTACAGTTTGCGTCAATATTATTTTTGTGGTGCAGTTGAATGCATGTCTTAGATAAATCAAAACCGTTTGATGAAACTGTATCGATAACAGTGATGATAACTTTAGCCCTTAATCGATAGATGTCGGTGCACATTTTTCCAATTATCTGATTTTTACCAGAATTAATTATTATCATTTAAATAAGTATTCACATGAGTTTCCATTCACTTCTAAACATTTTTCAATATGTTTCTGAAATGATATATCGACATTAAGAAGATTTTGACGACTTATGTTTCGAAATATTACTCCCTATTGCTTCCTTTGTTGTTAAAGGTATTCTGTACAGTTGTTCTTTTACGTGTCCCAATAAAAAATAACTAATTTTGTGATATCCGGAGACCAAGCAGGCCAGTGAATAGGGCCTCCACGAGAGCTATTCATTTCCAGGAAGAAAGTTTAGAAGTAAATGCCAATTTTCAGCCAGGTAAATTAGTTTTAAAAAACATTTACTGATATGCCTGACTGAAAATTGTCTTTTACCTCAATGCCTCAATGGCTACAGGTAGCCATATTTGTAAGTAGATGTCTCTTATTCTGCCTAACTTTATACCTATAAGTCAGTTCTCAGAAACTATAATTTCGTAATCGTGGTTATTGTTCATGATTGGCATTTACCTTACCTAAATATTCAAAATGTTCAGCTCTAGCTAATAATTTCATATATAGATGATAGATAATTATTTTAATTCTTCAGCGTGTTATTGACCACAAAATTAAAACACATTTTCATATAGTTGTGAAAATCTAACAATATTACACATATAGTGGCAGTGCAAATATATTTAAAGAAATACGATTGTACAAAGCTAACATTTTAAACTGTACAAAGTTAAATTTATCAGTAAAAGTGATGTAAGACACGAGAATATTTGGCAACCAGTACAAGACAATGAAATTAGCAAGTGACTGTAGTCGAATGGTGCCACTAATTAGTGATTTTGGTGGTTTTAAGTTAATGTAATGCCAATTTTAATTTACCAACTAATTTAAACATGTTAAAATACATTGCTAATTTTCTATTTACAAAACAAAAGCGCTTATTTTTCTTATGACCTTGTTAAATATTACTTCAATTTGTGTTAACAACATATATTGGTAGATACGTGTATTGCTTTTAACTAAAGTAGCATTATTACGTAGCAGCAATAACGGTTATAAAGAAATATGTGTATATATCTTAGGACATACATTATTATAAATTGTACAACATATTATATGGTGAGCCTACTTTAGAAATATTTGAGCTACTGCACTGTTAGATTTGGTTGATATTGACTGATTATTAGTTTTAATTCAATGACTTCTTTCAAAATTTTTTGCTACTTATTGCTAATATAACTGCGAAGAATCATCATTTAAGACTATAATAATGTTGATTAAATTCTTAGAATTTGTAAAAACTTGTTGAAGAGTGTATAAATATGTATATATAGATTTTCAAAGAGTTGGTGAATATACTGTTGAATAAATATTCTGAAGTACGAGCTTTACCTATTAAATTATACCAAAATAATTAACAATAACAATGACTCATGCGGCAATAGTATTATACCAATTACTTGAAGCGCTATCATCCATTAGTCATCATTGCATGTGATACTGCTTCAGTTTTTGTCCCTCAGCATCGGCCAAATACTATGGAACACAATAGCAAACCAACACATAGACAAGATTTAACAAACCATGATGCAAATATCATATATTAATGCTCTAGTTCAACATTAAAAGGGTATATTATAATAAGGTAAATACTGTATACGAAGTTAGAGATTTGGTAAAAAATATTAAACAATCATTTGGAAATAAGGAAAGATTCGCTTGATTCACGCAGCTTAAATGTGAAATCTTCCATGGGGATTATGCCGAAGAATTATAACCTCGATTTATCGTCGAAAGAGGGTATGGCAATAATTTTAAGATTAATGCTGCATAATCTACATCATAGTCTAGGAAGGCAAAAAACAATTTTTAGAGAACATTATTGCAACTTAGATCATTTTTTAGCATTTGGAAAAGAAAACAGTCAATATAATTGGTGTATACGTGTCCATTGAAAAATCCATGAATTACATTAAATGAATTTCTATTCCCGAAGAACTTGTCGAAATGTAAGCTAAGTGTTTTCCAGTGACAAAATCGTGGATGCAACCATTGGCTATTTTATATAAAACGTGTCAGGTTTGGTTGAATTAGATGAATTGTTCCTAAGAATTAGTGAAATTGTACGATATTCTACAATTTCTATGTATTTCAGGTTATAGCAAGAAAAAGAAAAGTGTCAAATTTATTTTCCATGCCTAATAACTTTTTTGTTTTAGTAAACAAATAATTTTTATTTGCACTCTCTTGAGGCACTTTTTAAGCAGAATTTAAATATCAACTAGGATTTTTTCTTATACTTTCCATTTTTAGTTTTGACCCTTAACTTTAATTTTTCTTATAGAACATCAAATCGGCTTTGAAACAATTGAACGTGTTCTTTATCTTCTTTACAATTATATAGCATATGTGCTATTTATTTTAAAAAACAACAAAGACAATATTAAAAAATGAATTTTATTAAACACATAACATTTACAAGAACTTCACGAAATACCCTTCAAGTTGGCGTATTCTAAAGTTCATCACGTATGGCACTAGAATTCTTTTCTGCAACAAATACATAAAATAACTTGTTAATGAATACTAATAAGGTAAGAACTTTCATCTTTAATTTCACCAAATTTTGCAATACTTTCAAAATTAGGACCAAATGAAAAGTTTCACAAATTATTAACTAGGCAAAGACATAATATTTCATGTTTTACTATAGAAAATAAAATACACATTGTCCAGTAAAGTAAACAAGCATCAATATAAATTTTACACATCAATTGCATTTAAAATTATAATCATCTTAATTAGCACTGATCATTTTATTTTGTGCCTGTTATATGTTGTCATGTAGATGCTACTCTTCCAAAAAGCAAACCAAATATTATACAGTGTAAATGAAATCAAATATCAGTGGTGCAATTTGAGACCTCTTAGATTAAGAGTTACACTTAACAATATCCTAACTTTCAATGAGGTAAATACCGGAGTTGCTGAAATACGACCTAGCACATAAAAACAAGGGAATGTCTGAAAGAAACTGGTATTTTATATAATAAGTTATATCCGAAAGGTCACTCCAAAAAAATGATGTCTCTTTGACACTAAAACAAATATGTAAATCTAATATGATATAATTATATTGTTATTGTTAAATGGTAAGTTTTAATGTTTTTATTATAGTTAATGTTTACTATTTAACAATAATAAACGTTTTAATTTCTTATATAGTTTGAGTTTATTAACAGCCTTTAACAAATATACATAAAAAATATTCGATTTGTGACAAATCAGCAAACGCAAACCGAAATCGGAGAGGAAACATATTTCGAAGGTTATTTCAACGTCTACGTGAAACTCGTTCGGTTACAAAAAGAAATGCTAATTCTGATCGACCATGAGAAAGGCAAAAAATTTACTAGAAAAGCAAAATCTAGAAGCAGTACAAGAAGATCCTTTCGTTAGTACCCGACAGTTAGCTTCAACTTTAAATATTCCTAGTAATATAATCGTTCAGTTGGTTCTACGAGAAAACCTTCTTCGTCCATATCATGTTTGAAAAGTTCAACCAGTCCACGAAAACGACAACATTTTTCGATTAATTTTTTGCAACACAATTTTAAATAGTATTCAAGAAGATGACAACTTTTTAAGACGTATTATTTGGAGCGTATGTCTAGACTAGAGATGGTGTATTTATATAATAACTATAATTTTCACCATTGGGCGGATGAAAATCCGCATGCATTTCAAGAATATGGTCTACAAAGGAGGTTTTCCATTAACGTTTGACTGGACATACAAATCTGCGAATACACACGCTGTATATGTAACATAGTTGAAATTAATACACTTTCAAATTAATGTAACAAAAGAAGCAATTCTAAAAGCATGAATTACTTTTATAATGCAGTACGTTCATAAAATTAAAGTATACGGAACCTAATCATGCATATCCCACTTTCCTATATATACATATACTATCAGACAAGCTTTCAGGTAGCGAAAACATTTCTAGTTGATCCTGATTCATATTCAAATAGTGTGCTGTAATTATACAGCGCCTTTTGTATGCGATATGTTACTGAGTTTTATATATTATATGCCTTTTATTTACCGTTTCACATTAGTTTTTATTTTGATGTGAATGCGTTTACATAAGATTTAATTAAATGTTTATTATAGTACGCAATGAATATTTTAAAAATCCATTATGTAATGAACCTTCACGTCTCTTAATATAACATACTTATTCCAACAAGTACAATATTAGCGTAGAAAATTGTAACACATTAAAGCAACCATTAGAGTTATAAGCTACCAGACTTTGAGTTAAGACTGACATGTATGCTTGTGCTAGACATAATTACTAAATTACAAGTTGTCGTGATAGAGTCTATAATGCAATAAGTTTGACACATATAATTTTAGGTTAGGATTTTTACAAATTACGCGGTTTTGTTTCGTTATAACGATTCGTATTCGGTAAACTTTGTATAACATCTACTAGCGCTTAGTGCTTGTAATAGGAACTAAAATAAAATTCAAAATTGGTAAAACCCGTGACCAGGCCCTGCTAGGTGTATTAAATAATTTGCATAAGTATTTAAACATATTTCTGTCAAATATTTCTACATATGTTTTTTCACAAACGAAACTAACTTAGTAAATACTAGATTTACGTAGGGACTATTTTCTTTGCGGAGTAATGTTTAGGAAGTGGATGCAATTCAAACAATTTAAAATTCAAATTTGACACGCTTACAATTTATTGTTTTTGTAGTAAATACGAAGAAATTTTGAAATATATTGTTATTGTTTGAATAAAAGAACGTCAAGCGACGTAGATTTTCTGGCTTATACGCCTTCTGAAATACAGGGTAATAAGTTTTTTGCTATTAGATAAATCGAAAAAAAAGTACGAAGTGACAAATACAAAATTTATGGAATGATGCAAAATTAGGAAAATTAAAATATAAGTAGAAAACTCTTTCTTAGCATATTTCAAAAAATACCCAAGAAAGTCATTTTATTTATTCAATGATGAAGTCTTGTTTATTAATTTATAATAACATTGATATATCAGAATACAATAAACTTATAACATTTATTAAAAGACAAACATAACATTTACAACCATTCAAATGCTTTCTCTGATGAAAAAATAGATAAATTTATCGAAGAAGCTCCTGATTCAATATTTCTTTTAATGAAGGTATATTAATTGATTTCTGATTTATTAGTTTTATATAATAAAACAAATTTCAGGCTGTGATAATAATAGGACTATCTGGACAATGTCGTAGAGAAGAACTTTACAATTTTGGTTACATTATAAGGTAGAAATTGACACAATAATGCCGATAGCATAATTTCAAATTTTTTAAATGCGGCAACTGCTGCAGAACCTGGAGCTTTTTTTAGTGAATTGAAAACGTTTTCGATAATTTTTGTGGACTCAGTTAAAGGCAAACCATTTTTTTCTAATTTTGTTATACTGTCTTGGATTATCTTAAAATGATTCTGAATATAAATCAAATCAATTTTTATTCTTATGTTTTCCATAATCATTTGTGCCTTTTTAATGGCGTCAGCAGAACTTCTTTCAAACGACATGACAACCTGTAAATAATTAAAATATGAAAATCATGTTGACCTTTATTTAGGTACTTTGCTTACTTCTTTAACGGAATCGGAATGTTCGCTTTAAAATATCCCAGCCTGCAGCCATGTCTCCCAGCGTGTTAAGACTGGTTGTGGCGGCAGAGGAAAGTCTTTTAGTATTTCCCAAGAATTTGTTGGGAATAGAAAATCTCAATGGGTCATAAATCATAAATATCAGAATCATAAACATAAATAAGCGCAGTGCACCCTTTGACGTATTGTAATCTGTCGACATAAGCCTTGGTGGGTCGTCGTTTTTACCCATTCTTGGAAATTGGGTTCTTGGGAAAATTCATCAATGTTTGTAAAAAATTATAAAATGCAAATCTTTGGTTACTTTAAGCATATTTAGACACTCAAATGTAAAACAGGCACGTTAAACTACTTTTAGGCATTTTAGACGGGAAACCGTTGGGCTCTAATTACTCTAATTAACGTTAACATCATTTATGTACATGTTTCATGCATTTACCTTAACAAATGAAAATAGTCCATTTTACCTAACATCCGAACCTTATAAATCAAATATGAATAACAGCTGTCATCACCGATTGAAAAACTCTACCAATTGCAGGGATTTAGTTGGCAGGCTGGAAAAATGTGTTCGTGCTGACTTTTTTATGATTCGTTTTTTTAGGTGCTTTTTACTTTTAATTATAGACATACAATATTCCATATAAATATGTGTATGTGGTAATAAAAATACATAACATTACTTTCTTAAAAACACTGCCATTGCATGGACTCTTAAATACATTTTGTTTTGGTCCATGATATTTGAATGTGGGATATTTAATTTTAGAGCAGAAAATCTGAATACAAGCAATTACAATTTTAAGATAAAGAATAAAAGAGTGATAAATAATGTCCTGAAAATTATATATATATATACAGAATAATAAATGCAAACGAATATTATTTATTATAATGAATCAACATCAGATTCGTATACTTTAAAATTAATTGCGAAGTACGACATCACGGAATTCCACCAGATCTTTTGGATAGTTCTTAAATTTTATTTCACGGTATTAATTAGAATAATTAGAAAATGCCGGATGCGGTACCAACAGGATATTACATTTTTCACGCATTTATGTCCTTGTAACGATAAATATTTCTTTTTTGAAAACTTATAACAGAATTTTTTACATGAAAAGTACTTAGGTTATAATTTTTGTGCACACCTTCTGCTTATTTCTAACATAATTTACTGTAATTGACGCACGGACACTTAGTTTCGCGTCCGGTTCTCAAATAACATAATTAAAGGTAAAAGTGAACTTGAGTATCAATTTACTGTTCATGTTTCCACTTTAACGTTTCTTTCTCTTTTGTAATCCTTGAAAAGAAACCCAATAAACGGTAGAAGCTGCATGCAAATGTTTATTTAAACATACTATAAATTGTCTACCTATCTACATATACAGTGTGTCAATAAAGTAAGGAACACCCTAAATATCAGCTTTAAAACATATCTCTAGCAAAAACGCTCAGACACGTGTTTTTTTATTTTTGAAGGCGCATTTTCTTGGATTACATTGAAGTATACAGGGTTATCAAAAAAGAAGATATGACATTATCATGTGTTTTTTTAAATGGAATACCCTGTATATTTTTAAGAAAATCAAAAGAGCTTCTCATGAAGATTTCAACGATATATGAGTTGTTGGGGATATCTTTAATATTTACTTGTAGAAATTGAAAAAACACTTTTGGTGGAACTACATGATAATTTTTGGTAATTTTAATCTTTGAACGTTGTCATGACAGAATTGTCAGTATGGAAGGTGACGTCTTATCTAATTAGACAGTGACTAACCACCGTTAGTTTGTTTGGCCTTGCTTGTTTTATAATTGCCATTTCTATTGAAAAAGATGGGTCTAAGTGAGAGAGAACGGATTGAGATTCTTATGATGATTGGTTATGGTGACCGAAGAAGGAGTACAGTGGAAGTTTGCGAACTATTTAATGCAGCGCATCCTAATCGGCAACCAATAACTCGCTCAACTGTAAGTAAAATACTTCTAAAGTATGAGGAGTACGGAAATGTTAGGGATCTACCTAAAACTGGGCGACCAAAAGTGGATGATGAAACTAAGTTAAATGTTCTTTTGACAGTGCAAGATAATCCGAATTGTGCTACTCGTCAAGCAGCTATAAACTTTAATTGCAGCCATGGGACTGTTAGAAAAATTTGGCATAAGCAGAAATATCATCCTTATAAAGTGCATCTTGTCCATGAATTGTCGGAAGATGATTTTGATCGCCGTTTGGAGTTTTCAGAAAACTTGCAAATACTTTGTGAACGTGATGAAATGTTTACTAGAAACATTTTATTTTCAGATGAGGCAACTTTTTCTTTAAACGGAACAGTTAACCGACAAAATTGTAGATACTGGACAGAACATAATCCTCACTGGATGCAGGAAGCTCGAAGTCAACACCCTCAGAAGGTGAACGTCTGGGCTGGAATACTAAAAAATAGGATTTTAGGACCTTTCTTTTTTGATGGAAATTTAAATGGGGATATCTATTTGGATTTTTTAAAGTTAGAGCTTCTTCCTGCACTTGTGGAACTTTATCCTGATCCAAATACCCCTGACAGTCCTAGTAATGAAATCTGGTTCCAACAAGATGGGGCACCTCCTCATTATTCTCGACCTGTGCGTGACTACCTAAATTTGATTTTTAATAACCGATGGATTGGCAGACATGGGGTTGTTGAGTGGCCAGCTCACTCCCCTGACTTAACACCACTAGATTTCTTCCTGTGGGGTTACCTAAAAAGCAAAGTTTATGTAAATAGACCTTAAAATATTAATGATTTAAAAGAAAGCATACGCCAAGAGATCCGAGGAATCACGCCAGATGTAATCAGCAATGTTCAGAATGAGTTTATTTCTCGCCTAGGCTACTGTCAGATTGTGAACGGGCAGCAATTTGAACATTTACTTAAGTAAATTTTTGTTTTAGATTTAAAAATAAACAAGTTAAACTCTATTGTAATTATTTTATGACGTTATTCCACCAAAAGTGTTTTTTCAATTTCTACAAGTAAATATTAAAGATATTCCCAACAACTCATATATCGTTGAAATCTTCATGAGAAGCTCTTTTGATTTTCTTAAAAATATACAGGGTATTCCATTAAAAAAAAACACATGATAACGTCATATCTTCTTTTTTGATAACCCTGTATGCTTCAATTTAATCTAAGAAAATGCGCCTTGAAAAATAAAAAAATAGGTGTCTGAGCGTTTTTGCTAGAGATATGTTTTAAAGCTGATATTTAGGGTGTTCCTTATTTTATTGACACACTGTATAAATAATTTCTATATTTACTAGAGTTCATGCATTTATCTATATTATGAACGTTGGTAATATCCAAACTGGCATGTTTCAAATATGATGCAAAGACCGATACATATTTATGAGGTGTAATCTTATCCGGATGCTTTTGTTTAAATGTTGCAGCAATTTGCGGCTCCATAAATTAATACAATTTCAACCCATTCTTGCAAACTGTAAACCATTATTGTTATTTTATTTAAATAACTTTGGGTTGATAACACAAAATAACAATTTTTACTAAAGCAAAGTACAATGTATATCCAAACGAGAAGTATCGGAACAAAAAATGATATATCCGCTTTTTATGCTAGAGCCTGTTTTTCGTTTAGAACATTATTTTATCGTATTTGAAAAAATTGAATCAGTGAACGTAAAATCGTTATAAAAACGTTCCTAGAACATGCATTTTTTTTAATATGTAATTAAAAAAAGGAGGAAAAGTATTCTATATCAAACATAACTAAAAAGTTAAAGAACCATAAGGTTATTTAAACAAATACAAAACAAAACAAACCAAAAGATTTTTTAAAAATCTTCAAAACGAATCGATCAATTTAAAAAAAAATTTGAAAATAAGGTATTACTCGATATATTTCAGATTTTTAAGAGGTTAGCTTCCGGGTGCAAGGGGCTAAAGTGGGTGAGTCAATTTTTGCATCAAAAAATGGCCCCCAGGATAATACTTTTTACGATTCTCAGCTGAGGTTGGTGGCACAAATCGGTGCTGCTCTTGCATAATGTATTTTTTAACAGAATGTACTTTGGATTTAAGAATTGGACAAATACCAGAATTAGTCCACAATTTCTTTAGTTTGTAACTTAAGTTATGTAAAACAATTTCATAAAATGAAATTTATTTATTCGTTTATGAATTTAAACGTTCTCTAATATACGAATCCTAGATCAATATTAATAATATATGGTAGTCTGCTTTATTCAATTATGCTGTCTGTTTTTCAATATTACCCAATAATAAACACACATGAGCAACATATAATACTATTAGTGTTAAACTAAAGAGAAAAGACGAAGTTTTTTTTAAAAATTTCAATCGATTTTAATTTAAGAGACTGCTGTCTGTAAGAAATAATCATGTTACATGTTGAATAACATCTATTGCATTTCTATTTCAAAGCAACACATTAAGTAACGTTAGATTCAAGTTAACATATTTGGTTTAAGGAAGAACAGAGCGTCTAGAAAAATGTGAGCATCTCTTATTTGTAGAGAAAGCGATATTGTTTTACGGACCGGTAAAAATATTTCTCGTGCTACACGACAAAACTAAAACGCAGTCCTCTTAGATATCCGGGTGATTTGCCGTTCTAAATGAAATACTTCCGATCTTAAACTAATGGTTGCTAGTAAAACTTGATCAACTGGAAAAAAAAAACATATTTGCGTATTAGTTATGCAACTGCCGTTAATCTATTTAAGGATGTATTTATCATCATGTGTATGAACGTGCATAATACACGTAGATCTATCAAGAAAGTTATGTATCTAAAATGTCCTAGATATATAGCCATACCAGTAAATAAATAGTCATTCGCAATTCGATCTCTAATATAAACTCACAATCGTTTGATTTGGTTTTTATACCTATGTGGCACTTCAGCTTAGTCATTATATGATATTAGAGTTGCCATGTAGCATACAAAAAGTTTGATTTCTAAATGGGAACGAAACATAACATTTCCACAATCAAAATTGTCTTGAAAATCTAGCGAAATAATGCAATAGCGATTTAATACTATTTAATTATATGTTTTTGTTAGTTATTGTTAAATATTTATTACATTATTATATGTTGATACGGCTCTTCGTGCTGAAACTGACAATGAGCATACTTAATTCTTGAATGGTTATACAACAAAATTTCTCATAAAATACGTTATCTATACTTATTAGAAATCCTCTCAGTCCCAACTGGTTGATTAAGCTTGTATAAGATGTAAAAGGAAATTATGCTGAAGGTCTCGCCGAGACAGTGTGGCTGAAGATAATACACGCTAATGTAGTAGCCTATAACGCCACCTCACTATTTACTTAGGCCCTAGAAACATTTACCTATCCGCGAAGAAATTAGGGTAAATTAAAGGTCTTCGGAACAATAACAAATCTTATTGAAACTATTGCTCGAATAGATTTGAAAACAATTTCGAACATTACGACAACAAAAAAACTCCAGGTCACTCAGATGGGATCCCCTGTATACGATGTAATTAATCAACTGTTTGTTGAATAAATTAAAAGAAAACAATTTCGTCAAAAAAGCCGTATCAATCTTACCACAATTAATGAATTAGTGAATCAAAAATAAATTTTACAAAATGTTAATTAGCACGGTAAACAAAACTTGGTCAAAATAGAAATATTCAAAAATTAAAAAGTAAAAATGTCAAAACAATAAAACATTGAGAACAATTATCGTTGTAATTATAATTTACTATCAAGCAGACAACAAGATAACGTTGGAATTTCAAATTCTGACTCCTCTAATCTGGACGACATCGAACCACATCTTCCTTGTGTAAAATCGACTGTCAATTTTAATCCAATAATGGGAAAATCTCAAACTTTTGCATTTTGTACCAATTTTAGCTCCAACAAGACAAACGAAATCTGGAATTACTGACACTGGATAATACTGGGTTTCTAAATTAACACTTGGTAAAAGTCTGCTGCTGAACTAAAATATGAAATTTAACTCCAACTGGGATGTAATTAATGAATACCTTTCGGAATAATCAAACCCAACCTCAAATACTTTGCAATTTCTATATTCAAACATCCTTTTCGAAAAAATGAAGAGCGCACAATAGAGTTCATAATCCTGTAACGCCATAGAATTATTTATAAAAAAAAAAATACCACAGAAAAAAAATCAGACACTTCGTCGTTAAACTAAACGGGTAATTTGCGACATAAAGGTATGCGGATTTTTTTCATCGCTAGTCTACTTTACTTGGCCATAAACTAAACTAAGTCAATTCAGAAGAATTAGCTAAAATGGACAAATGAGATTACCTTGTTTAAAATGGCATCAATTATCGCTTCGGAGTAAAAAACTAAATTTTACAAAAACTGAATTTAAAGTGAAACTAAAATAATTACGAAATGTATGTAGGACTTATCTAAAATTCCAAACAGAATTTTCAGGAACAGGAAATCAGTGATCTCACCCAGATAAGCAAAATTTAATTAAGCCTTCTAATAAATAATTAGAATAACTACCCTGTTAACTCACGGATATCGCAAGTATGATAAAAGGTAATATAAATACTAATAATACACGAATTGTACCGAAATTGGACAGTATGTACTATTCTTAAAACAGATATTTTCTAACTAAAAGTTAAACAATATTCTGATATTAATATATGACTTAAAGGAACATATTTACAATAAAGAATTTATTTTAAGAATAGAGTAAATTCTGCAACCAACTATTCACACACTATGGAAGACTGTCCCAAAACAACAGAAATATACAAATATGTTTTACTATTTACCATAATTGTCAACAAGCTTTGACCTTTTAGATTACTTTTATACCTTTCTACGTAAAACATTTATAATTCCCATCTATCTTCCTGTGTTATTAAGTGATACAGGAAATACCTTCTTATGTACATATATAGTATATGTGCAATTAGTATATTGGTTCTTAAGTTATTAGTCTAAATGCAACAATAACTTACTCTGTTTTATGACTGACATTCACGAATTAAAAATAATAGATTAAAAATTAAATTAGAATGTAAAATATTATTACTTCTTTATTTATTCTCACTGGTGTATATTAGTATTGAAAGTGCTCTATAATTGCTACAATTACTTATATGAAACAATAGAACAGCACAAGACCATTTCGCTATGCTAACTAATTATAATGTTCGACCACATTTAGTTATTAAATTAAGAGCGTAGCCTTGCATAATTTGTCAATTTCGTATTTAAACTGTTCCTTTTATAGTACCTAGCTATATCTAATTACAATACATTATATAAGCTTACGACTTTTTCAAATACAAATTCTAAAACAAACTCATTTCATTTCAAACGTAATTTACTTCTGTCTAAATGTACGTACAACACAAACACTTTCATCTTTTATTGGCAGATGCTAAACGGCAAGACATGTGATCGACATAGAATCCGCTTTTATAAATAATTGCAATTCGTTTTGCAACTGGTTGTAAGACGGAAAAGAGAATGTATTATTGCTACTCTTACAACATTTTTGCACTATTAAATTTTTATCAAACCCGTAAAAGCGTGTTCAACACGAATGGTCACGGGAGCGTAAATTTTGTATGATTAACGATAGTTTCGGTTGAAGATTTTGATTTATGTAGATTATACATTTTTAAATAAAAAATTATGAAATTGGATTACAATATATGTATATATTACTAAATAAATATATTCTTCATTGTATACATACAAGCACCAGTTACTTACAAATATGTTGATTGGAAAAATTAAAGAGGAAATGTAGCCCCTGTAAATATTTAAACTCCATCAAATTATAATAAAAAGTGTAGAAATGTCGGCGAGAAAACAAGTTGTTTCTGCTGACTTTTTTTGTTTTTATTTTTGCACATGACAAATTGAAATGAGAACAGACTTATTGCGTTTTTTTTTCCGATGCATTTAGTCAAGGACGAGTTTTTCAGTTTTCATCGAAGCAGATAAAATTTGTTTTGACCTGTGCTCTTATTTAATCAGTTATACTATTTGTTAGTTACTTGCCTAACTTTTAACTACTATTACACATATACAGTGTGATGGGAAAGGATGCTACAACATTCATAATTGCATAGTGTGTTAAAATAACACCGAAACACGTAATTAGTGTTAATATACCGATGTTTAAAAGTGCATTAATAATAATATATTGTTATAATACAGAGGAGTATGCTTAGGTATTATACAACATTTAATTTAAAAACGAATTGTTAAAAATAAATCATTGAAATTGATTAAATTTAATTGTAATAATATCAAATAAAAATATTTCTGTAATAAATATAAAATAATTTTGTATTTATTGTTAAACATTGTGATGTTAAGGAATTATTATTATCACATATAAGTAGAATTAAAATGCAACTAACAAGTATATAACAAAGCACACCAAGAAGTACGTATGGTTGCCTATCATTAATTTAATATCTGTATACATAAGTAAATATAATTAAAAAAGCAGCCATGACTTATAAATAAAGTTAGGGAGTGAGGGAATGAATTAAACGGACTGCAAATTTTTGGAAAAGAAAAACGTACAATCAAGGCGTATCAATAGAACGTATACTAGACGTAGACTAGAAGTACAATAGAACGCTAAGAAAAAGAAAAACAATAATTAACAAGGCAGGAATAATTCACAGAGAAATTTTCAATCTTCAAATCCGCATTAAATTTATGTTCATCTAAAGTTGAGATTACCAAGATCAATCAATTTTTTTGTCAAATCCATACATTTACTGAGCTATTCATTATTTAAATTGCAAGCCAACTGCACATACAGAATTGTTGCAGCACAACCCAAGACTCTGAATATATGATTCTTTCCACATACACTTCGATAGCCACCAAGAAAATATGCCAATACGAATGCTACACCTACACGCCGAAACGCCTAAAGGAACTTCCTCCACTAAGTATAACATAACATAACAGAAAAGGGATCTTTACACCAAAAGTATCGATAATTCGGTATGCCGATTATAGGTGGCACTCATGTAAGCAAAGAATATCCTTAATTAAGGAAGCAAATGCAATAACCAATATACAGGGCTAACCAAAAACAAAGAATAGCCAAAACAGCGGAAAAATTAACAAATAACCAAAGAGTAAATTAGAAGTACATATTAGACGCAAAATAAATTTTAAAACGTAACAGGGAAGATTATAATTTCAAATAATTTAGAAGCAGGGTACTTTGAGGTTGCAAAAGGTTCCATAGTTCTTATTTTTGGATATGTTGAGTACTTGTGGGTCCTAATGAAGAATCCAAGTTTGTGATCTTGGATGACGTCTGGGCGAGCCGCCATATTGGACGAATAAGACAAAATTTCCGTTTTTTCAAAAAATCCCTTCACTGGTGGGTAGTAGTATTGCTTCTAGTATTGTTTCAGACAAAAGTAGTACAGAAATTTGTAAAATTTAAAAATGATTAGAAGTATTTTTTAGCCTTGAACCCACCCATGAAAAAACTGAAACGTATCCAAAAACTATGGAACCTTTTGCAAGCATATGTCTTTTTTTTATACTCTACCACTGGACTAAAATAACTCTTTCGGAAATGATAAGAAAATTCTATTTTATGAAAAATAATTCATACTACTAGTTCGAATGGTTTGAGTTTATAGAAAACTTTCATTTTCTTAATGAATCTACTTTTCGGTACAAGTAAAAGTATTATTGCTAAATTTTGAAAAATTGCTTATATATTAAAAAAAAACGCATTAAGTAGAATTTGTCAGTTTCGGTCAGTATTTTGAACAAGTTGTTATTTCAAAGTACTTGTAGTAGTACCTATTCTAGTAAGTATGGCAGTAGAAAAATAAGATTTCTAAAACTTCATTTTCTTGGAAATCGTAACTGACAAGTTCAAATAAACTTTTACCAATAGATGATATGCATTCACTACCATTGTATTGTGATTGATTATCTTATGGAAATATCTGTGTGAATATATAAAAGGCTTATAACATATACTGTGCATTTTCCTATTATATTAACAAATATATACAATTCAAATACATGTTATATCTATATTTATTCACATACACATATATGGCAATAGTTTATATACCATAACAGTTTAATTAGTTAATTTTCTAATGTTTCTTGTATTTTGTGCATATATGTCCGTACATGGAATTACCAAATTTTTAAAAACATTGTTTTCCAGCATGTACATACGTATAAATTGTACGAATGTTAAAAGAAAGTAACAGGACAATCATCATCATCATCATTATGTTGCTCGTCATGTTTTATTTATGAAGGCATAACTGTCGTGTAGTTATTTTTAAGTCCCCGTGAAACTGTGGAACGAATATATTAAATTTTTACCTTAACAAAAGTACTGCTTGTGTAAGAAGTTTTAACAGTGAGTCAGATTGTTGCTTTGATACCGCATAAAGTACATAAGAAAGCTTACGAAACGATGCTCTTTCAATATGCACATATGTATGTAAAAAAAACATTTTAGTACAGTATAACTTGCAAAAAGTGTTTTGCTGCTTGTTACAAAGTTACAATATATACAAAGATAAATGAATCTCTGGAAGTACTAATTCGTTGCCATTTACGTAATTTGCAAAAACTCATAGTTTTAATGAAATATAACGGATTAGGCAGTTTAATACTTGCAATTACGCAAAAGAGCTAGAATTTTAAATCACTTACTTCAGTGATGACTTAGAAAAATATAGAGCATGTAGAAATATATTGTGAAAAAGTATAAGTTTGACGTTCTCCCATCAGTTTACTCTCTTAATTTTATTTTATTGTGTGACATTTCAATGGATAGTAATTATCTAAATTGTACTATAATGATAAAAACAATAATTACACTAGTCGATTTTTTTTTTTAATGACTTAAAAATGGGTGTTGAGTTCTTACAGTCATTACCTGAAGGCATATCCTAAAACCAAATATTTCCACCACGTCTAGTTTTAGAGTTATAATCATACTGCGCTAGTAGATAAACAATAATATTTTATTTAGAAAATTCGTTACACAGAAGTTATAAAAAGAAATAGATAAGTACAAAAATCTTGACATAACAGATATTTGAATGTTTAATTAGTATCAAGAATACAAACAAACTTAACTGTAAACAAAAGAAAATTGCTGATACATCAAAGTATTGCACAAAAGAGTTATTTCTTCCTTTTATTTTGCCTTTGTAAGATGAATTGAAGTTTTCGTGATAATTCTTCAATACAGAAATTCTTTTAGTGGAATGCAAATGATTCCATTCTTTTAAACGAGATCCCAAAATTTGTGATTTTTCTTTGGTTAAACCCAAATCCCATATCAAATCATTCAGATCAGATTGAGCAATGAGATGTGGTTCGTCAGAAGGTAAATATATGCTATGATACCTACTTTTATAATTGATATCAATGATGTAATACCTTCACATTCGATTGGTTTATGACAGCATAAAATATTACATTTTATTTCTGAATTCGTACAGCGATTTGCTTCTTGATTTATGGTCTCTCTCTTATTTAATCTTCCTAGGGATTAGGTGAGGAAATTAAACACAATATCTATGTTTTATACTAACATCAGATATATTTTAAATTATTATTACTAACAACATTAACTCTTTTCTAAAATGTCGTTCATAATTAAAATTGTCTATATACCTTTTGAATTGTAAAATATGTGAAATAGATATAGTGATGATTAAATGGATGTTCACCATGTATTCTTTTTGTTTTTAAAAATAATTAAATGAAAATTATTAACACGATGCCGTCACTCTTTTACTAAAGCAAACATTCGCACTTAGTACTTTAGTAATCTAGAGTCTTGCTACTTAAATGTTCTGAAATTGCTTCACACTAACTGCTAGCAGCAAATATTTTCACATAGTACTTCTAGCCATTTAGTATTTACCCATCAAATAATCATCGCATGTTCGTGTTAAGTTGTTTGAATTTTTATTAAGTGATTATGCAATAATTAATAATGCCTAACAATCCACTTAAGGCACACATTTGCACGTGGTACCTTTGTAGTCTGTCTAACACCATTAAATATATTTTTAATTGGTAATGAATAAACGAAATATTTGAAATCAAGTGAACATTCATTTTTCATCAAACAAATTAAAATAACTTCATATAATAACTCATGTGAATTTATGTAACTCACTTCATTTGTTCGTACAGTTGATCAAATTTCATTTTCTTAATGTCTTCCATTTTTATTTAAAAACGATAAAAAAAATTAATCAAACTACATTTTTAAAAAGTAAATTTTAACATAATACTTAAACTCTATCTTTGAATACAAATTTATAAATCATAAATGAACAAGTAGTGTTTAGTTGCCCTCTGTATCTTTATAATATTCGCTCGGAGCTTCGCTTTCAAATTTTTGCGTATTTGCCAGTCAAATTGCAGTCGAGAACTCTTTCTTGTTTTATCCTGTTTTAGTTTTTATATTGGCAAACAAAACACAATTGCTGCTTTTGCACCCTCTATTTCAAATTTTAAGTTGGCTATACTTTTATACTTATGGTTAAATTTTTCTTTGTCCTTTTTTAAGTTGTCACTTTTATTCAAATACACATGAATTACAGTTGACAGTTATACAACGATGTCCGCGCTTCAAATTCTTCTTTAATAAGTTCGTCTATCTGGAAACAAAGGGCAAAACATCACCGACAACCTCTATCTTCTTTACCGAGCTCGTACCAAAAAGAATTGCCGCCGCAGTTTCTTTCTCCCTGTCGTCAAACCACGTTTTTATCTCAGGTGATATTGCTGTTTGTAGAATGCTATAAACAAAGTATTGACGTTGTATTTTTGTTTTGCAGGTGCTTAAATCATATACGATTACATCTAATGCCTCCAAAACACAAAGGCTACACATACAAGAATCAAATAATGCATTTTTATCTTTCATTACTATTTACAAAATGTTTTATTTACGATTTAAATTCTCATAAGATAAACATCGTAGTTATATTCTTTTTCTTCAAGTGTACGTATTTACTATATTTACTTTTATTGCTAGAATCACATTTGTGAATTAATACTATTCATATTCACAATTATGTTCTTATTCAAAATTGTGTCATTTTCTCAGGCACATCTGTTTTTATTTTGTTCCTATTGTAGCATTTAATGTGTCATTTTGACAAATTAGAGCCTTCCAATTTATTTAGGGTCTGTATCACATTTCACTCGTCTTTATATATCTAATATTTAAGCTTACTTAATTAAAGTGTACTAATAACTATATGTTTATTTTATTCACCATAACTTCTAATAAAGGAATTCATCCTTAAATGTTTGCAACCTATTTTACTTATGTGCATATTTTATAATCTCTCTATCTAACTTTGAATAAATATTTAAATGAATTATTTCTCTTATTTAATAACTAAATTAATACTTAATACTATCATTTTCATTATGTAAGGGTCACAGCAATATGTCTGATCATATGAAAAACATCGTTTCTATCTTCCTCGTCCGTGGAATTTGCAGAAAAATTTGAATTTTGTCTTGATTTGTAAATGATTCTTTTGCGATTTTGTTATATACTGTATATAATCCACAATCATAACAAAAACTCTCCGGAGAATTTTTACAGCCTCTTGCATGGTTTACCATTCTTGAAAATCACACGCAACACAACTTGTGGAACACTGCTTCAAAGTTTCTTAACTAAGTGATCGTTTAGTGACATTTCGTTTTTCTGTTACCAGACCGCGTCAACAACTAAACAATAAATGAATCACTATTAAAAAAAATTATTCAATGCTTTGTGTTAATTTGTGAGTAAGTCAATGTCAGTTCGCGATGACATTTGCCGGAAAAGTCACAAATGACGGACAGAATAGCGTCTAAATTCTACGCGAAATTTGCGAAAATTCTATATAGAGTCCTTCGGCACAGCTGACAATAACACTCAAAGTCCACGTTAGGATGATTTTAATGTTATAGGAAACGCCGAAATTAAAGGATGGAAGATCTATTTGACATTTTATTAACGTTGACAGTCGCACGAAAATTCAATTGCACGTTATAAACTGCTAAAAACATCGGTCAATTTTCGTTAGCGATGACACTTGTCAGGAAACATCAGTATTAACAGAGGGAATAGCGACAGATATGCAGTACAACGTGTTTTGTCAACTAAAAATGCTTCGAATTGACAGTATTAAAAAAAGAAGTGGGTGTGCTTACGACCACACGGCAGAAGTGAAAACTTCATCAAGGCGAGGTTAATAATACGAAATACAACTTTTTTTTTCGTTCTATATTCATTTACATTTACATTTTCCATTTTTGTTCTATATTACATTTAAAAAATATATATCTATTATTATTGTGTATACATTATTCTAGTACATTTCGCTCGGTCTGATCAAGTTTTCACTTCAAAAATTCATACGTACGCATGTATATATACAAATAGACGATAAGATAATTCTCATACGAGTACCCGCGCTGGTCTAATGGTAACGTGCCGGCCTTACACATGTGCGGCTCGGGATCGCATCTGCACGCGGACAAGAATTTTTCAGAAAATAAAAATCGAGCGAGTATAGCAGAGACCGGCAGAGACGCGTTAACTATATATCTCTCACTTCCTTAGTCGACTCGACTCGAGCCGACTTTACCCCGAACGAGCGTGACGGCTCAGTCTCGTTCAGTGCCCAACAATCAATGCATCAACGCGCCCATAGAAGTTTTCACTTCAAAACTGAATATGTAAAAAATGGGCATTTATAATAATCGAAGATGTGTGGTATAAGAAAAAATATCGAGAATGAATATTCACTTTCATCGACCAGTTGTCAAGTTTGAACATGAGAAAACGATTGTTTGAAATGTGATAACTTTTAGATATGTATTATTGTTATTATCGATTATTACTATTGCGAGGGTAGTATATACATTTATTTATGTATATTTTCAATGCCGTCGGCAAACGAATTAATATCTATCATCTTCCTTTATTTATTATTCTAAATTGTTAGTAAAATTGAAATTTATTATCATATACATGTATGTAATATTATATTATGTCCAAAATATTGTGTCCAAAATTACCAAAAATATATAATAGACTTCTCACAAATATGTATGCCATTTCATTTGATAATTCCGATATGAAAGCAAACATTTAAAGGGTACGACTGCTCGCTAGCACAATCAGAACCACATTTTCAGTTAAATGCTAAGACATACTTTTTCGCACCAACCACTAAGAAGCAGCAGGATTTTCGATTGCGCTTGAAAAATATATGTTGCCCAAGTATCTTGCTCGGAGTACCCAGAATATGCAGATTGTCCCTAAAGGAATGTGGATCAAATGATCGCTGCAAAACTGTAATCAATCAATTTTGACGCTTCAGATGTGGTGATTGTGTGAGAGCAATAATGTCTAGTTCGTAGAGCAACACTTTCAAGAAGAGTGCTAGGTAAGAATAAGGATTTTTTTAAAAATATATTTTAAGCGCTAAGTGCGGTATTTTTCATGCCCAAGAAAGCGAACTTGTAGATTATATCTAAAAGGTGTAGCTAATAATAAATAAAATAATAATAATAAGGTTTCTAGTTTGACAAAAAAGAAATCAATGTTAGTGATCCTTTAAAAAAAAAAACTTGGTTTAGCTAGACAAGACAGTTTAAGTGGTTTCCAGAAACGCCTTCCAGAGAACATATTTAAAATGCCAGAGGCCGGCTGTAAGAAATCAAGGCTTCAACATACTGAACGTAAAGCAGTTTTTTGATTGAATAAAATTTGTGATGGATAAACAGGAACTTTGATGGAAATATTCTAGTTCAAAATGTTAGACTAGACTCTAGACCAAAACCATTTATTAGGTAAAATATGAATCAAATCGACAAAGACGCGTATTTCTAGTCTGTAAGGATTTCATCTGTTCAAATGTCGCAAATTATCTTTTAATTTGTGAATTACGCATTTGTTGAACTATAAGATTTTAAAATTAATTTTCTGTGGTGAGAATTCGAAAATATATGCAAATTCACAATTTTCTTCACAAAATTATTTCATTCCATACCTATATGGATCGGTGGTAAATATCGCCTTTTACTTCTATTTGTCTTAATTATAATTATTTATATATTATTTCTTTTCAGTAATGAACTCGCATCCATATGTACTACATATCAAAAAAGAGAAAATTCAGTTTAATTTATCTCTAAAATCATTTAAGACAATAGGGAATGAAAACACTTAAATAACATTTCCGTTTTTCCGAGTAAATATGACCTTCTTTAGTTTCTCGTATAGTTTGAAGGAAACCGGCCGTTGTCTTTTTTGTAATATCCGTCATTTCGTGTAAAATAATGGTCGAATCCGATTAAGATATTATTTATTATATAATGTCACCATTAAATTAACCTTGATAATGTAAAAACAATTCAGTCGCGTTTTAAGCTATATATAATAATAATATTTTAAATAATAGACATATTCATTACACGTGTGCATATACGCTAGTTAATATGTATTCAAAATTTCTTAAATTAAACTATATTCAAACATGATATCCGTGACTGCATGTGTATGTTGTGCATTTCTGAAGGCATAAATAATTAATCTTATTTTTAAGGACTATAAATGGTATATACCGGGTGTAGAATGGATCTTCGTACATAGGGATTTTACATGCAAAACTAATAATTTGCGAATATTCCCTCCCCTAATTTTTTTATAGGAAAATGTTAACACAAAAGTTGTAGACAAAAAAAATGTATCTAAATTCTTTGATATTTATTTTCTAACACCTTCTGGTCCTGCTAGACTTGAAGAAAAAGTATTAGGAATGAACCGATTAGTACTAGCCATGAATCCTGTCAGCAATAAATGTCACGTTTTGACAATCAAAATAAGTTTGCTGATTCTTAAAATGAATTGCTATAGCCAAGAAGAGAAAGTCAACTTTATTAAATGGTACTACTCTGGATTGTCTTTTAGGGACATACAAGCAACTTTTGCTGGATTCTACCCGGAGCGACCAATTCTAAATTTGAACACCCTGAATAGAATTGTCAGGCACTTTGAGACCAACGGCACTGTTAATAAGAAATGTAAGTGCCAGAATGTAACAGCTGGTGCAAGTAGAGAGAAGGTAGATGCCGTTCTCTTGAGCGTTGTAGAGAACAAAAATGTCTCCTTAAGACAAATAGGTAATAATTTGGGGATTCATTTTACTACTGCTCAGAAAATTTTAAAGAGTCAAGATCCGCGGTTTCGGTCTTATAAATACGAAAAGCACCAAAAAATATTCGAGGAGGATAAAGAAAAAAGAATGCAGTTTTGTGAAATAATGATGGAGATGGCCAATGATAACTGAAACTTTTTATCTAGGATTTTATTCAGCGATGAGTGTCGATTTCAGTTAACTGGTGAACCAAATCAACAAAATTATCGCTACTGGAGCACACAAAATGAACATTTAATGTTGCAGACTCATACGCAATACCGGGGTAGTGTCAATGTTTGGGCTGGCATACTAGGTCCTCACATAATTGGACCGTTCTTTATTGCAGACCGCTTAACTGGTGCTGCGTATTTAAATTTTTTGCAAGAAGAAGTCGGGCCAGCTATCGACGAATTGGGAATTAATTACGAATTTTGGTACCAACATGATGGATGTCCGGCGCATTACCACCGCGATCTTTTAGAGTACTTAAATCATGTATTCCCAAATCGCTGGATAGGTCGAGGTGGAGAAATTAATTGGCCTCCAAGATCTCCGGATCTTTCGCCAAATGATTTTTTTCTGTGGGGCACATTGCATGATCGGCTATACAATGGAAGGACGTATCAAAATGTCGACGCTTTAAGAGCTGCAATACTTGCAGAATGTCGTCAAATATCACACTATCAACTGGCCGCAACTAGAAGAAATTTTTACGTCAGATTGGGGTGCTGCTCAGCTGTCAACGGAGATTTGTTTGAGCATTTAATTTAGTTATTACTACAACTACCTTTATTACCACGTTCAATAAAATTTTAAAATCTCTTCAGCAAGTTTTTTATTTTCTGCAAACGACTTAAAACCTATGCTTAAAACAGATTAAACGCCTCTACTAAAATTGTCACATTGTTGTGTTAAATGAATGAATTTTGTTACTTTTGTTGTCACATGTCACGGCTGTTGCTATTTTGTATCATTTCTTCAATTCTTTTTCCTTTAATGACCCGGAGGGTGATAGTAAGCAAAGAAGAAAAAAAATGGGACCTATTTTTAAAGCTCTATAATTTTTGTGTTTAACATTTTCCTATAAAAAAATTAGGGGAGGGAATATTCGCAAATTATTAGTTTTGCATGTAAAATCCCTATGTACGAAAATCCATTCTACACCCGGTATGTATGTATATGTATATAAAAACTCAATTGTATTTAATTTATTAACAATCATAGTATATATATTATCAAAATTTAATATAATAAATTTAATGTTGAAATTGGCATTCCTCTCATATGTAGTTCCTGGTACTAACATATAGAGTAGGTGTATATTTCTATGAATATACAAAATAAAGTTTCAGTTCGTCTAGCCTGAATGTTTTATGAAGCTTATTTGAGAAAGATAATGTGTACTTTTCGACATACAAAACTTGAATTTTCAATTATTTAAGAAAGGTAAATGGAAGTTCTACAAAATGAATTAACATGGTTTAAAGAAAAGTAAAGCAGTAAATGTAACTCATTTAAAAAATACCGCTTCATTCCGCATCTCAGTAAAAAAAGTTTTCCAAAACACAAAAGAGCAAATGGAAAAACTGACAATATTATTTACTATTTTGAAAACACGTCATTTTAACACAATAAAATCATTGTTTTCTTTTTTCAAAGCTTACTTTTTTTAAATGGTATATTTTTGATTTAAAAAACTTTTACAAAAACAGCAGCAAGCAAACAGAATAATTCCTACATTTATATCTATTTTGGTCAATATCCCTGGTTCTAAAAATAGCCACGGATTTACTGATTTGTTTCTTTGTAAGATATAATTTATTTCTGCTTGCAAATTTCAATCTAAAAAAACAAAAAAAAATATTGTTTTTCTACATTATGTCAAGTAGCAATGTGAAAACAATCTATATTTTGAATCTCCTTAATGTAAAAAAATAATACGTTTATTTTCTCATCTTAGAAATTATTCCAATACATAATAAAAATATCGTCCAGTTTGCAAAAGTACAAAAGCATTAAATCATTAATTCACACACTTTTGTCCTTTTAACGCTGCTATGAAGTTAATTACGTTCACTAAAACTAAGTTTTAGAACATATTCTTCTTGCACTACGGTAGACAATATTGTAGAGTTTGATTCAAATAATTTTTCTTCTTGAATTTTATCTAAAAATTCACTTAGAAATTGTCGTTCATCTTCATCATAGCTACCTTTAGATAGGTCCTTTAGAGAGTAAGTTACACAGATTAACTTGCTTTGATCGCGTAATACTAAATAAAATCTCAAGACAATTTTGTGTAAATCATGACGTAAGCAGAAATTAATTTTTTTTTTGTTTAAAAACAAATTTTGAAGGGCAAGGATTGATTCAGTTGGCATAAGACCACCTCCTTCAAACTTAATCTACTGGTATCAATATTTGATGGTCCAGCAACAGGTTCTAATTCACATTTTCTTCTGTACAGTCAGGCCTTTAGGAACATGTTAAGTCCCTTTTGCAGTTGGCTTTCTTGCTTTCTTTGGCAGGGCAAATGCAAAAATTGTTGAGACTGCATTAACTTTCAACATTCTTTATCCACACTCACGTATTTTCTCCCACATAATTTCATCAAGAAGCGATGAATCAGTTGGTTTTCCAGTCTCTTATTGCACTTTTGCTGCCCATAAACTTCTTCTAACAGGATCTTCGGAAAATTTTTTCATCAGAAATTCTTTTCCCGATCTGTTAGTACAACCATATGCACCACATTCAACCATTTCTTGCACACGAGTTTAGAAAAATTGTTAACACAAAATATTAAATAGCAAAATAAAAATTATATTATCCAATTATATACATACTCAATACAAATATAAATTTTAATTTAACTTCAATGCTCACCTTATGTTATATACCTAAATTTATTCTATAAACTCAACACAAAACAAGATTCAAATTGCCCGAAATAATAACTACAATATTCTAGATAGAGACACCAATTCCCAATCTAAACCGTATTAATTATATAAAACGAAGTTCAAATTATCGAAAACAATAACTATCACTCTAAAAAATTTACACATTATTTAAAAACAAATTTCTAGATCGCTTTCAAACGCAGGAATAAATACAAAATAGTGGCGGCCGGTACCACATGACTACTTCAGTTAATCAAAAAAGCCTCTCTCGATGGCCACACTGTCTTGTATAGAATCACTCTATGTTTACCTTTCAGTTGACGCCATCTAGCGATGATGGAAAAACTCGAGGATATAGAAACAAAGGCACAGTTTGTAGGGCAAATAAATTTAAATGAAATCAAGCATATCACAATCGATTATGCCAAGCCCGAATAATCGCAGTTTATTTGAAAAAAATATTTTTTATTACCCCACCACTTTCTTTTACTAGATTGTCAAAAAATTGTTTTAGACGGAAAGAATTAAGAAATGTTTAAGGAATAAAATGCAGATATCTTTTATATCCCTCAATTATTCAAAACACAAAGAAACTCTCAATTTTAACCTTAATCATTATTGTTGGTCTCCAAAGCATACCTCTTATACAGTATATCTCCGGATTAAGTTTACAAGAGGGAAAAAATTATTATTTTTGATTTTACAATAAAATGCTAAGGAAATTAAATTTTATGCTTCTTTTCAAATGATCAAATCTGTAATAAAAATTTACTTCCATTTACGTATGTTCCAAAAATGTTGTTTTCATTTTCTTTGTCGCATTTTATCTATTATTTTTTGGGTTTAAAACGGCAAACGCTAATTTATGTGTCAAAAATAACTTCAAACTGTAATTCTGTAATTTTTGGTAAAAATGTTAACGTTATCATAAGAAATATATTTAAAAAAAAATTCCGGAGTAACTGTTTCCCGTATGGGTATAAGGAAGATGGTAAAAAAAATAGTACGTGATGAAGATGATGCTCCACAGTTTTAATTTTGGATTCGGTGGAAGATAATGCTAAACTTTCATTACGGAGACGGTCGCTTCAACTAAATATGATCAAATCCCATATTCAAAGAGTTTTGACCCAACTTAATTTATACCCCTATAAACCTATTTTTAATCATACGTTAGAACCGGGAGATGATGAAAAGCATCTTTATTTTTGCATGTGGATGGGAGATAAAATAATGGAGAACCAAAATTTTCACAAAAGCATTGTATTTTCGGATGACACAATTTTTACTAGCAATGGTACTGTTTCGTCACAACATGTTTGTTATTGGAGTGGTACTAATCATCACTTTAGAATTACATCAAAACGTCCATATTTTGTTAAGGTGCGATGTGCTGTTTCTTACCATGGAATAATAGGCCCATATTTTTTTGATGCTAATGTAAATCAGCACAATTATTATTTAAAAATGTTAAGCAACTTTTTCTGGGATGGTTTAAGTAAACTCCCACTTGCTTATCGGCAGAGGATGTATTTTCAACATGATGGTTGTCCGGCCCACCTTTCACGCATTGTTGCTGCTTGGCTCTATCAAAACTTCGAAAATTGTTGGATTGGCTTGAATGGTTCTGTTTTGTGGCCTCCAAGAAGCCCTGACTTAACTATTTTAGATTTTTATTTGTGGGGACGGTTAAAGCAACTAGTCTACATGGAAAACTTGCCTCATAATGTTGAAGTATTAAAAAATCGTATAAGAGATGCTATTGCGTCCTTGACACTTGAAGAAATTCGCAACATTTATAAGAAACTGCGGCTTAGAGTCTAATTGTGTGTTGAAAGGTTTGGCGACTCAAGCCTACGCGCACACTGCACCGACCGGTACGACCGACACGGGCGACCGGGATTTTTCTAAAAGTCAAATGCATGTTTCTCTATGGAGTCGCACACACTACACACCGACCGATATGAACGGATGCCTCAATAGAGAAACATGCATTTGACTTTTAGAAAAATCCCGGTCGCCCGTGTCAGTCGTACCGGTCGGTGCAGTGTTAGCGTAGCTTTAATAGAATAGTTTTAACATTATTGTTTCTAGCCTACTTCCTTTTTAATGTTGTGATTGAAAACAAGGAGAATGAGTGTGCTTAAAACCACACGGCAGAAGTGAAAACTTCATAAAGGCGAGGTTAATAATACGAAATACACGCGTATAATATTCAGTAACGTATTAACTAACACGTATTCCCACATTTATTACATTTACACATGTACACACGCGTATAATATTCAATAACGTATTAAATAAAACGTAAACCTCAACCATCCCCGTATCTAAAATTTCATATTCATACGTCAATGTTCAAAAAATTCTTCCGCCATTTTATTTTTTTGACATTTTGACTTTGGATTCGTGATCGGCGATCTAAAACACCCCCGTATCTAAAATTTCACATTCATACGTCAATTTTAAAAAAAATCGTCCGCCATTTTGTTTTTTTTTGACATTTTGACTTTAGATTCGTGATCGGCGACCTAAGACACTCCCCGTATCTAAAATTTCACATTCATACGCCAATTAAAAGAAATTCTTCCGCCATTTTGTTTTTTTGACATTTTAACTTTGGAATTGTGATCGGCGACCTCCAAGACCCCCGTATCTAAAATTTCACATCCATACGTCAACTTTCAAAAAACTCGTCCGCCATTTTGTTTTCTTTTGACATTTTGACTTTGGAATCATGATCGGCGACCTAAGACACCCCCGTATCTAAAATTTCACATTCGTACGTCAATGTTCAAAAAATTCTTCCGCCATTTTGTTTTTTTGACATTTTGACTTTGGATTCGTGATCGGCGATCTAAAACACCCCCGTATCTAAAATTTCACATTCATACGTCAATTTTCAAAAAAATCGTCCGCCATTTTGTTTTTTTTTGACATTTTGACTTTAGATTCGTGATCGGCGACCTAAGACACTCCCCGTATCTAAAATTTCACATTCATACGCCAATTAAAAGAAATTCTTCCGCCATTTTGTTTTTTTGACATTTTAACTTTGGAATTGTGATCGGCGACCTCCAAGACCCCCGTATCTAAAATTTCACATCCATACGTCAACTTTCAAAAAACTCGTCCGCCATTTTGTTTTCTTTTGACATTTTGACTTTGGAATCATGATCGGCAACCTAAGACACCCCCGTATCTAAAATTTCACATTCATACCTCAATTTTCAAAAAAATCTTCCGCCATTTTGTTTTTTTTTGACATTTTGACTTTGGAATCGTAATCGGCGACCCCCAAAACCCCCGTATCTAAAATTTCACATTCATACTTCAATTTTCAAAAAACTCTTCCGCCATTTCGTTTTTTTTGACATTTTGACTATGAATTGGTGATAGGCGACCTAAGACACCCCCGTATCTAAAATTTCACTAATTGAAATTAAATACCTCTACATATCGTACATCCAGTTCAATACCGCCATAAGTGCAAAATTTCAATTTTTGATGTTATGGCGGTATTTTAGTGCTAACATATTAGACTTTGAAATGCAATACCGCCACAAGTGATGAGGTTTTAAAAACATACCATATTTGCAGATATGGCTTTATAAAATCCATCCTAGCATTCATTGCTATACAGCCACAACTACACATGCGGCGGTATTGCACCAAACTCCCTACATTTTGTTTTTGTGCAACTACCGTAAGTGTCAGTTGTGGCACTATTGTATCGAGGATTTTCACGTTCTCATCATGAAATCTAACCTAAAAAACAATAGTTCTGTGTAAAGTTGTTGTTATTGTGTTGTGTTTTCACGGTTTTAGTGTTACATGATTGGATTTTGTTAAATAAAAAGAAAACGGCAGTTATGTTCCCAATAAGTAGTAGTGCAAGATCAAAGGAAATAGTTCGGCTAGCATTACAGCTTAAGGAAAATGACAAAAATCCAGCATTTTCTGCAGTTAATTCTTCAACTACTAAGGTAAGTTTATATTAATAATGTTGATAAAGTTTTCATTTTTGCATGTAATATTTAACGACATTGTCTACTCCCTAGAACAATAAGTTTAGTTAGTACTATTTATTAAATGCCACTTATTTACGCAAGCTACCCTTTATTTATTTATTTTGTAGCAGGTAGCAGTATAAAAAAGTTTTACACCTTTATAATAATTTAAGATTTTTCCGTTAAAAATAGATCAAAATAATATAAGTACTCTTAGCGGGCTCAGTGATATTCTTTGTCAGTATTTCAAACCTTGGAATTGAATTTTGGTGAATTCGAAATCCTAGAAAAATTTGCAGGATTTCAAATTCCCCCAAAAATAATATTATTCATATTACCTATTGTTTTTTAGCATGCAGTTGAAGTAAGAAGCATATCGGCACAAGCAGAATCACCAACCTCTCATGTTATGGTGGAGTCGGTAATCTTAAGCTCTCCATGTCTTCCAGAGGATAATAGAAATTATGTGCAATCGTGGATAGACTCACAATCACTGGCTTACGATAAGGTGACCTTTAAAAATTAAGCAAATTTTGCACCTTTTTTTGTCTTGTATGTTTTATAATGAGCCTAAACGTGATTGTTAAGATTAGTTATCTAGGCTAAAAAGAACGTGGTATTTGTTACAGGCAGAAGATCTGCAGACACTACAAAATGTTGGCCAAGATCCCTTCAGTGGTGTTGAGAATAAAATTTTAGAGGAGCCCCTGTGTCCTCCCTATACTGACAATTTTGAAATTGCAGAAGATATAGTTTTAAGTAATTCTACTGATGATGATGATTCAGTAATTGATAAGGACTTTATCCCCACAAGTAGCAGCAATAGCAGTGTCGACGAGCAAGATATACAAAATAATCAAGGGATCCAAAACGAGATTCAGAAGCAAGAAGAAATACAAAGACAAGAAGATACCGAAATGCCAAAGCTTAAAACCAACAGTCGCAAACGATTACGAAAACCTGAAACATGGAAAAGAAATCTAAAGAAGAAAAAAGTCAATAGTGGCAAAAGTTACATATCTGAAGGAAAGAGACCAATTCCAGAGAAAAAAATGAAAGCTTCGTGCAAAGACAATTGCAGGTTTAAATGTTTTACAATTGAGAATACAATCCGCGAATCTATATTCAAAAACTTTTGGGGATTAGGTGATAACAATCTTCAGAGACAGTTTGCTGCTTCACACATGGAAGTAGTAAAACTTAAATACAGACGCGTAACCGAAGGAAGTACAAGGGGAGAAAATATCGGATATATTTTTACTATAAAGGGAGAGAGGAGGAGAGTTTGTAAATTATTTTTTATGAATACTTTAGGTGTAGGGGATAGGTTTGTAAGAACATCTTGGGCTAAAGCTAAAGAAGGTAGTATTGTAAGAAAAGATGAGAGGGGCAACCACAGTGGACGGAAGACAGTAGAAGACAGTATAAAGGATTCTGTAAGAGATCATATTAATAGTTTTCAGGCCATCGAGTCACATTATCTCAGAGCAAACACCACAAGGAAATTTATAGAAGGTTCCCTAACTCTATCTCAAATGTACCGATATTACAAACAGGAACAGCAAGAAAAAAATTTGCCATTTGCTAAAAGATGCACTTACGAAACAATATTTAACACAGAGTTTAATATCTCTTTCTATCAGCCGAAAAAGGACCAATGTTCTATTTGCGAAACATATAAAAACTCGAACTTGGAAGAAAAAGCAAAAAACCAAGAAAATTATGATCGTCATATTGCTAATAAAATAAAAAGCCGTGAAGAGAAAGCTAAAGATACAGCGGTTGCTAAGAATAAACTACATAATGTTATTGTGGCATGTTTTGACCTTCAAGCGGTGTTACCAACACCGTGTGGTGACGTTTCTGCTTTTTATTACAAGTGCCGCTTAAATTGTTTTAACTTTACAATTTTTGAAGTTGCAACTAAACGTGGTCTGTGCTATTTTTGGCACGAAGCTATTGCCAACCGAGGTGCTAATGAGATAGCAACGTGTCTCTTCAGTTATATTTCCAGTTTACCACCTCATACCGATATAATTTTTTACTCCGATAATTGTGTCGGACAAAACAAAAATAAAATAGTTGTTTCAATGTACCTATATGCAGTATGTAACACCAAAGTAAACAGCATTGTACATAAATTCCTTACTGTGGGTCATACCCAAAATGAAGGAGACTCAATGCATTCTGTCATAGAACGGCAAAAAAAGAGAGTATTAAAAAGTGGCCCAATTTTTGTTCCCTCTCAATGGCCACCATTGATAAGAACCGCCATTAAAGAAGGAAAACCCTACGAAGTTAAAGAGCTGGCTACCGAAGAATTTTTCAACTTCAAAGAACTTGCAAATCAATTTGGACAAAAATTTACCAAGAATTCTAAAAACGAAAAGGTAATATGGAATGAAATCCAGGTGCTAAAAGTTGAGAAGGAAAGTCCTAACAAAATATTTTACAAAGTACATTTTGAAGAGGAATACCAAGAAATTGATTTAACTTCACGACGCACCCAAAGTTTGAAAGACACTGCCCTAACCAATGCTTATGACACGCCACCCACTTTAAAAGAAAAAAATAAAGAACATCTTCTAGATTTGTGCACGAAAAACTTAATTGAAAAAGTTCACCAACCTTTTTATTTCAGTATTTGTTCTTAGTTATAAACTCTGTTATAAGTACCACTTTCAATGTTTTTTACTTTTCAGATAAAAACACTATTAAAATAGTTTTTACAAAACTGTGTTCTAATTTTCTTATTACAAGTTCGTAGGGGTTGCAGATATGGCTCCTAAAAATATTACCATTTCAGTGCAATAACGCCATATCTTACAAAATTCAAATATTAACTCAGTGGACATAATTTTTTTATATAAGGTTATGTATCAGACATATGTAAGTATATTCTATCACAATCTTAAGCAGCTACCTTTTACGGTTCATTAATTATGCATCTAATTAATCAACACCATTGTTTTGTTTCATTCTACTCTCAAAGTATAGAATTTACAGTTGTGGCGGTATTGAACTGGATGTACGATATATGGTATATTTATTTATCTTGTTCCCTTAGTCGACTTTACCCGAACGAGCGTTACACATATCCGAGCGTTACACATATCCGAGCGTTACATATCCGAGCGTTGATTGTAGGCACTGAACAAGACTGACGTTCAGTGCCTACAATCAGCGCACCTAAAGAAGTTTACACTTCAAAAAAGAAAATAGAAACTTGTAATTAAATAGGGGTAAATAGGCTGATTACATACAGATTTGGTCATTTGAAATGAAGCCTAAACTTTACTTCCTTTAGCATTTTATTGTAAAATCAAAAATAAGAATTTTTTTCCTCTTGCAAACTCAATCCGGGGACATACTGTAAAATCGAAAATAATTTCTAGCATTTTCTCATCATTACATTTATTTGAAAAATATTACCTTACCAGTTTCTGAGATATAGCTGGCGGCCATTCTTAGTTGGCCACCCGATACATCATTTGAAATATTATGTACCCATTTTTCTTAATTACTTTCACTAAAAATATTTATAAACATAAAACCACGCTTAAAATGTTTGATTAAAATTTCAAATAGGAGTAGCTGTTTTTATTAAAATCGCAAATATAAAGTAGCAACATTTGCATATGCAACAATTAATTGCCGAATAGGTTACCGTGATAGCATCAAACAGTGTGTTAAATAAAACAATAGCTTCGCATGATATCGGCACATCTGACGTTATGACGGAATCTGTATACATGTTTCTCTTTCCTCGTGCAAGAAGAGAAAGTACTACCAAAGTTTTAACAGGAATAAATGAACAGAATCCAAGATGACACGCTATTAATGTACCTTTACGACATCAAATAATAAATTATAATTTATTGCTGTCACATGTTCGCCTTCTTAATGCGCCGCCCTGTGAGAAATGAAATAGATCTGTTCTTTTTTATTATTATTACGTAATGCCAGTAAAATACATTGTCAACCAGTTTCAAATGATATAGCATAATCTGCTAAAGAAATTCTTTTATTAATGATATTCTACTTTCGTAATAGCATGCAAGAAAAATACTATTACAAAAATGATCATTTATATTTTTTATTATCTGAAATTAGTTCGTAGTACCTACTTGTAGTTTGATAAATAATTTTAAGAGCTTGTGTAATCAGATGTAAAGAAACTGCATTTTTGCGTTCTAACTGAGTTAGTGTAGGATTGAAGTATGTATATCAGGTAACAACCTACGAGAACAACATTTATAGATGTTATTTCTTTTCAATTGTTAGCAGTCAGAAAGTAATGAAGTGAAAAATTAAATTTCTTGTAGAACGGTACAGTGTATTAAAAACAAACTAATTGAGAGATAAGTATTATTTTGTAACGTAATATGTTAATGTTATTTTTAAATAATCTAGTCATAATGTCACACGTAAATCTATCGATCAAATAACACTATTTTACCCACACATAAAGCTCTCCTACGATTGTAAATAATTTGAGAAAGTAAATGTCATAAATAAATGTCAGAAATAATATTCATATCTAAATAAATATTAACAATTAAGATATATGAAAATAATAATAAAAAATAATTTCTGTTGAGTTTCCAGGATGACAAGAATTTTAAACAAAACACGAAGCATTAGTATTGTCACATTTTTAACTTTTGATTTGATAGATTTCGGACGTAATTTTTTATCCTTCTATTCTTGAACGTCCGTATACTTTGTTTTTAGTCTTATGTAGATTTATCATTTTTTTACTTTATGAACTTACAGCGTCATCTCAGTTATCGACCTACGGAAGATTTATGTGTGACATTTTAATTTCCTCTAGTAGTTGTCTTATTGCTCGGCTTCTGTTTCTAAATTTGTTTGACTAATTTTAAAATGTTGTACGCTCTATTTCGTTTGTTTCCTTTTGTTTTAATGGTATAACATCAACTCGTGCTCGTTACTATCGTCGATATATTGTTTCCACGTGTCGTTATTCCTTTTTAACTACTTGCATATTTGATCTGTGTTCTTGCAATACCTTATTAAATGAGGTAAGAAGCCAGAGTTAGATATTTATTTTGTTGGGTTTGATTTTTTTGGAGAAATTTCCACATCATTAATCAGCTGGAGTTGAGTTAACGTAAAATCGCTGTTCTTTCCCTATTGTCCGATTACCATTACAAAGCGGGATAATTAAAGACTATTTGAAGGATTTGTTCTGACCCGTGGACGGCCAGTTTGTCTCCAATCAGCATCTGCCGAATAGATTTTCTCTTGGAATAAAAAGGAAGCTTCCGTTTTGGAGTCTTGCTGCTTATCTAAGGTTGATCAAAACCAGAATATTTATAGGAAGAGCATAGCAAACTAAAATTTAATATAACAAAAGCAATTTGGTGGTGTTACAATAACATTTCTTATAGAATGTAAAAATATTTATATTATCTAGTAAGAAAATGTTTTAAATTTATAAAAATTATATTCTTGACACTTATATTATTAATTAGCGAAATTTAATTATAAATATTTCTTAATACAATTTAAGACTTTAAAAATGATTTGTATTGTGTATCTATGCTCCACAACCCAGCAGTAATTGATTAATTCTGAGGGTTCAGCAAATCACTGAAGCGTAAGATGGAATCTTGACGGCGGTGTGGAATTTTTAAAATTTTATTTCACCAATTAGTGTCGACAGAAGAATATATTTTTCAATAATTCAAACATTTGCTTACTATATAAAAGCTTCAACATCTACTCGATTGGGAAGGATATAATTTTCAATAATTCTAAAAATCCACTTATTAGAAAATATAAATATTTTTAGATTTTATTTAAAAAAAGTGATTGTTACAACACCAATTTTTTTGAGTCATATTTTGGGTTTCTCTAAGCTATTATAATTAAAAAAAACCCAAACGTCTAAAGTAAATACAAATCACTGCCAGAAATAATAAAAGACAAGTCATAAAATTCCATAAAACCGCGCCATTAATAAAACATTTGAATAGAAAAAAAATTTTTTTTTTCTAAAAAGTAACATAAATTCAATAAATACATCATAAATGTTTACAAATATTTCCAATATATTTGCGTTATAGTATATGCTAAATGTAGTTTCTTTTACAAAGCATTTTAATGAATACTCAAGCCTATGTATTTAGAAATTGAGTAAAATCTTTCTTTATTTTGTGTTAAAATTTACTGGAGTGGATCAGGCATACATTCCATACCGCCAGACGTAGGACCTAACAAAACTTTTCCCCACTGCTATACATCTGCTATACATTAAACTCTGTTGTCTAGTCTACGTCTGCTTCTAACATTTCCTTTATTATCCTAAGGGGCATCTTCAGAGCTAAGGATTCACTAATATTACAATATAACTTTGCTTTAAAACTCAAATTTCAATTATTATAGGTGTTCAAATTGTTTCTGAACTCTTTCTATTAATATTATCACAACACCCTGTCTAAAATTTAAAGAATATCGAAACTGAAACGCTCTTGTTATCAGAATATACTTTAATTTGATACTAATAGCACCACAGGAATATCAACATAAATATACACCATTTCTATTATCAATGTATTCAAGATTCGTGACTATAAATAGCACGACATACTCAAATGATTTTATAAAAACCTCTCATAAACATAGGCTCGTACAACACCTTGGTCAATATTAAATAAGTCTATATAAAATATACATCTTCCATATCTATCAAAATTTGTAATATACCATGATATCATAAATTATTTAGGACGAAGATGGAATTGAAATTGAAAACGTATGTCTGAACTTAAGCCATAGTATCATAGTTACTCGTAACGCAACCTTAATTTTTGGAAATTATTTTCACAGTGTTATTGTGACATCAATAAATATGCCATTTGATTTAAAGATATAATAAAACAAGGTCAGCTGGTATTCAAGATTTTATTAATAAAAAAAGACGAAATTAAAGCAATTGCTGAAATTGTTGTTCATTATTTTCTATTCCCAAGTATATATATCTTCTCATGGTACAAAAGGCATTTTGCTGCATTGCGGGCGTTATTAATGCACATTCTTCAATATTTCATTGCTGCAGAGCTCGCAAATTAGCAACAGGAGCTTTAAACATTCTATTCTTTAGGTGAGAGAACAAGAAAAAGTTTATAATTGTCAAGCAAGGTGATCGTGGTGGAAATTCAACTTCCGTATGTAAGCTTATAATCAGATCGTCAAAAAACTCACTCACGAAGAAAAGCAACATTTTCTGGTGTTGTGTGAGCCGTTGCGGCATCTTACTGGAAGTAACCATATTGTAATTCATCTTCGAGCAAATGTTCAATAAATTCATTCAAAATTTTTCTATACCACACAGCATTTATTGCAAAATTTAAAAAAAAGGCCCATCAATTCTGCGACGAGAAACAAGCCAAATACCAAGTTTCGCAAAATGCAGAAACGATTCAACAAAAATATGAGGATTTCCTCTATTCCACATCCGAGAATTTTGGGAATTGAAGTACCCCGAAAGATGAAACCACGCTTCATCAGAGAAGAATGTCAAATTTAGTAAGGCATTATCTTGCATTCAATTTTTTGAAAATCACTGGTAGTAAGCAAGACGTCTAGGGTAGTCTACTGGCAAAATAGCCTGATGTGATTGCATCTTATACGGAATGTTTTTCTTTATTTTCTGGCATGAAGTCCAATATCTTGAAAAAGACGTTTCACAGGCTTTGTAGTTTCATTTTCCATTTCCATACGTTGACGAACATCATTTATAACTTTTTCCAAACGAACACTTGGTCTACCAGTATGTGATTTATAGTCCACAGAACAAGTCTCGCGCAAAACACCAACACAATTGGAAAGGCAATTATAAATTTTTCTATCACAAATATACATATATACATTTATACGTAAACGTATATGCACATATGTACGAGTTGGGATACACAGCATACACTTAGGTGTCCTTACATTTGCACAGACACGTGTTTCGGCCTTTATGGCCTCTTCAGTGTACGTGGTGCTGTTGGCAATGATCCACAACTAAAATCGTATCTTATGTCGGCTGGACCGCAAAATGTCCGTGAGAATATCTCAGCGACAATGCTAAATGTGTATCTCCGCATATTAAGGCCAATAGGTGGCACCACAATATCACAAATGGAATATAAGTTACACATTCAAGTTTTTATATTCCATTCATAAAAATTTTTGTGAATTACAGTTAACTCTGGAATCTCTGAAATCATCCAATCATGCGCGCAGATTGTAGACCGAAATTCCATCAATTCGCACTCCTGTTCGAAAATAGGCTTCAATTATGTGCGTTTTTTGCAATGTATTGTAAACCATATTTGAATTTATTTAAATTCGATATGTTCAAACTCGCTTTCAGCAGTTCTAACACATTAATTGATGACAATCAGTGTCACTGTCAAAATAATTTTAAAACCCTTAAATTATAATACCTGGAGTTTAGATATATATTTATCTATTTCAATGACAACTTCATTCTAGAACCCTTATGGATATCACGGTACATATCTATGAATGTTATTCTTAATAAACGTTTTCCTTTAGTTTTAAATTTGTGATTTCGTAATTATTTAATTAAAGAAAAAGAACAAAATTGTGGTTTTATGCACCATTAAACACGTCGAATTATGTAATTAAAATAAATTTGACACGAAGCATTTGTAGTAAATTAATTCTTTACTGGTAATTTTAATTAAAAACATATAATTACAATCATGAATCTTATCCCTGTATAGCTACTCTTTCCGTCGGTTTTTGACACTTTGAAATTCCGTTACCTTGATATTTTACAATTATGAAATCAGAAGCAGCCACTATCTTCTTAATTTTAAAAGTTTAGCGGAACGTTATTGAAATATCGCCAGTTTTGGGAAATATAATTAATGTAAATAATTTTGAATAGGCAAACCGCGAAACATTTACTTTCTATACACCATTCGTTTGAGTTTTATACTTTTACTGTTTATTTATTACATTTACTCTTTAGAAAGCAATAATCATTTATTTAAGGTTATTGTTCTACCGTGCGGAGGCGCATATTACATGCTGGTTCTATTAAATCATGACGTCCATGTGATTAATTAATTTACTATTTTGAAATAGACAATCATAATACTTTTTCGTAGTAGTAAAATAGAATTAAAATTAATAAAGAAGAATAAAAATAGATATTTAGTTCACTAAACAATAACTTATTGAATTAGGTGAGGATTAATTAATTGTATAATAATTTTCTAACATTAGGAATTTTATTTGTCCAATTTATATATTCACATCGGCAAACTAGGTAGTTAAATATAAATCATAATAAATCCAAAAACATTGTAGAAATCTTAAGCTAAACACGAACTAACGTTAAAACTGAATATATTATAAGAATTATGGACGTTATAGTACAGTAAATAGTACCAATGGTAGATGTAGTCGACATTAACTGAATCCTAAACTTTTTAGAGATTTTAATCAAAGAAATTTTCATAAATTATTCATTTTAAAGGAATCAAATAATGTGGTGTATATGTGAGGATGGCTTCCACTACGAATTTAGAAAAAAAAATTTTATAAGATTGTTCAAATTTACTTTTGAGAAGTTTTGTATTGCTTAGAAATTTGTTTAAACTTAGTAATTCACGAGATATTGATGGAATTTGGTTTCTTCACTGAAAACTACCAATTTTGGTGTATCAATTTGCCTGCAAATCTAATAGTCCAGTCAAATCAGATCAAAAAAGGAACTGATTCGGAAAAAATTGAAAGCACGATTTGGCTTCAGCCGCCATCGGATGAATTTTTATTTATTGATTAAAGCGTTTATTTTAAATTTCACACGAAAAATGGTGATAACCAAAGTTGTTTGAATATATAGGCCTAAAATCTAATGTTTTTGATTTATTACCATTTTTCTGAAAAATTCAATGTTTCACAAAAATTATATATCTTCAACCCGACGCATCAGATGGACACAATATTTGGTAGTGCTGTTCATAATAAGAGGAACTATATATCGCATCAAATTTAAATTGCTTACTAAATTTTACAGCAAAAACATATAAAACGTTATTACTTTAAAAGTGACGAACTATTGAAATTTTTTTTTTATAAAATTTTGCCTATTTTATGTCTTCTTTGAATACGGTATTTTGGTACTGGAAGGTTACAGTAATTATTTTAGAATAAAGCAACATATTTTGTTTATATACAAAAAAATGAATATTTAAATGATTTGAGTGCATTCATACAATTAGTAGCGAAGGAACAAAAATTATAGTAGCTACTATTAATAATTTACTTCCTATAAACTTTGTAATGTATTTCAGAAGCAGTAAATAACATGTTCACATTAAACAAATGATTTAAATTGAATAATTATTCTAGTGCAAATTTGCTGCTGGACATATTGTGAAGATTGCAGAATCTTGATACAAAGATATTCAAATCTTAAAACGGAAGTGTAAATGAAGGTATTCAGTTTGAAAATATCAAAAAATTGTACGTAAAAGCGTAACACAAAGCAAAAACTTGTAGAAGCAGCCAAACAGCTCGTTGCTATATGAAGAGAAAAGCTCAATTGACAGTCAAATTAACTATCAAGATCTCTGATATCTTCTTGGTTTAATAATAGCAGAAATGATAGGTTTGTTTTTTAGTAATCGAAATGAAAAAAATATGCTTGCATTTAGAGTAAATTTAAGGTGAGTACACCAGCTACCATGACAATTATTATTTTGCAATTGAAGTACATCATTGCACATATTGATAAGATATGTCAAAGGTATAATAAGGTCATTAATGAACATGGAAAATAACAATGGGCCCAAATTGGTACCTTGTAGGACTCCATAGAGGTACATAAATTTGAAAGACCAATAACTATTGAAATATGTACGTCACTTATTATTAATGAAATTGCAAATTTATATTTCCTGAAATATATGTTATTATTTCTAAAGCCAATATGACAATTGGAAATAAAAATTAACCAATAAATATAAAGATAAAAATATTTGATAAATTGAAATTTTCTTTTTGTTTCAGAAGCGTCACTGAAAAGTCGAAAAATGGCACAGTCCTCAAATCAACAGAAAAGAAATTATGATGACACCGATATGCTAATGGAAGAGACCGAAGAAAACACAAAGACATCTGATGTAGACGCAAAAGAACCGATTCAAGAAAGTCAAACGTATTTTCCTGCCTTCTCGGCTCTAGGTAATGAACCAGTGTCAAATCAAAGACCTTTATATTACCAACCAGAAGCTGCTTATAGCCATAGACCAACTGCATACCAACAACATTTAGGCTTCGACTCTAATGCCAGATTCAGTGGATATAAGAGTAATGCATATGAAGACCGCTCAGATCAGAATAATATTTTGGGTTCAGGCAACTTCGGAGTAATCAAAGGTGGAACATTCTATGGCGAAAACGACGATGATCAGTATGGTTATAGCAACAATTACGACAGCTATTATCATAATGGTCATGGGAGACCGTCGTTTTACTTTGGAAATTCAAATAGAAGGCCTCAGCAATTCGAAAACTTCAGAGACTTCGCTGATATCAACACACCATCATACTCCGAATTCGTTGTTGTATACGCTAACAAAAATCACACTTCGAAAGAGGAGAAAGTGATTAAGCAACCGAAAAATATAATAGAGCGCTTAGAAATGTTAGATTTAGAGCAAAATGCATCAGCAAAACCTGTAGTAGATGCTGACACCGAAGTACCCCCCACCAAAAAATTATCTAAATCAAAAAGGAAACTTGCTGCTAGATTGCTGGAAAAGAAAAGTAGCACGAAGCCTAAAGTTGTCCACAAGGATCTATATGAACCATTATTAGCACTGAGCTGAATTTGAAAGTGTAAAATAAGGATCATTTAGTAGCTCTCTAATGTCGAACAGGTTGTACCTGACATTGAAATACAGTGAGTGATATAAGTAAACTTTTATGTGATATGAAGACTAAGAAACAGTATCCGCGTTTGATAGTGAGCAGGACTCGACACGCGCATCATCTTTGCACATATTAAATTCATCTCACACAAAAACACATCCGATCGTTACCTCCTAGTCTAATTTTAAAACATTACTTATAAGATATTGCATACCTATTTTAAATTATTAATATTATATTGAGTTTGTGATAACCCTTAGTAGCTGAATTGCAAGAGATTTTATGTACAATTTATAAACAGTGTATTTGTGGAGTTTAATTATTTTGCGAAATACTAAAAGACAAAAGAAGGACTATGTAAAAATACAAAATGTTTGATTGATACAATAAACTGTAATTGTAAATATGTGTAAAATAAAATAATATATGTCTTCTCTATTATTACTTGTTTATTACAAGATATATTTATTAGTTTTTTATTATCTTAGTAATCCAGTTTTAAGGTTCTAATAGTAATAATTGGATAACGCTACAATATCAATTCTAATGAAAAGAAAACTTGTTTAAAGTGTGCAGATGTAATTGTTGTGCTGATACAATGATCTTAAATTATTTAGAATTGCATCTAATTATCAGTTTTTTACTCTTATATATGCAAGTGATTACATACATACATTCTAATACACATATTGTTTATACCAATCAATGTTGGATAGGGAGTAACAGAATTTTCAATTTTCTGGATGGTAACGGTATTAATTCATATAGTCTGTCATTTTTCATATCTTCGTTTTATTTCTATTTTATATTGACTCCTAGGCATTTTTAGAATGGACGCTGCTCGTTTTGTAAATGTAAGTAATAGAAATTTTTTGGCAAACTTTGATCATGGGTACGTTGCAAGCACAATGAGATTCCTTATGGTAGGTAAATTAAGAAAATTTATGCCAGGCATGTCATGGCCTGGCTTCAATTTGGTTTTAGATATATACAAGGTGAGTCAACTCCGCGGGTAGAGCCTATAGTGTCTTTACGAGTAAAGATATTTCGAAACGGTCGTTTTCTTGTGATAGCTGCTCATTAGGAGCACATTTTAAAAATATGTATATTATTACATTTTTGTATTACCCGTATAATGTTTAGGTAAAAAGTAATAAGATAGTACAGGGCTAAAAACTAAAGTTTTATAAAATTATATATCTCAAAAACGACTTATCAGATGGACACTTTTTTTGTAATATTATTCGTAATAAGAAATTTTAATAGAGCATATTTACCTTTTTTTCAGGTAGTAATTGCGTGTAGGTACAGAAAACTGGACTAGGATTACGTGCCACGTTTTTGTATAAAAGTCATTTTTTTCAAATGGAACAGCCTGTCATTTTTGAATTGCTTATTAAATTTTACATCAAAAACATGTAAGATGCTAATACTTTAAAAGTGACTATTAATTAACTATTGTCGTTTTTTGATATAATTTTGCTAACTTTACGTTTTTGCCATGATATTTGTTGCAACATTGATAACTGAATAGATGCCATTTAATAAGTTGTTCAGTTGACAAGTTGACAAGCATGACTTTACCTATAATGAATTTTTCTAAGAAATAGCTTAGAGATATGATTTTTATACATATTAGGAGAATGACAAAAAAATTGTTTACTAGCTTAAGATTTTGAGTTGTTTATAAAACTGCATCCCAAAAATATATAATAGACCATTACTCTTCCTTTTCTTTCACTTCTTTAATCTTGGTAAGTGTCTATTTGTATATCTACATATTTATACAAAAATTGCATATATTGTACTTACAATACACTCTAGGCCAGCAATATATTTCATAAAATACATAGAATATAGTACAATAAACAAATTTTAAAACAAAACAAATTAATACCTTAATTATACCGCGAAATCAAAAATGGAATGTAAAACGTCTGTCTTAAGTTATATCATTAAGTGTCATACTGACATTTGACTAACATAAATTTTTTAAATATATAATGACAGTGTGACACTTAATGATATAACTTAAGGCTCCTATATAGTGGATCTGTCAACAATGGAAAAATAGCAGATTTTAGATGCAAGGTATTTTTGTTGATTTTAAATTTGGAGAAAACCTTTCAACTTCAACTTATGAAGAATTTAGTAATCTACCCCGCTGAATAATCAAATTTAGAAAAAAATTATCGGATTAAAGAAAATTAATTAATATGTCAAAATATTAAAAACCAGTTTTCTCAAAAATCCATCGGAGGAGATTTGTTTGCTTGGGTTCACGTTATAAATTGAATAAAAATCTAGCCCGCTCTGCACTTATTTTTCGTTCAACTATTCTTTACTTTATTTTAAATGAATATAAAATAAATAAAAATTAGGCAACCCACATACAATGAATTGTTATTCTAATAAAAATCTTTCCCGCGGTTACAAATGTGTAAATATTTGGTCATAAATGAATTTTTATTCGCTTAGATATTGAGTTATTATTTCAAATATTTATTATATATTCCCTATGTGTAATAAGTACTCGGACATCCTTGGCTTATTAAATTATGTGCTATGCAGCCAATATTACATTTCCGATCCACTATATAGGACCCTTAAGCGTCTTCGCTAGGGAATGGGAAATGTAATATAATATATAAAAATAACAATAAATATGTATACTAAAATAAGCAATAGTTATTGCTCCATTCACTTCTAAATATTTTATAAACTCTTTAACTTTCTCCCAGTACAAAATTCATATCTGCAACTCGTCTTTAGAAAACCCTATTATAAAATCACTTCAATTATTTATTTTAAGATTAATAGCATAAACAAATTACACCTGTCAACTAATAAAGTAATTTAGTAAACGTCATTCATCAACATCACAGCTAATTTCACGGCATACTATACTATATTCATATAAAAACATGAAACTGACAAAATTATATCAAAAAGCTCAGTAATTAGTCACTTTTAAAGTATTAACGTTTTACTTGTTTTTGATGTTAAATTTAATAAGCATGTCAAATATATATAGATATACAGATGTTCCATTTGAAAAAATTGATTTTTAAACAAAAATGATTCATGCAATTTTAATCCAGTTTTCTGCACATGCAATTAGTAACTGAAAAAAAAATATGCTTCTATTAGGACCTCTTATGGTGAACAACACTACAAAAAATTGTGGCCATCGAGTACTTCGTTTTCGAGAAATATAACTTTATACAAACATTGAATTTTTAGAAAAATAGGAATAAGTCGAAATCTATAGACTTTAGGTCAATATTATCGTATTTCTTTTTGACTAAAAATTATACTGGGAATACAAAGATGTAATAATATGTAGGGGGTTCTATTTAAAAAATCATTACTATGGTCAGCCACCAAGTTCTGGAACACTCTGTATAACACAAAATATTTTTGAAATGTGCTCCTAATATGCAGCTATCACATTAAAAAAAAACTGTTTCGAAATATCTTTACTCGTAAAAGCACAATCTACCTTTCCCGCGGAGATGACTCTCCCTGTATATAAATATATTTGTGTTTTGAAGAAATATATAATAATAATAATACACAAAAAGTAAATAACACGTAGCTTGGGAAATACAAACTATTCCTTAGAAAAATGCCAGAAGATGAAGAATTATAGAAAGTGTATATGTATAGTTATTTCCATTATAAAGATTTATTGTTTATTTTAACATCAATATTTCTATATACATTTTCGTTAATTGTTTTTATATATGGTCCTTTCCGTTTACACAAATAACTTGTCACATGCATATTACGTATAGAGATCACTATTGTGTTTATTGCGTAGCTTATAAGGATATGCTTTTCTAACCTAGAATCTTTTAAATTTTATGTAGTTGGTAATGCCACTTAAGTAACTTATTTTAAGATATTACATAACCTCACATTTTACTAATTAAACGATAAAGTAATAAGTCAGGGGCATATGCATAAATTATTGAAATATAATTAAGGGTAAATTTTATGTGATCTTGTTGTAGCTTCCTCTAGATCTAGATACAAGAATGATTGCGGGCCTAATGGCTGTTTTATACTTACAATGCATAAATTATTTGACCAAGTATTGTCACCAATTTCTTGAACAATTTAATGTAGATTTCTATTTCAGTTTCAAATTTAATTAAAATAATATAATTAGTGTAAAAGTGTAATAATAGGAAAATCAAATTGAACTTAGAGAAAAAAAACATTGATCTAAACAAACAATGGATACAAATAGATATCCAATCAGACTTGCGTTGTAAAAAAAAATATGTAGAATTCATAAGATATCATCTTTTAATTCAAAATAACATAGAACACTCCATATTTTGAAAAAGTTAACAGTTTTATTAGACTCACAAATTAAACAAAAGGCTTCTGACCCAGTCTGAAAGTACCTGACAGGTTCACAAATTCTACCGGGTTATTTGAAACATTTCCGGACGCAGTTTGCGTACCTTAACATAACTTACATTTATAGCTTAAAATCTGTACCGGAAGAATGAAAGAAGAAATGCATACCACAGTGACCATTCCAACTCCAGATACTCGTAAAATTGTTTTATTAGTAAGTTTGTTTGTACCCAAATCTGACGATGATGATACTATACTCTGTATGCTGTGTTTGCACTTCAACGGAAAGCGAAAAATAAAACAACACAAAGAGGAAACGGAAAAGAGTTTACTTTAAAAACTGTAAAGCAGTTGTGGTTTTTTGTTTAATTTTGTTTGTATCAAAAAAATATAACAGTTTTGTGTATTGACACCAATGGTTTTTTGTAAGGTTATGTCTGGAGGAGGAGAAGAAGGAATAAAACAACCTAGACTACCCCAGTGATTTACCAGGATTATGAACACCGAAACGGATTGTTAAAAAAGCAACCCTATTCTTAGAATACAAAAAGTAACCGGACTTTTTGTATTTTACGAACAGGATTGTTTTTACCTGACTGAATTAATAATTAATAATTAACGTGTTGTAACCTCAATGCCCGTTTAACTTCCGAAAACGCCTTATGTAGTTACTTAATTATTATGCCAACCTGGTTTCTTTATGTCCTTTTCAGTCTATCTATTACTTTCTTTTAAATAACTCCAAATATATTAAAGCTGATAATTAGTAACCGCAGGAGCTATATTAAATTATAATTTTTAATTGTAATAAATAATTAAATTATTGTTAGGGCGCGGACACGAACGGTTGATGACTCATCGCCCATATGCGCACTATTGAAATGTTGTATTTTTAAAGAGGTTATAATTTTATTTATATAATTGGATAATAAGTGGCTGGTGATCTATAAAATACAAAATACCTTATTATTTGTTCATTTTCTCTTCTGTAAGACTTGTTCTCTTTGAATTAAGTACATCCTTGTAGATAGAAAATGTCCTTTCTACATCGCAACTGGTTATAGGTGCGTACTGGAAATATTCTTTTATTTCAGCGTATTTAGCATACACAATTGCCGCAATGTTATTAAATCTGGATTTTTATTAAAAACTGCTTCTAACTTTTGCCGAAGGCCACATCCGAAGTCACTTAGAATACTTTTGAAATTATTAATAGCCAACGTCTAATGTGGTTAATCCATCTTTTAATTTGAGATTTCGATTTTCAAAATATGTGATTAGTTTAGGCATATTTCCAAAGTGTTCCTGAAGGAATAACAACTGATTTTTTAAATTTGGGATTTGTGTTAGTGCCTTGTACTCAGAAATACTTCGAGCATCGTCATTTAAACATGTAATGAAATTTTTTAAACTATTGAAATTCTCTGCTTCAAAACTATTTCTGTGTATGTTTTAGCAAAGCTAAGTGACGAACGTGCGATATTTTGGCATTCTGTAACGATATTTTACAGAATTTGTAATAAATTTCGGATTCACTGACAATTCATTTTCATATCAGAAAAAGTAACATAAACAACGTTCTAGATCTAAATAAATGATAACTAGAAATGTTCGCGTATGTTATTGAAACTAGACGAAATCCAGTGCACACTTACGTCTAGATAATTGGGAGAAGTCGATTCAATAAACCGGTATTAAACAGACTATTACAAAAATTACGAAGTACGTAATTAACAGTCAAAACAATGAAAAAACGAAACTAAGTATGAATGAAAATTTCTCTTGCGAAATATAAGGTAAATATAATAAATTTTAAAAACCCCTCAAGCTCCTATCTACGCCGATGAGAACAGGATTTTACTCATAAATTCCTTATTTTATGGGCATTTTTTGCTCTCATTCTCGGAAACTTCTCGGGCGTAAACAGATGTTGCAGTTCACCATATGAATGAGTGCTATTCAGTAAGCGTGTGTTGTTTACATTATTTCTTTGCTCCTTTGTAACTTCGTCGTAGTTTAAACCGGTCATGTCCGCGCCCTAATTATTGTAGAATATGAAAAAAATATGAGACAAAGCGACATCTATGTCTTATATGTTGTACTGTAATACTATCTGAATGTAACAGATATCTGTAAATATAATGTATTGATCATAATAATCAAACCTTCATACCTACTTATGGATAAAAATTATACATATGTTTAGCTACTGTTACATTTTTTACCTTCCAAATAAATAAAATAATAAATATACATAGTCAGGAGAGTAGATAATATATTACATACAAACGTTCAACCTACTGTGTTAATTTTTCAATTTAGTCATTTTTTCTATAACTTTAACCAAATTAAATATATGCTAATTTTGTAATACTTATTTTTAAAAGTCTTATCGCGATGTAGGGTTTATATAGATATAATTTTATATTTGTGAAGGGTTTTGTCAGAGAGATAGTACTTTGCAATTTGAAATCTGCGAATAATTTCATCTGCGCTTTTATGCCCCAACGACTGAATTGTTGGGACGATTGAAATTAAGCGATATCTTCTTATGCTTACTGAATTTATATTATAAATGAAAAAAAAACGCAAACTGTATTTTACATAGAATTCGTTTCAGTTACAGAAGTTCTCTTTTAGTAGTTAGATACCTTTGTTCAGAATACTGGTACGAGCATTCAACATTGCTTTAGAGATGGCGCTGCTAATTTTATAAATACAAACGTTAAACATAAAATTCAACCGAAAACTTTAAATTAATGCCTTCTTTAATTTAAAAATGAAAACTCCTTATTTTACTATATACAAGATTTACTAGATATATTATTTCACTTAACTAAGAAACTGAATGACAATATTTTAATAAATACGTATTGTATATTTCATTACTATACATATACTGAAATATAAGTACATTTTATAAAATATAGCTAACAAACACAAAAATATGCTTATTCCCAGATTTTCTTACTACAATATAAGCGTTTCATTTATCAATATGATCTTCACTAATGTGTTTAACATTCGGTCCATTCCATAGTGACGATTTAAAATAAAGTTTGGCATAAATTATTACAAAACGATATATAGCACCGATTGCATGTTGTAATAAATTCAGTACCTACCTGAATATCTAAATTTTTATGAATATCTCATATACTGAAAATATTTGAAAAACATGCATTATTCTATACTGACGTAAGTATCTTGAGAAAGAAGAGAAATTCAGTAAATATACGGATATTTTGAATACAGTTGTTTAGACTTTCGTAAAATATTCTACATTCAATTAGATTTATATACCGGGTGTCTATTTAAGCTTGGCAACTGTATATCTACAACCTGGCGGAAAAATGTTGGTAGTAAAAAAGACCAGAGGAGTTTCAACAAAAATATATTTAATTTTCGAAAATGAGCACCAGAGGGCGCAATTCTTAAGGTGAATTGAAATTTCGAACATTTTACAAGTTTAAGATAGGTTAAAATTTTTACTGACAATATTTTCGGTTTTTCTACAAGTTTTTTTTGAAATTTTTGATCTAAGAAAACATTTAATTTGTGATTAATTCCAATTATATTTGTTTAATTGGATATTATTGTAACCACATAAGCACAATTCATTAGGATTATGGTGATGCTGTACCAAAATTACCAAGAAATGGACATGCTTTCAAAATGTAGATGTTTAAAAATATTTGTTATTAATAATGATATTATTGGTCTACTTGAGACAATGCTTATTTTTCAATAAGTAAATGTGAAGTTCGTGTTATACAGGATTTTAGGTTATGTGTATGCTGACTTTTAACATTTAGGCATGTTCTTATGAGGTAAACTATGCTCCCAATTTACCAGCATGAATACTTATAAATAACAATCATAAAATTAATAATATATACTCATACGTGTATAATGTTCCCATAATTAAAAAGACAGTATCTGCAAAAATAAAGGTTTGAATATATGTAAATGTGTGAAATATATGTTTTTGTTGACTAGAAAGGAAAATTTGTACAAGAGCTAAAAAATACAATTGACAGATTCGAGGCAATCAAAAGTGTATTGCATTTTTCAGACAATAGTCAGAGTACAAGCAGTTTAGATAAAATTATGCCAGTTCTGGAAACAATCAGAAAAGCCTGTTTGACCATTCCTCTTGAACAGCATCTGTCTTGCGATGAACAGATCATCCCGTTTAAAGGAAGGATTAGTACAAACACCTACAACCCTAAGAAATGGGGTTACAAGATGTGAGTTCTTAGTGGGGTATTGGATTTCTATTACAATTTTGAATTTGCGAGGCTATACAATTGATGATAATGAGCCTGATTTGGGGGCCGTAAGTAAGGTTGTACTTCGATTGAGCAGACCTATTCCACATGACAAACACCACAACATTTTCTACGATAATTATTTTTCTTCGTTGCCGCTAATATCGTACTTAGCGAAATGGAAAATTCATTCTGTGGCGACAGTCCGCCAAAATCGATTGCCTGATTATCAAGGACAGACAGAAAAACAAATGAAGCAAAAAGAAAGAGGTACCATAAATGAAAGCACAACAAAGTTTGATGGGATCGATATACATGCTGTGCAATGGTACGACAACAAAATTGTCAGTCTAATTTCTGACTATTGTGGAAGCCGACCTATCACCAAAGTAAAAAAAAAATTTAAATCTGAAAACTGCAAAAAAGAAGTATATTGGCCAAATATAATCACAGAATACAACCGCCATATGGGAGGTGTTGATTTGCAGGATTTGCTAATAGGACTTTACCCGATAAAGCTAAAAAGTCGGAAATGGTATCACCGAATATTTTATAATATGATAGATGTTGTGGTGGTAAATTCTTGGCTATTGTATAGACGAATAAAAAGGCAACAGGGATCCACAGACAAAATAATGTCGCTTCTCGGATTCAAAATTCTTTTGGCAGGACAGCTTTGCTCTTCAGGAATTTGAGCATCTAACAAAAGAGGAAGGCCAAGCGGGTCAAACAATGGAACACCAGAATCACCCAAAAAGTCGCGAAGATGCCTGGAACCGAGACTAAACAATTTTTTTCAGAGTTTTTGTTAGCCATTGGCCAGAATGGACAACTGAACGCGAAAGATGCAAGCTGGAAGGCTGCAAGGGACTTTCTCGCATGAAATGTCAAAAAAGCCAATTTCACTATTGTTGCTTTTCCAAAAACAATTGTTTCTTACAAATTCATCAATAAAATTACTACATTTTCTGAACTTTAGTATTTTTTTAAATCTTTTGTTTCGTTGTATGGGTTCATAATGTTACCATTTGGTTACCAAAAATAAAATTTTGAAAAACTTCAATTTTGCCGACCAAACGTATTCCAAACCCAAAGTAAGTTATTTCAAAGGTTGAAACCTGTTGTTCAAATTTTTAGAAACATAATTATAAATTTCGATAATTAGAGGGTTAACTTCAAAATTTAGATTGGCTTTTTACCGTTTAGATAACTGTCAAATTTTTCCAGGTTAAGTTGATTTAAATTACTTAAAAATTTAGACTGGCTTTTTGCAATTTAGATAATTGTAAATTAAGATTTTTGTTAAAATAATTTTTACTTTGTAAATAAGTCATTTATTCAAAAAAAATTGTTATATAAGGTACCAATTTTTCTACATCTCCGTAGGAGTAAGAAGGTCTATTATAAACGCAAAAAAATAGAAAAGGTTGTCGTTAAAAAAAACGATGATGACGTTTTTGTGTAAAAACCGATGACGTCATTCAAAAAAAAATTCCTGAAAAGACGCCATTTTAAAAACAAAAATTGATCTGTCCGAGGGATTTTCTTAACCCTGGAACCCTACACCGGGGTACTGAGTGTCCCAGGGAATTTTGTTTTTGCTGTAACTCTGTGTTGGCAACCCTGACCGCGCTCACCTGCCATGACTTTTCATTGGCCTTGACTGTCAATCAGTGGCTGTTGTTGTCGCACACGTAGCGGATCAGGCTTGAGCTGTAAACTGGTTTTGGGGCACCCAGTATCCCAGTGTAGGGTTGGTGCAAGTTTGTTGTGGTGTGTTAACAGTTTCAATTGTGCCTTTACTTTTTTATTACTTGTGTTATTTGTGTTCGTTGTAGTACCTATGGATAAAAAACTCACAGACGATGCAGTTTTGGCAGAATTATGCGGGTCTGAGTCAGATTCGATTTATAATGAAGAAAACATCACTGATAACTTTGAAGATGTATCTGATGGTGAGGGGGGAACTGATGTTATTGAAGAAGATGGTGTCTTTCCGGATGTTTTTTCCCCTGATGCATCTGAAGACGAATATATACCTCCTTCTAGTGAAGAGGATACAGACAATAAAACCCAAAGACCAAGTAAAAAACAAAGAATAAATGAGCCAGACTTACAACCTGGAACTCCTACTGCAGGACAAGGTGCACATGAAAGAGAAGAAGAGGGTAGTCAAGGTGAGGATACAATGCAAAACTTACCTGATTATATTATTAGGCCTAAAAAACCAACTGGTAGGCAAAAATAAGTATAGATGGTCAACCAAACCTCCAAAAAGAGCTGGTCGAGCCCCTCGATGAAACATAGTTTTCATGAGACCCCGATCTGCTGGAGCTGCTCGGGGTGTTACGAATGCTGAAAATCTGTTTTCCTTATTTGTAAATGAAACCATAATCGATGCAATTGTAAAGCATACAAATCAAGAGATTTCAATGCAAAAAGTAAACTACAATGATTCAAGTTTTACCAAAGAGACTACCGATAAAGAAGTTACTCGGACTCATGATTTATTTTGGAGCATTAAATCACAACCACACGTCTGCAAAGGTTCTTTGGCACGAAAGTAGGGCCTTCGCATCACCAGAACTGTAATGCCCTTAGCAAGATTTGAGTTTTTAATCAATACATTGCGATTTGATGACAAGTCAACCCAAGATGCTCGAAAGGAAATTGACGCCCTTGCACCAATTCGAGAGGTTTGGGATCAGTTCATTGAACATTGTAAGGAGTATGACATCCCTGGACCGTACTGTTGTATTGATGAACAGCTCCTGGCTTTTGGAGGGAAATTACAGTTCCGTATGTATATCCCAAATAAACCAGCGAAATATGGTTTGAAGTTGGTCATGCTCTGCAACTCTAATGGTTATTTGATCAATGCCATCCCATACACTGGGAAAAAAATGAATACAGGAGGACAACCACTAGCTATATTTTTTGTGGAAAAATTAACGGAAACCATTCAAGGCAGTAATAGAAATATTACTGTTGATAATTGGTTTAGTTCTGTCCCTCTATTCAACGACATGCTGAGTAAATACAACTTGACCATGGTGGGAACGCTGCGCAAAAATAAGCCTCACATACCTAAAGAAATGTTGCAGCGCAAACCAGAAGGAACAATAATGTTTGCTTTTGACAGAGAGTTGACATTGGTGTCCTTTGCACCAAAAAAAATAAGAATGTACTTCTACTGTCAAACATGCACCAGGGATACTCCATGCAACAGAATTCAAAGCTGCCAGAAATAATTCACTTCTACAATAATACCAAAGGCGGAGTGGATTTGTTGGATCAAATGTCTGCTCAGTATTCCTGTAGTAGGAAAACGAGAAGATGGCCTTTGTGTCTCTTTTATGGCATCTTGAATAGTGCCTTTGTTAATTCCTACATTATCTACAAGGAGAACACTTTTCTGAACAAGCAAACTCCACAACCAAGAGCAGAGTTTTTATTTACCCTGGCAGAAGGTCTGATGAAGCCTTGGTTAGAGGAAAGACTACAAACACCAACACTGCGTAGAGGAATTCGCCTTGCGATTGACGAACAACTTGGTATCGAAGAGCCCAGACACGCAGAGGACGACAACCGACGGGCCGGAAGGTGTTGCATCTGCCCCCGTTCCAGAGATGTCAAAACCACTATAAAGTGTGTTGAGTGCAAGATGTTTGTATGTAAAAGCCACTCCCTATCTATCTGTGCTAATTGTAGGGAATAAAGTGTGTGAAAATAAGTTAAAATTAAAACCATACAAAAGTATCCAAGAAAATGTAAGTTTTTCAATTTTCTTTTTTTATGAGTATAATATATGTCAGATATGTCTTTAAATTGTTATTAAGGAAATAAACATAAACCAAACAAATTATTAGTTGAGGTTTTTTAATAAAATTTCAGTTTTTAAAATAAAATGTTGGCTTTTTATTTTTGGGGAACCCAGTACCCCAGTGAAGGGTTCGTGTTTCTAGAAAGTCAGTGTAGGATTCCAGGGTTAAAAACATAGAAGGCTTTAATGAAGTTTGTTCCAAACTGTATCATCACATCGTATATTTCAATTGTTAACGAAATCTTCAATGCTAAAATAAAAAAAAATTAATAACCTTTTATTCTATATTATATTTGGCTGACTGTTATAAAATATTTTATTGGAAAATATTTGTACTTATTATGTAAAGCACATATTTAAATCTAAAGGAGAAATACTAAGATAATGGATCTAAATTTAAAATATTCTTGTCAACAATTTGTAAGGGTACGTAAAACTTATTTTACATAAAATTTATTGGTGTAAGCAACACACTCGCACTACTATGGAAAAAAAGAGGAATCTTATAAAATTATCATATAATATCCGAGACGTGTGGGAATAAAGGTTTATAAAACAACTCTCCATCTTCTGTAAGGAGAGGTGTAAAAGCTTACATTTTGCAGCCCTGCAAATGAGAAGCAGCAGCAATAAACCTATAAATCGCGTTTTATGGTTTTATAGTCTCTGGCGCGTGAACTAGATTGAGTCAAGTGAACCCTCGTTCGTTTAGTTAAGGTATTCTTGTCAAATCAGATGTACAACCTGGTCTCACTGTAATATAAATAGCTTTGCGTTGTAGTGTGAATATTAAAACATTTTCCATACAATATTATATAATCCCTGTCGAATTATGTCAAACGGAACGTGATTTATTTTAATTCAAGGGAAATTAGATTCTGAGGTAATTTTTTGTTTTATTTTTCTGCTACAATATGCTGACGTGTTTCCTTCACGTGATATCAAAGAAATATTAAAAATCATTATTCACATGCACTTTAACGCTATAATACAATGAATAGTATTTATTATGTGCGTTTTGTATATAATTTGATGTTATATGTATGAGGTATAAATAAAAACGCTACTCTGCCTGCTGAGTAAATATGTTACGTCAAGCTCTCATTAAATACACCACCACACGATTTTTATAACTGACTTAAACAGTCTTTTAGTATTTTCCATTGTTTTAAACATAAAACTGTATTCTAACATAGGGTATCACGTGAGACTTTCAACATGTTTGCGGCTATACTGTGAAGGGCAGCGGCAACTACAAAGGATACGACGTCAGGCATTCCAGAGAGAAGTCGATAAAGTAAATAATTCTAATATATTAGTCATCGCGGAATATACTAAAATGGAAACTTCTTGATCGAAACGTGCATATATGAAGGTTGCAGCCGGCGTAGCGATTCATTTAGTGTTTAGTCGTTGAAGCGGGCCGGCAAGAGACAAATGAAATGACACTGATTTGTCATTTAGTTAAGAAAGTTTGAAGCAGTTTTCCCCAAATTGTGTTGCGTGTGATTTTCGAGAATGGAAAACCGTGCAAGAGACTGTAAAAATTCTCCTGTTTATATGTTGCAATATCGCAAAAGAAGCCTTTAAGGGCCATTTGTGCCGTTTATAATTTAAACGGCGTGTAACTAATCCCTGTTTAAATTTACGCTAGGATTAAGTTTCGATTGATTTGCACCGTATAATATTTTTCGCCAGTTAAGTAAACCAAGATTAAAGAAAAGCAATATTTGGCAACGCCCTAAAAAAATTCGCAACTAACTTCACATGCGATGTAAATATGTTTTTTTAAGGTTATTCTTGTTTTATTTTTCTGAATAATCCGTCACCCAACGTCACCCGCCCGATTTGTGATTTCCTTCATCCTTCATATTCCCTCTAATTTGGGCTTGAATCAAAATGGATCAAGTCCATAACGAACAAAAAAAAAAGGAGTAGGTCATCTAATTTTTCAAGTGATGAAAAAATGTTGATCGCAAATATTTGCTTGGAGTACAAGCATGTAATTGAAAATAAAAGGACCGACCAGGTTACATCAAAGGAGAAGGCGCATGCGTGGCTAGATATTGCCAAAAAATTCAATTCAGCTGTACCGAATGGTACAGCTGAATTGAATTTTGTTGGATTGTTTGCGACGATTCTATGAGAATAAAAAAAAGAAGTTGGAAAAATTGCAGCCGAAGAAAAAAGGAAACATTTCGTACCGGAGGTGGCTTACATAAAATAATGTGGTGCTATCCATTATGAACACCAAATCAGTATTTGGATTAGACAATGGTGGATTACATGGAGATGGAATATACCTTAACTAATCTTCATAAAATCAAATCACAGGCAATGTAGTATTTGAATACAAACATAACACTATTGAAGATTATAGCAGTGATAATACTGAGGTTAATACAGTATGTATTTATTTGTTTATAATACATGAGTTTTTTAAATTAATAATATACTTTTTGCAGGTGGCCCAAGAAAGAGAAGTATTGGTAAGCTTGAATGAAAAAAGCTTGGAGGTATGTTTATGCAGCCAGAAAGCAGTTCTTCAATATTTTTCGAAGCAAATGCAAAGAAAAAATTTAACTCTTAATGTTTTTTTTGCAGACAGTACAAGAGGAAACCCATACTCTATAATTCCCAAGATATCCAAATCGTCCTCAAAAATATCATAGTCCTCTTCTATGTCCATTTTGTATGATTTTTGGGTACAGAATTACAAATTTCAAGCCACAAAAATGTCAAAATTCAAGCAAAAGTCACAACTGGTCACAATAATACAATAAAATTAGGTTAGAAATAAAAATTAAGCCGCCAAAATTGACCGTTTAATTTAAACCTCGTTTATACTAATTTAATCCTAGTTTTGGCTACGGCGCAAAGGAAATTTACACTTTAACTACAGTTTAGCGTTAAACTTAGTTTAACAACAACGGTGAAAACGGCCATAAGTGAATTAATTCAAAGATATTATTTTTTTATTTAATATTTTTGCTTCAAAATTAAAAATCAAGACAAAACATGGGTACCACATATATTTCGTGTTATGTCATATTAACTCAGTCGAACAAAATCAAGAATTCTTCTGAAGTCCTGTCAGAAAGGGCGATGATTTGGCGTTAACGAACAGATCACGTCACGGACTGTTATTTCGATCTTGCAAAAATTGAAGGGTTTTCAAAAAGAAATAAAGACCAAGCAATGTATCCAGACATTCCATCTGTAAGCAAACCGTTGAAAAGAACTGATTGTGAGCTTCCAATTCCAAAGCATTGATTCTTCTGCAAATTCCACGAACGAGATAGATATTATAGACTATGTTTTGAATATGTCATTTTCAAGTAATCTGACGTATGTTCCTTTTGACGAACTCTCAATCAGATCTGAATGATTTGATACCCGATTTGGGCTTGACCAAAGAAAAGTCACAATTTTGGAACCTTGATTAAAAGAATGGAATCTTTTACATTCCACTACAAGAACCTCTGTAACGAAAAATTCATTTCATTTTGCAAAGTTGAAAGAATGTTCGTTACTGTACTGATGTAAATTAACTTTTGTATGAAATGAGTATTGAATATAACCCTGCAGAATTGAGATTGCTTATTGACTCGTCGAAAACAAGTCTCAAACCCGTTTTACTTTATAATGGTTACTCGAAACATTAATTCCAATGGCTCATTCTAGAAACACAAAGGAAACGTATGACATCATGTCAATTATATTAAATCTCATGCAATGTTCAAATCACCTTTGGCAAATCTATGGTGACCTTCAGGTTATTTCCTTATTACTTGGACTGCAAGAAGGGTTTACCAAATATTGTTGTTTTTTGTGTCTGTGGGATAGCCGAGCAGTTCACCATGATTACCAAATAAATGAATGGCAACCGCAGACTAGCATTGTTCCTGGAGAATTTAATTTAAAATTTGAAACGTTAGTGGATTCTAATTTGGTGATTCTACCCCCTCTACACATAAAATTATGATTAATTAAAGAGTTTGATTTGTATTCTCGATACTAATTAAACATTCAAGTATTTGTTATATCAAGATTTGTGTACTTATGTACTTCTTTTTATAACTTTTCTATAACAAACTTTATAAATACAATGTTATTGTTTATCTACCAGCGGAGTATGATTATAACTCTAAAACTAGAAGTGGTGGAAAGATTTGGTTTTTGGTTATGCCCTCGTTTAAAGACTGTAAGAACAGTACACCCATTTTTTCAACAGTTATTAAAAAACAATTAAATTGTCGGCTAGTGCTAATTCATTATTAAATTATTATTTATAGAAAGAGTAAAATTGTAATATAATACATAATACTACAATCATTCTTTCATGGATTGAAGTGTAAACATTGTCTTCATAACCAATAAATACTTTATTAGGATCAAATTACAAAGTTTAGTTCGTTCTTAAAGTATCTATGAACTGATATAGAATAAATGTACGTTAATAAATATACAGTTGAATATCTTTTATTACTATTGGGATATTTGATAATTTTAGATTTTTACCTATCAACAGTGACTGTGAACATTGTGAGGCGTATTATGAAGACTATTGTATCGAGTGTGGAATGCTAGTACGTATTTTGAACAAAGATGCTCAGGATAATGCAGACAACAAAACAACAGAAGAGTTACCAAATGATATTTTAGAAATCCAACATTTGTTAGGACAGTTTGGAATACTAGATTTAAAATTTATTCCTGCAGGCGTAACATTTGGTCCTTTCACTGGACTTTGTAGAAGAGAATGTGCTTGGAAAATAAAAGGAGGAACATTTGTAGTTGACCAGGATAGATCAAAGTATTTAAATTGGATGCAGTACATTAACCCTGCCAGGAATATTTCCGAACGAAACCTGATTGTCCTTGAATGTGAAGATTATCTATATTATCGAAGCACTCGTCAGATTCAACCAGGTGAAGAATTACTGACATATTTTGGTGAAGAATTTGAAGACAGTCTGAATGGAGATGTTGAATTTGATTTTATCCCTGCAACCGATCGCATCCTTGAAGATGTATTTGACTGTACATTTTGCTGTCTTGGATTCAGCTCGAAATCATATTTGGTCAAACATAAAACAATTTGCCGAGGGAAGGCAGGTAGTGATTTTTCATTTGAAGAAGTTACGCAGTGCCCATTTTGTCAAATCCACTTGGATCAAAAGGAATATTTGGAATGTCATTTTGCTGACTGCTCTGAAAGAAATTCCAGGAAATGCAATGCGGCGACCCTAAGCCGTCCGATGATAGTAAATGGACGCAAGGCACGTAGCCGGTCGTATAAGTGTGAGCAGTGCAAGTACAGGACAAAATATAAAGCAGAGCTCTTGAGCTCTGCTTTATATAAATGTGGAATTTGTTACAGACGATTCGAAACAAATGAATATCTTAAGGAGCATGTGGAAATACACACATTTCTCTTGGCCACAGGGAAGACCCGGCACAGTCCACATTTGATTATGTGAATACAAATTCACGTTGTTGTCAACTAGGCCAAAAGCCTTACTCATATCAAAGTTAATATTACAGATGTATCGCTTATGATTTAACTGCTCCATAATCTCAACCAGACAATCATAAACCGCATCCTCACAAGACCTACCCTGTAAGAAAGCACACTGATTATCGGAAGTTGAATTATATTTATTGAAAAAAGTCATCAGTCTGTTGACAAGTATATTTTCAAAGACTTTAGAGATTGAAGGAAATAGAGATATCGAACAAAAGTTAGAGATTTCCTTACAGCAGCCCTTTTTATACACTAGACAGACCATAGCCTGCTGAAGTGTTTCGGGAAAGACACCGGAGGAAAATATCGAATTCATAATGTTACTCAGGGCGACAGATATATCGGTACTCACACTTTTTATTATTTTAGTTGGTGTTTCATCCAATCCCGCCGACAGTTTTCATGCAAACATTTTTATAACTGTTTCAAGTTCATTGTGATTAGTTGGAGACAAATAAAGTGTATTTTTGTTTGGAGAAATTCTACAATTATGTTCACTAGTATTAATAGTATTAGGATAGCTTAATGGATCACTAAAATATTCGGCAAATAGTGAAGCCACAGAATTTTAATTGATTATGTCTTGACTGCCACCACTGAGGATGATATTACTGATTCCCCTACGTTTACAGTGATTGATAAGTTTCTACACTGCCTTAGAACTATTCTTATAGATGTAAAAATAAAGGTACCTTCATATTCCCTCTTTGCCTTTACAATCATATTTGCATATTGTTTCTTATTTTGTTTAAAACAATTCCATAACTCGGGGTTATTCCATACTCTACATATCTGATATAAGTCCCGAAGGTTATTCGGGTGAAATCCACTTATTTCCTACTTTGCAAGTTTTAATATAACGTTTCAAAGCAAAACTTATTTAAAAATAATAGGCAAATCATAAATAAATTGTACATTTTGTTAGTTGCATCTGTCATATACTACGTGATAATTTTGAACTGTCCTAAGTTGGCCATACTGATTTTAATATGGGAACACTAGTGTAATTGGCAAGCCTGTTTTATTTATTTTTGTGGTTAGGTTTACTATTTAAAATTTTCCTGTGACAAATGTCAATGAAATAGGGTTAGTTTTAAGTTAAATTATATGAAAGACTTTCTTAGAAATATAGTAATTGCAGTTTATTTTTTATCATAAACAATAATAAATACTGTAACGTTTTCGGGTTCGCAATAAACAACTCGTGCAATTTATTTATTTAAAACAGTCTGTATTATTTATATACGTAAAATAATTACAATATAAAAAATGTAAAACTAATGTATCACAGTTAAACTACTATTAATAAATTAAAATTAACAGACGTATTTATTTACCACTACTATTTATATGACACGGTAATATTTATGTCTTTATTGCACTATAATAAAAACTGCACCGTATTTATTTCTATTACTAATATTTAAGTCCGTATATTTATGTCACTGTTCGGCTACCACTTAAGGAACTATTTATTTATTTCTTATATTTATTTGGTCTGTTCGGCGCGACTACTATTTAAGGAAGTTCTTATTCCGGAATTACTCATCCATCGGTGACCCAGCCGCCTCATATACACATACGAAACATCTGGAAGCATTCGCTCCATCTTCCTCTCGATGTTTGTAGAACATTCGATAGACATTCTGTCTCTTTGCAGTACGACGCAAATGGATGATTTATTGCTTTATAATGTTTACCAGTCGCGTCGAGATGATTTACAACCTCTTTTTATTGTCGCTCGGATGTCTGCTGGTTTCGTTACAATACTTTACAACTTTATTATTGTAAGACATAATCTCATAATTATGTCACCAAATGAATACATTTTATGAAAGTTGTTGGAAATGTCCACAGTTATTCTCAATGCATAGATTGACACATCTTCTCATGTTATTGAACACATTGTGGAGTGTTTCCAGTGGAAAAATTTACAATTCTATTGTAATTGCCTCTTCAAGATCATCGAGATTATGCAGTCTGTTTTGAAACACTTTATTTTTTAGATGGCCAAAGAGAAAAAAGTTCAGTGGGGTTAAATCAGGAGAATTGGCTGGCCATCGATTTCGACAAATAATTAATAGTTTGTCGCGCAGTATGTGCAGTTGCCCCATCTTGTTGGAAGTAGCCCAGGTTAAATTCATCTTCGTGAAGGCTATTAATGAAAGGTTCCAATACTTGTTCTCGGTATCGTATTGCATTAATTCTATCATGAAAAAAAATTGGTCCAATAATCCGTTTTTCGACAATGCAACCCAAACACCAACTTTTTAAGATGGAGAGTATTTTCAATAAAAACATTTGGAGTTGATGTACCCCGACAAACGGATCCAAGCTTCATCTGAAAAGAAAGTGCGATTCAAGTCTTCTTTATGTAATATTTCATTAAACCAGTTGCAATAATTCAATCTCTGCTCAAAGTGATTGCCCCATCAATGTTGTAGTACAGAAACTTTATATGGGTGCATATGTAAGTTTGCTTTCAGTGCCTTATAAGTACTTCCGTAGGAAATATCTACAATTTAAATACGTAATGCTGTATAACAAATTACGTTTTAGTTAATTAGATCTCTTTACCAGTTTGAGCAGACAGCTTTCGTATAGATTTTGTGGGACTGACTTCCATTCGCTGACTAATGTATACGACAACATCTTCAGTTAAAACTGTTGGTACTTTTTCAGGTTTATTCTCTGTTTCCTTAAACCTTTTAATCACCCTATTGCGATGACAAGTGAATGTATCCATGTTTATTTACAGATTTCCATTTTCCGTTACAAATTGCTGAAAACACGATCCCATTCAATATTTCCATAATCCATTGTCTTGCAATGTTCCACTGCGAAGTGCGACATTACGATAAACGTATCCTGGTTGTATCGTAAAAGGCATGGTATACGAGGTACCTATATGGTCTTGAAATAGGCAGAAAAGCGACAATAAAACAATGAAAATACGAAAGTACAAGACACTTGAATACATTATCGTTTGGACATTTGGCATGAAAATTTATTACGGGCAATTGACGGAAGTAAATATTTCCTAGTTTTTGATAATACTGGGACTTTTTTGTTGCCAACACAGGACAGTTCAAAATGATCTCTTTGTATATTTCATCCCAAGATTAATTTATTCTAATGAATGACTTAAAGATATCTATGTTATATCCGTCATACCTCCTACTATAATAATACTCTTTGCCTTGGACATAACTAATGTTACATTCCACTACAATAGTATTATGATCAGATAAATTAAAATGAGATACTTTTTTTTTGTTACGTAGTTCTGTTGTATATTACATGTATGATTATTCGTTTGTAATATCGTTATATTACTTACAAAAATGTGCATACTTTCGTTGTTCTTTTTCTTACTTACTGGCACATCATCGAGGCATTCGCCGAGGAAAAATATGAGAGGCAATTTTCAGATTGGTTTATCTAAGTTGGATTAGTTTATCATCACTTCTCCGGTGGTGAAGCTCTCTGGCGAGTTCATTTCGTGATTTTCTTTCTCATGGAGCAATTTCTTCACATGAATTCACCCGTCCGCTATACTTGTTTTCCTTGTTTCACGTGTGGTTCAGAATTGCACGTTCGTCCGTCCTTATCTGACCGCATCGCCGTCAATGTAGGTCCATCTCTATCGTCCGACGAGATGATTTTTGCTCCGAAATGGCTACGGAGATGATTTTTGCCGGGTCAAGTCTCGAGGGTGTGCCGACGTTCGCGACCCCTTCTGGACTGTGTGGTAGATAGGCGGCCCGACGGTGTATCTTTCTCTCACACCACCGGCGGGGGTCGCCCACATCGGATCTCTTCGTCATCTCGCGCACCGTGAGGTGATCTAGTGCACTCTGCTTCTCATAACTTCATCCGACCCGATCATGGCCCACATGGGACTCTATGACAAATGTATCCTTCCGCCAACTTCAAATTAGTTCCGGTCGTATAGAGTGATACGTATAGGCTGTCGCCGCCGCGTCGGTATACCGGCCTTCCTACCGAGTACACACACGCTACATGACAAATAAAATAAATCATTTCGCTATAAGTGAATGTATCCAAGATTTCGATAAACTAAATGAATATTTACTCTTTATTGCAAGGATTTATTGAAGGTCTAACAAATCTGAACACATTCAATACAAAACAGATTCATTTATTTTAAATGACGTTAAACTACATTATAATTTGTAATTCATAATATATTTTGAAAACATTTATTTTAGAAATTAAAAATTAATTTTACAGAATTAAAAAGAAATTTGTGAAATACAACTAACTTCAGAGGAATTCAATAAACATTTACAAATAGTATTCAAAAACTTAGATGTAAGTAATAAAGAGTTGAATGTAATGCTAATTCATGCTCTATTGGAGTTGTGAATATTTCAAAGGTGAAAAATAACATAAAAATTTCATTAAATAAAATCTCTAATGATACATATCTACCTATGATATGAATGTCATTCGGTTAAAGGAAATTGCTGAAGCTCAAACAATAGCAATAGTTATTTACACAAAAGTGATCCTTTTTCTGGCGAGAGGAAATTTAAAACTTTAGAACTGTGTCAGGTATAGACATTTTTGGCGTGTATTATATACTATCGTTTCTGAAATTGAATAATTAAATTATAGAAAATAAATTAATATTGACAATAAAAATGCACAAAAAATTCAAATAGATGCTGTTTCTGTTGTTTCCTTATATAGTGTTGTTTGTTGTTGTCAACAAAAGCTGACAACAACAAAACGTCAACAGTTGATCACCATCTGATCTAAACCGTGTGTAATAGAACCTTTAAAATTGGATTGAAAAAAATAATATGAAATTCTAAAATAAATTAAAACTGATTGTTTTGCCAGCTAAACTCAGTTCTTAATCTCGAGGGCGATTGGGTAAAAGAGATAATTAATTAAGAGGTTCCTAAAACACTTATTGGCTGTTAATATAATAAAAATACCATTACATAATTTAAATAATAATTATATTGGAAATCAATGATTTTATAGATGATTACAGACAAAATAAAATCTTATACAATAAACTGTTTTTTTTTCACAGACAAAGAAACAAATTAACAAATAGGTTAAATACACTTTTACAAAGATTACATTGAATAAAATTTAAGTGTATCATTCATTATATTCAAATGAAAAAACAACATAGCAAGAAAAGCAACTTAGGCTACGTACATGATTCATATATATTTATTTGCAATGAACACACCGCTAAGACGTATCGAATTACATGATACTTTATATTTTGGAGACGCAGTGTATTTATTAAATATATTTATTCTCCAGATAAATATATTTGTTTTATATCGTTTCTATTTGAAACTTATTTATTATATTTAGTTCTTTATTTTTAAAATACATTTACATACAATAATCATTTAAAATACCTTATTTTAAGGCTTCTTTCTTTCTTCTTTCTTCTTCGCTGCTTTTCAGCGGAATCTTCTTTATTCAAGGACAAGACCTGAATAACTGGCATACGCTGCCACTTGTAGCACAATATCTTTATCACCAAAAATTTAACAACTTGCGCATTTAAATTTGTATACTCAATATGCGGTTAATTTTACAAGTTTCTACTTGTAAAAATACTTTTATTTAACAGCTGTTTTTATACTACAACAGGAGTCTATGCTTGGAGTTTGCCTTTCGACTTCTTGCTTAAAAGTCTAGCCGCCGACTCATATCATTGCCACACACATTTTTCTTCTTATAGGTGAACGCCTGTGATTCCCCGCTTTCTAAATAGTCTGGGTACTTCTGCTGCTCTTTCGACACAAATAGTCACGTAACGTGTGAACTCGTCACCAATCTTAACTAAACACGAATGTTTGGGAGCCACGATGCTTACACATACGAAACATATTTTATATAGATACATGACTACACACACATACAGACTACATGGGAACTAAAATTATATTAATATATTCATTGATTTCAAATATATTTACAATATTCTTAAAATATTATTTATCTAATTTAATTTAATATCATAAAAATTATAATACAAAATAAAATGGGCTGTACCCGTGTCTTATTGCTGCATAAGCGAGCTTTGCGTGGGTTGACAGCTGCTGCGTGGTAGTTTTTGCCCTCAGTCGGAGTTTTGTTCGTTATTTCTTTATTTTTGAATATATGTTTCGAAACACGTTTTCAACAATACTTTGTAACAGTACAGCCAAATTGAAATATTTTCTAATTCTTAATTTGAATATTAATTATTTTTCAAAGCATATTTGATAGAAAACGAATATAAATTTCTATAAACTGTTTATTCTAAATGTATATCAACCCATGTATTATTTAGGTAAGCAAATGTTTGTATTATATCTAAGAAATGTGACGCTGACTTTTTGAATATGTCGCTGGTCGAACGTGATAAAATGCGTGTGAACTATAACTGATATAAAATACGAAGAGTGAAGAGGGATTTGCATGTGCGTCCCGTAGAGCGAAGCTCGATGAACGGAGGACATCGGAAGAGAATCTTCTAAAACAGCGGTCGACAGCATATTAGACTGTCATAATTAGACCGTTAAGAGTATATAGAAGGTTCTGTAATTATAAAGAAGTCGACATGGGATCTTCTAAAATAGTGGTTGATATTTGATTGTCCTGAACTGCATAAATAAGTAATATAAGGTTCTCTCATATACGTATATAAGTAAGTCGACTCAAGCATAGCGGTCGACAGTGTATTAAACTGTCGTTTTGAACCTCATAAATAATATAAAAGGTTCTTCATTTATATAATGAGGTCGACCGCTTAATATGTGTTAAATGTGTAAAGTTGTTGAATATGTTCAAATAAGAAGTTAAAAAAGTGCAAATTCATCAAGATAAAAAGGAAGAGGTGACTTGTAAGGGGCCTATACCAAATAAAGAAGCTCCAGGTATCTCTATCGTCAGAGGCGTCTCTCACGAAACAAACCGACAACGAGAACTTCTGTTTCAGCGAAGAGAGAAGAAAAGAAAACCAAAATATAGAAAGGTATTTAAAGGTTATTATTGTACGAGTGCTATATAAACTAAATTGTTAAAAATTGTTTTAATTTAGAGACTTAATCAAATAATATGATAATCTAAGATTAAAAAACATATTAAATAGTTTGTCTTAGATACGGTAATATCTCGATATTTATATAATAAATTACTTGTCGATGTCACTCTAAAAATATTATATGTGTTTTGTGTTTAAATCTGAGCATAATTTGTTTTCTAATCTAGGCCTATATTATTTGTGTTGATATAGATACGGAAAGGCACCGTAAAACAAATAATGTTTAATGTATTATTTTATAGAGATTTAAATAGTTGCAACTAATCTTTCAATATTAAATGACTTCTGAAATTATTTTAATAATGTGTTTATTTTAACTGAATTTGGTATTATTTTGTATATGTTCTTTGTGTTTGTATTGATATTTGCAAAATGTTGGTTTCAAATACAGATGTTATTTAAATTAGAATACCTTTGTTTTCTTTAATTGTACCATCTTGTGCCCTAATGTTATTTTTTTAATCTCAATACCTGAACAGTCCTGGGATAAACACATGAGCAAGTCAGGTGAAATTATTCAGTTTTTATTTTATTTAAAAACATTAAAAAGCAATGGGCAATAATTTGATGGTTTCGGTACAACTTTATGTTTTACACATTGTGCCCCATTAAATATTATATCCACTATTTCTACGAGTTTTCTTTCCAATATCTCTTCATATACTTTTACCAAAAGTTATTACGTTTTGTTCTATAGCGACTGTATAATCAGAGAATGCGGATCAACGAGACGCCACAAAGTTCTAAAAGGCTGTCCTTGTTCCTTCGGTATGCGAGGCGAGCTTGGTTCTCATTACCACTCAATCGTCTGACTAGACTTACTTAAGTAGGCTTGTAATATATGAATTGCTTATTTATAAAACAATAGTTAACATTTTGTAAATTTAATAATAGTTGATATTACCACTACGAAAGCAATGACCTGTATATCTTAATGGAGTATCTAATTTAAAAAATCGGCAATTTGTGATGAAATTTTCTCTACTGTGTTTATTCCTATAGGCATATTTACACACAATTGCGATAAGTTAAAAAAACGAGTTTTTGATTCTGTGCAACTTGCAACCGTAAATTTTTGTATCTATGAAGTAACGAAATCATTTTTAATTATCACAAATTTTCTTGTAATATATGTCTTTGTTCAGGTGTAGTTACAAATACGATGTTATTTTTTATTAAAGTCTACATCATAGAAATATTGCAAACTCTTTCTCTACGAGATGTTCCAGATACTTCTATTGTTAACACTGCCTGAAATTTGTTGTATTATAAAAAAAACTTTAATAAATGAGAAATCAGTGAATATACCTTAATTAAGAGAAGTAATGTATCAGGAACTTCTTCGATAAATTTATTTATTTCCTCATCGGAGAACACCTTTGATTTTTTTCGTTGTAGATGTTATGTTTGTCTTTTAATAAACGCTATAAATTTATTGTATTTTGATATATCAATATTATTATAAATTAATAAACAAGACTTCAACATTGAACAAATTGACCAAAGTGACTTTCTATTTCTTGAAAATATGCCAAGAGAGCGTTTTCTGTATGTATTTTAATTTTTTTAATTTTGCGCCAAATATAATTTCCCGAACTTGGTTCGTAAATAACTATTGCAAAATTAAGTAATTCCATTTTCTCTACACAAAAAGTTCAATAAAATTATATTGAAGCTTCTCCAAATCAGTTATAACGCAAAAATGTGTACAGCTATCAAAAAATATGTTACAGCAACATTTATAATGCATCATTTCTTTTATAAAATATTTGTTAATTGTCCTGAGTCGTTTATTATTTTATTTTAAAAAAAATCTGTTAATTAGGAAATATTACGAAATAAAATTATAAAACCAAACCTTTTGATTAATATATTTCAGGTATTACTATTATATACATACTTATACACAAGACTGGATCACAATATTTTATATTATTTAATTTAGTGTTTTTATGAGGGCAAATTACGAAACATTTACATTTAAGAATGTTTATGTTAAATAACTTTTTGATTTGCACATGCCAAGAACAATATGCATTTTATTAAAAGATCTAGGACTTGTCCCTTTGCATTAGTTACATCTAAAAATACACGTTTTATTTCAATCAAATAACCTATCGGTCAGTAAGACGTTCTATAAATATTCGTCAATAGTTCTTCCAACATGGGAAGAGCAATACTTATATTATTTATATTGTTTAAGTTTATATATGAAAGTAATGAAGGTGGGTCGATTTAATACAGTTTAAATAATTATTTCTTACATTGTCTATTATATAGCATGTTTAGTTTCATCTAAGAGTCCTCGACAACCGGTGTACATTACAAATAATACAGGAAGGTTTGAGCTATTGATACCCGACAAAAATGGATTTTTCTTGCAGCAGGGTGAAAAAATCTTATTGTTGTGTGCTGGGCACTTGAACAGACTAAACCAGAGTAAGGTATGGTTAATAATATTTAATCAATGAGTTTATTTTCATAATTTTTAGCAAATACAAACATTACTAGCGCGGTTTGTATAGGTCGTGACAAATTTTTAGTGGTAAATCAAATGTATTCATTTTCCGAATTAGAATGTCGAAGAGCTGTCAGAGCTAATGTGATTCACACCGATGATGTTTGCCCCAACAACGGTTTTATCTACAATATTGGTTATGCAATTGAGGACCAATTTCTCAAGCTAATAGAAGTTTGTTTCAATACCGACCAAGCATTTACTGTTTATACGAAACATTTATTGCTGACTCCAGATTTAGCAAGTAAAGTCCCAAAACACTTTTTAGAACAAAAATAATTATTTTAAATTTCAGGATTTATTGGTACCTATACAAAACCAACGTTCAATACAAAAGGTTTATCCCAAGATAATAAATCGGTTTCTTTAATATATTACGTTGAAGCCCAGAAAGCAAGATTATCAAGTCTATTGCAATCATCTATTTTATCATCTGATTATATTGATAACGGTACTTATCTGACGAGAGGCCATCTTTCAAATAGCGAAGATTTTACTTTAATTGGTTGGAAATACGCCACCTTTTTCTTTTTAAATGCTTGCCCTCAGTGGAATACAATTAATGCAGGGAATTGGAGACTGCTAGAAGCTAGGGTCAGAAAATTGAGAAATTCCGTTGAAGAAGTTTTGGAGGTCATAACTGGCACACACGAAATATTAGAATTAAAAGATCGTTTTGGTAACCTAAAACCGGTATATCTTTCGCAAAGATGGAAAAAATTCCCTGTGCCGAAATATATATGGAAAATCGTCTATTCGGAAGCAACGAAGAAAGCTATAGTTTTTGTTGTTCACAATAATCCCTACGAACCAAATCCGAAGAATGTATGTTCTTGTATTTGTAATAACTATGGATGGTACTCTGCAACATGGTCCAATTTTAAGAAAGGTTTTCTTCAGTGTTGCAGTTTTGCCCAGTTCAAGCGTATTGTGCGAAACATCCCCACACTGGTCGTTGCTGGAGTATTACATGGACCTCAATGTAAGTTTTTAATTACAAACTGAATTTGTTGCGAAATACTAGCGAGTAATTTTAGTAATTATTCTAATAATTCTAGTTATCTAGTTATATTAAACTAATCTGTCATCATGACGTAGAGGCTATATTGATTAAAGCAGTGAGTTAATGATATATGAGTGACAAAGCATAGAAAAATGCAAACGCGAATCGTGTAATTAAAAGTGAAATTGTGAAATTGCATTATCTATGTACTTTCATCAAAAGACCCTAATTTATCATGGACAACATATAACTCCACCACAGAAGTAATATCGAGCGAATTGTGTAATTGAGAGTGTAAATGTTAAAATTTATGGACAGTATCTAATTTCACCACAGAAATAATATTCACTTATGTGTCAAATGATGCATGGGTGATAAATCAAAAAAAAAGTCGTCATGCAAAATTGTGTAAATCAAACTTGAAAATGAAAACTATTATGTGTTATGTAGAAATAGACACATGTTTTTCCAACTTATTTGTTTTCTTCAGTATGGTATAACCGGGAAAGTATGTGTTGACTAAATACTATGTCCATTATATCGCCTTATCTTAAGAATGTCAATTTAAAAGAAAAATTATATTCTCTGTAGACAAGGAAAACTTTGCTCGAAGAGAGTGAAATAGAAAGCATAGTGCTGTTCCGTTATTCGTGAACCAATCCAAACTTTGTAAACGCTACGAATTATTTTTATATTTTAGATGCGATTGTTTATCACTTAGATATATAATTAATGTTTGTGTATTGTCAAACAAGCACAAATAGTTTAAAGATCGACAAATTCTTTGACAATTGATAATTGTGTCGGCAATATCATAGTTATAGTTGTCAATTTATATCAGACTATGCTTATGTTTTGTATATATCTGTCCGTTACACATTATCAAGAGAAAAAACAAGCTATAAAGTAGTATTATATACATTATGCATGACAAAACAAACATTTTGACTTCACACATGCGCAGAACAGACTGCGTCACAATTCTATATCTCTTTGATGGGATTAAAAATTACATATTATCAACACAAAACACTCCCAATAAAGTAGTTTTATATAAGGGGAGTGCTTTATGTTATCTACCTTGCTATGAAAATCAATATGCTATCGCGATAATTTTCTGACATGACGTTTCTGTGATTTTATAGTGTCATCTGAAAGTTTGGTTCCAATCGCTTAACATTCGTTACTTTTACTGTCGTTTAAAAAAGAGAAAATAAGTAAATTGAAACTTGGAGGCAGCAGCCCGAAGAATATCTATGAGAGATTGTATGAAGAAAATAGCCCCTTTTACTTCCAAGTAAAATTTTGGTGTAAGTAGTTCAAATAGGGCAGAGAATCTATTTATGATGACCCAAAGTGTGGAAGACCTCTAGAAGCACGAACTGAAGGAATTCATCAACAAAGTTGAAGATTTGCTGTCATCTGACCGGCGAGAAAAAGTTTCAGTTATTGCTAGAGAAATAGCAATATCATAATCGAGTGTTTTTAAAATTCTACACGAGGATTTAGGAATGATCAAAGTGTCGGCACGATGAATTCCGGAGTTGCGCAGTCCCAAACAAAAACTGTGTAGACCACAAATTTTAGAAGTAAATTTAACTCTTTTATCAGAAGATGAAGACTTCTTAAATATAATTATAACTAGGGATGAAACTACGCCACTGGGATGCTCCCATGAAACAAGAGTCCATGCAATAGGTTCATGAGGGCTCTCCACCACCACCGAAGCAAAAAACGCAATTTTATGCAGAAAAAGTGATGGCCATTGTTTTCTGGGACGCAGAGAGTATTCTATTAATTGAGTATATGTCAAAAGGAACTATAATAACGGGAAATGTCTACCAAAACACAATTAAGAAATTGAACACTGCTATATACAAAAAAGGTCTCATAACTTCGCTCAGAAAATTCTGCTTCTGCAAGACAACTGCAGGGTGCATGAAGTACATTTTTTTTAAACAATAATCAACAAATGCGTCTTTAAGAAATTAGAACATCCACCTTACAATCCCGACCTCGCCCCTGTGAGTTTCAAAAATTCAAAGAAGACTTGAGAGGGCGTCGATATTTGAGTGGCCCAGTTGGATTTATCCAATTTTCAAACAAATCGAACTAATTACGCTATCTCATTGCAAGAAGCCTAAATGATATTTTATAAAATGTGTTTCAAAACTGGCTTAATTCTGCTTTAAACCACGGAAGATTTTAAAGTTATATTCAAACATCCCTAAAGCTATATGGATATTTGCGTGTATACTATATAATTAATGAACAAAATATACTAAATCCAACTATTGGAATTACAGGAATAGAAAAACACTATCGTAGAGGCAGGTGTCAAAGGCAGTATGTTGCCAGTGATTTATCTATAAAAAAATTATGAATCTTTTATAATACTAAATACCCACATATTCAATGTAATGAATCTTATTTTCAATTAATATTTAGCACTAAATTTAATATTGGTTTTAACGCCCCACAAGTGAATGTCTGCTCATTTTCTTTTTAATTAAAAATTTGTCGTGAAAAGAACATTGCAAGTAGGTAAGTAATTTTTCATCACACGCTGTAAATGAAAGCAAAGTCATTCTTTGACATACTGAAGAAAGAAGAGGAACAGGTAATCACTCTTTCATATGACTGTGCAAAAATATTAGTGTTGCCAAAAATCCCAGACCGAATCACATATTATAAAAGGCAGGCTATACTTATATAATTTTGCAGTTGTGATTAGTTCCTCTAAAGCAAAATTGATGAAAAACAATATCCTGATGCATACTTGGTTGGAATCAGAAAATTCAAAAGGTTCCAATGAAATTGCTTCGGCGGTTTATAGAACGTTAAAAAATTTGGAAATTCCTGACGAGGTTTGTGAGGTAAAACTTGTATCTTATGGGTGTACCGGACAAAATAGGACCAGCTCAATGATTGCAATGTGTGCCAAATGGTTGGCAGATGATGCACCCAAATGTATCCAGTAAATTTAATTTTTCCGGTGATCGGTCATTCATTCTATCAGCCAGATAGCGTTTTCAGACATATTGAAAAAAATATAAAAAAGAAGGGTACAATCATCGATATCAATGACTACTATGAGATATTTGAAATGTTCGGGACTGTCAAAGAATTCGGAATTCATTTTAAAGTTTTAGATTGACGAAAAATGATTTTAAAGTTAATTCCTGCAAGAGAATAATTCTATATAGAAGTAAAAAAGGAACAATACTGATTTGCGAAGAACCCAATTAATTCGACGACATAAACAATGTATTAGACATTTCCAAGAGAGGTAAATAAATTTCTGGTAGAAATCAGAGTTGAACTGAACGTTAAAAAAGTAAAAAAAATTGGTTGAATTACTTTGCAAGCATTTTGGAATCGACTGGCGAAAAAAATCTGATTTTTTTTTATCTATTACAAAAACGTAGCAAAAAGATTTGGAGAGGCAGTAGAAGATGAAAATAGTGACAAAGAAGAGGGAGAAGAAGAAGAAGAGGCACTATGCGGTAGACGTAACTTTCAAGAAAGTGATTTTGCATAATGTTTGTTCTTAAAAAATATAATAAATAAGATATAAAATACTTTAGTTGTTGTGTTTTTCATACCTACCAAACAAAATTTTATTTAGATTTTTTTCTAACTTCGCGAAATAAACCCTTAAAATTAACCCATGTAAATTTCAAACCAAAATCCCCTAAATCCAGTTTAGCTTTTAAAAAAAATATTAAAGTATGATTTTTTCGCAAAAGCCCTCTTAAGTGTCATGTTACACTGCTTATCAATTTCAATAGTTATAATATATAATAATTCTAATATCCTTATTTTGTGACTAGTAGCAAACTTTCGCGTTTCCTGAAAAATATGTTCAGGTGGATTTAGTGGGGTTTGGAACTAGGGGACTCATTTATCGAATAAAGACGTGGAAAATGCTGCTGAATCGTATTTTCGGAATCGCCAAAAGAATTCTATCTTGAAGGCATAGCTTTATAAAAGAAACGTTCGAATAAGTGTGTTGTTAGTGTTAAAGGTTATTATATTTAAAAATAGAATTTTGTTTGTTTTAATTCATAGCTGGGTAGAAACATAAAAAACTATGTTCCAGACATACACCAAACTACTATCTATCTAGTAGAATACCATACATTATTTAGAAAATAATTCTACAATAACAATAAAAGGTAATATGTAATACGTAAAGTTCTATTTGAATTTGTCAAGGAAGGTGTGAATATTTTTTAGTCTATAATTCCAATTCTCTGTTTAATTAAATTTAATTTTCAGAAGCTTGGCCAGCAACAGAAGAATCAAGTATCAGCAAGCATACAATTTCACTGAAAATGTAATTATACTCGAATAACGAATAATAAAATTATATCATGAGCGTTTTTGTCGTCTTTCATGGTTTCGATTGCAAAGCAAACAACTGCACCCCTCACAAAAAAAAACCTGAAGTTTTACCTCTGCCATTTAAGTAAAAGTTAATTTACTTGTATTAACTCTCATATAAAAGAAAACTTTTTCCTCTGGAGATATTAGGGACACTGAAATTGTATTTAGCCACGGTCGGCTGATAATAATTAAATCAGACGACAATTCCCTTCTGAAGAGAAGAATTTATCATTTATTACACATAATTTAACGTGGTTTAATTAAGCCCTGTATTAAAACATTTTCTTTGTGTGCCTACGTTAAATAAAATACTACAATACATTCTTTTCGGAATTAAGAATTTTATAGTTATAAACGAAAGAAATGGGAATTTTTCTAATTCTCCTGAAAAAATTTCAGCATGAATTAATACTAGCCAACACGATTTTTATAACCGACTTACCAGTTTAAAATTTTAGTATTTTGTTAAAAAACTGTATTCTAACATAGGGTATCACGTCACATTCTCAAAATATTTTTTTTATATACTTTCACGAAGATTAACGTAAAATTTAACATTAAAAAAGTATTGTAACAAATTCGAGCATGTTCACGGCTATACCGTGAAGGGCAGCGGACCAGCTACGGACCAGCTTGTTCCTGGAGAATTTAATATAAAATTTGAACCGTTAGTGGATTCTAATTTGGTGATTCTACCCCGTCTACACATTAAAGCAGAATTGATTAAGCAGTTTGTAAAAACACTAGAGAAAGAAGGCATCTGATTTAAATACTTAAGGTATAAGTTCCTTTTAAAGCTGTCTGATGGGAGAGTTCGCGAAGGAATACTTGTTGTTCCACAAGTTGGGAAGCTGCTCAAAGATTAAAATTTTGAACATACCATGAATGACTTAGAGCTGGCAGCATGGACTTCCTTCAAAAACCTTTACAAAACTTTCTAAGTAATCAAGAGAAAAAACTACCAAGTTATCGTGGCTAATTTGCTAGAAAACTTTTAAAATTTAGGGTACCGAATGTCGCTCAGAGTTCATTTTTGCATTCACATTTGAATGTCTTTCCTGCCAATTTCGGAAAGACGAGTGATGAACAGGGGGACATGTTCCATCAAGAGATTATAGAAATGGAGAAACGATATCAAGGTAGGTGGGTTTCCGAAATGATAGGAGATTTTTGCGTGCAGTTAAGTGTTTTTGTGTTCTTGATACTAATTAAACATTCAAGTATTTGTTATGTCAATATATTTGTACTTCTCTATTTATTCTTATAACTACTATATATCAAATTTTCTAAATACAATAATAATACTGATTATAACTCTATGTTTTTTAATTTCTTATATGTAATATAAGGAAATATTCTAATGATAAAAATTCACAACATTGAAGAGTTTGTTCTAGCTTTAGCCGCAATCATTTAATTTTCTTTTTTTTTAGGAGGCATTTATTATGTTTCGAAACCTGGTTTTACTAGCTGTACATGGGCTCCCATCCATAAATGCTGTGGATTTTTTTATTTAGGGAGGTTTCATTGCCACTTCACTCTCAGATGCTGTTGCACATGCTAAAATACCTACATTGACTGGTTTTGTTATTATAGTTTCTGTTAAAACCTACTGTTATTGACATTTGACTGATTTGACATTTATTTTGATTATTTCATATTCTTTTCTACTTAAATTATTCTAATACTACACTCATTCTCTCGTTTCATTTAAGAGGAGCGTTTACCAATCGAAAACTAAGACATCGCCGTTTCACGTTTTTTGAATTTATTTTGTAATTTTAGAATCTCGAATTTGGGTTAGTGATGCAAAAGCCATCAATTTATAATGTCAAAGTCAGTTTTTGTACTAATTCGTTTTCTTAAAAAAATTATGTGCTTAGAAATAACGACAAAAATGCATGAATTTAATTAATGTCTACTAACTAAGGCCGATGCACAAAAACAAAAAACAACCTCCACGCATCAGCTATGCACATTTGATGAACGATATATATAAAAAAAAACTTTCTGTAATTATTTTTGTAGATAAAAAAAAACATTAAATAGTAAACATCGTCACACACATTTCACACGAGGTTTTTCCAAGCTATTGCGTCGTCTATCCCCACTTTACGATATCTCTACCGGTCCTAACGAAGACGAAAATCTATCGGAATCGGTCGGATATTCCAAACTTAAGTCAGAGTGACAGTTTGTAATTAAAAAGAAATGTCATATATACCTATAATATTCGAGTGTTTAATAATATAAGTTATGGGCAAGCGAAAATTGGCTTATTATAAAACATCAACAACATCAACAGTTCCGTAAGTACTCATTCTTTATACATTATGTTTCCCATCTATGGTATTCCTTTATCTATGACAGAATCTGTGAATAAAACCGAATCGCTGTGACAGAACCGAATATCGTCTACCTCTACCTACTCACACCCCCTTGCGTCTACCCGTCCCGCTAGTAATATAAGTTGCATAAGTTTCTATTTGTTAGTAAACGCCCCTCTTAATGTGTCCAACATAGTTACTATAATATATTTTGGAAGTTACGTCGAATACCAATAGAAAACTATTTTTAGGTTTCTCACGGAAAAAAGTCACTATCCTGGGCGCTTTAGTTTTTACCAAAATAGTCTGCGCTAAAAGGCAAGTCATTCGGAAGGTATTTTGGAAAACGAGAATTAAATATTCGACATGTAGTATAAGGAAAATTCTTGGTAAATAGCTATAATCTGTTGCATTTTTAGGTTAAATTTATATCTTAATATTTGTAAATGTATAAAATTCTAATGAAAAAATTGCCGGGCTGAAGTGAAGCAGCTTTTCTAGACGTTATTTGGTCACTAATATTGACAATAGTCTGAATATGTGAACTTTAATTGAGGGCTGACTTAGTACAATTTTAAAATGGATATAAGTGGATTTATTATGAATATTTCAACAGTATCAATTTTTGTTCTGTAATTAGACTTTCACTTTTTCGATAAATAAATATGCTATAGTAATTATTAAAATGTTATAATTATTACCAATAATGCACCTTGTTATCATCGTAAAGTTAAGAAGTGCCAACAAGAAAAGGAAAAGCCTTACATATAAAGCAAATTTTGGCCTGTCTTGATATATGTTTCGTAGAAATACTAATATATTTGGTATAGAGAGCACCAAAAACAGCGTCACTGTAACTAAATTTATAAATTGTAATAATGCTACAATGGAAAAAAGTTCTTCAAATATGTACCGAATGCAGTGTACACGCATGTATATCAGTTTATGGTAATATTTGAGTATATCGCACAACAAAGTTATTGTGTCTTAAATAGATCAATTAGTTGCGATTCTGTAGAAGAAATATTTGCACATTCTAGGCTTAAAAGAGATGCAAATGATACTACCGATGCCAGAGTGGCTGATATTTTATGAGACCAATATTGCGATGTGGAATAGTAAAGATTCAAAATCTTCCAGTACATTTGAAAGCGTCGACTACGTTAGTACCGCAACATTTTTTAAAATTCAAGAAATATAAAAAATCCAAACAAACAGTTTACAACGTAATTGAACCCCAGTTAGTATTACCTTTTGAATTGTTATATAAAATCAGAAATGTCAGTAAAATTGTTATTCTTGAAACTACCCAACAACTTCATTTTCAGCAAGACTTTTTTAATTTTATTTCTTTCTATTTAATTTTTTTTAAAAATTAGTAGGTAATATCAATTATTTTAAAGATAATATTTAAAGTGTTATTTTAAAGTTTATTTCAATAAAAATATGGAAATTATTTCTTTTGGGTATTAATAGATGGCGTTACATAAGGATCAACATTTTGAGGTCTTATATCGCGCAGCGATAGGAAGATTCAGTTGGTCTTGATATAAATAAAGCAGTAGGAACTCTATCGGTAATAAGTCAAACCTTTTACAAATTATATGGAAAAAATAGAGGGCTCTATTTTTTACATGATTTTTTATTATATATGCGGTATGAAAAAAATTATTATTATATTAATTCTTGGATACAGTTACTATATGTACACTGTAAATTTCCCGGTCGAGGAGACTGTTAAAATTGAAAAAAACAATGGCTCTTTGGGACATTTAAAAAAAAATCAAACTTGATAGTAATAAAATTTAATCAAAAGCTTTCATTAAATCAAGGAACAGCCCTGTAACATAGTTTTTGTACTCACCGCCTGTAAAGTGACATTTGGCGCATGTATCCCTCGACCAGGAAAGAGTATTTCCCGGTCGAGGCGATAGTAAAAATTGTAAAAAACACTAGCTCTTTCGAACATTAAAAACAATCAAACTTGATAGTAATAAAATTTGATCTATAAAATACTACTTCCCTCGACTATTCTTCACTAAAAGTTGGGGAAATAGGAGTAATAATTAAAAATTCTTTCAATAAATTTGTGGCGCCATCTATTTGACGACATCTTAAGCGACATTCAATACCCCATCTATTTGACCACGTCGACATTCATATTGGTAGTTCATAAGAAATTGAAATTAAACCAAAAAACGCAATAAATGTACTATAAATTTATAAATATAAGAATAAATACCTCATGTTTGCCATGTGTAAGAATATAATAAGTTAATTTTAGGGAAAGGTGAGTAGTAGTTACGTACATGAAATGCTTAAATGAAATAGGTAATATATTTTAGGTTAGGTATGATACTAATGACATTAATCAATAATATTTTTTTAATATAATGTTCGTACAAAAAAATATTGTACAAACCACTTGCATGAAGACATCTTCCACGCATTCACGCAATTAAAAGCACACGCTTCCTGCGGTCGCTCGTGCTTTCAAATGCGCTCATGCGGGAAAATGGTCTTCCCGCACTTGGTTCGTAAATAACTATTTTAAATCCTACTTAAATTGCAGCGAGGAATAACGACATTAAACGTCAGAAGTATGAATGACGTTAGATGCATTATTGAGATAGCATTAGCTAACTCAGATTAACAAACTTAACAAAGGATATTAGCGTGATCGGCCGTGAGACATCTATAATGTCACGTTTGTAATTTTAAGAAATGTTCATTGAAGAATTGGAGCATGACGTTTAATTTTGGGGTAGGTGCGCGTTCCTTCCGATTGAATACAGGATTCTCTTACGTTACGATTGCCATAGCTGTAACGGAACAAAGGAAACTAACGTTACTGCACGTAAAAATTTATTTTAAAGCCGTCCGGCGGCTTGTTTTAAGTGCTGCACGCCCTGAAGGCGTAAAACCAGTACCGGCAGCACACATTTCAATTATGTATACGACATGCTCGGGCAACGAGCCGGAGATTTGAGCTATTGCAGACCGTAATATAGTTATGACGCGCTATTTTTTAATCCCCGAACACTTCGGCGGATGAAAAGAAGTTAACGGCATGGCATGACGGCGGGCGCAAAGAAGAATGCTATGAAAATTAAATGATATGACCGTCTCTCCGAGGAGGTAATTTTAAACACTTCTCTTGTCATAAAAGATGCGAGAAAGAACCGTTCCGCGAGTTTTGAGAAAGAGGAGACAGGGGACTCCGTTTCCTGGAGTTTAAATAAAATAACATTTCTATGAGACGAGAGGCGAGGCGTTATGAGGCTAAAGGGACATTACGCCGTTCATGCGGGACACACAAATAATAAATATTATAATATACAGGAAGGCGAATGGCGAGAACTCTATGGCCTGGGCACGACAATGCAACACATTGTTAAACACGTCGTACTGATGACAGTTTTGCTTCTTAGAAAAAGTTTTATTGCCGTTTTGGGAACGGAGTTGCGACGGTATGGCCGTGCATGTTTGAACTTAATGTACGCAGAGCACAACAGATATCAAGTTGGAAGCGTTCGCTCTGAGAAGTCAGATAATAACGGGCGAAGAGGGCCTCCTGTCGGTGAAGAGATACGAGAGCAACCCCGACAATGCCGGCCACTCTTCGGCATAGCTACTCACACCCCTCGTTAGCGCTGGACTTGTTCTTGATAATTAACGATATCCCTCAGCGAAGAGACAATCTCATATTTTATAAAATAAAAGCAAGCATTTTAAGCACTTTGTCTCTTCATATAGAGTATTAAATAATATATTTGAGTGTATCTGTTTTATAAGTGTTTTGCGAAGACTTAAAATAAAATATTAGACTTATAATATACAAGTATATCCAACTACTTAATAATAAAATAATATTTATTAAATAACAGACAAAATCACGATACACTTATACCGGTATATTCGCTTGAGCTATCTTTGAGTAGTCACTTTTTTTTAAATAATATTCTATTTGATACGCCTGGTTGTGCTGTGCACGGTTGTCTTAAATACAATCCAAAAGTAGAGACAGTCAGATTAAATATTACAGGTTTCCCAAGGAAGAAACGGTACGAAATGTGTTAATTAAGTATAACGCACTTGTACGTGTTCAGTTTAATGTTTGAGTGCACTCAACAAAACAAAGAAAAATTTCTTATAATTAATCTATAATGTGTAAAGACTTATATTAGTTATGATTATAAAACAAAATATAATCATCATTATTGTGTACACACTAGAAAATATACTTTGCTTCGATTGTAATACTATCCAAATGCCTTTTCTCGTTTCTGGACAACATTTCCATAGCAAATTCACGTTAATGAGTCAGTCAAGGTCCCATACTATGAGTTTATCCTTTAAACTTATTAAATGCACCCTTGATCCACTTCACAACGTGTCCAATCTGTAATGCTTACAAGAAAAAATGAAAAATTATTCAAAATTTAAATTAAAAAAAAAACTTAATTACAAGTGTTCAGATATGCATTAAAACGCTGACTTTGTGCTGATATTAATTTCACTCATATGTTTTTCTCGCTTCTGAATGATATTTTCATCACAAATTCATATCAGAGAATTAATTAGGGCTCCATTCTATAAGTTCATTATTGCATAATTTATATAATACATCCCCAATTCATAGAAATCTCAACATGTCAAATTTCAATGCACAAACACAGAAATTCAATACAAAAATCATAGACTGTAAACAATAAAACACTTTATATAAAAAAAAACTCTATATACACTACCTGAGCTCTTCGTATAACGCGTTAAATTCTTGCATATTAATCTCGGTAATAACTTATTAAACATAAATTCTACAATAACTAAATAAATAAATGAGATATAATAAGAAATATATTACACAACAACAAAAAAAACAATGTGTCTGTATTCATATACAAAGTAAAATAAACTAGTTATCCCGTAATAAAAAAAAATATTACAACTCCAAGAATGTTTTGCTATAACACGTTGCGTGTGGCCATCATGCTTTAAAATAAAATATTCCGATTCCTCACTAACATTAGTATAACTCCTATGTATAAATCAAATACATTTATTTGATTTGAGAATTTATCTAAGTTAAATTAAGATTTTAAAAACTGAAAATTATTCTACGTTCTTTATGTGGCAATAAATGATAAATTATTATAATCTCATGAATTATTTCTAACAAAATTTTTACAAGTTCAAATAAATATTATTAAAATATTTTCAAAGTCCTTTAAATTATTTCTTAAAAATTCTAGAAGTTCAAATAAATATTATTTAAAATTATTAATACAGACATCGAATGTTTATTTGTATTCTAGAACGGTTTTCACCTGCATCAAAAATTCCTCGAAAATTACCATGCGCCTTAATTTATAAAGAATATCTTTAACAAAAAATGCAGGCATGCCTATTCAAAGAATTCTTCTCTCTCTTGAAGAGACATATACTCCTGCATCGCCTCTAGCGGCGTGTAAATACATTACAGTTTGAAAAATGTAAACAAGCAAATTCATTTTAAATCGATGTCAGTGTGTCAATTTAAAATACCAAATTTAAAGAAACACCAGTATATAAGTAAGAGAACATGTGAATTACTGCAATATCTTGATTCAGCATGGTAAGTACAACAATATTCTAACTGTTATTACATCATTTACAGTATGAAACTCACATGCATCATTTCCATTCAGAAATAAGGTTTAAAATTTCCTTATTACCGTTCTTATGATTTTTGAATTATTGCCGCATATTGTTCGAATACTTAATTCTAATTTTCCTTGTTTTCTTTTTCATAGGAATAAAGGAAATACGTTTGTGATATGTTTCCTAATGAAGAATGGTTCATACATGATTAGCACGGCCTCGACATTGTTACATTGTTTTATTTAAACTAATATAAATGTACTGAATCTTAACCTATAATTGTACAATAAATATTTATATAAAATGTGTATTGTTTAATTTTAAACTAAGATAATTATAAAAAAAATAAAATAAGAAAAAATTAATTAAATCTAATTGTGATCTTGTGAACATTTATATACGACTTAATTTTAACTTAAGATCACAGTAATATGTTTTGAAAAAAATTATGACAATAAAATTACAATTTTTATTATTTACTATTGATATCAATTTAATTAATTTCAACAAGAATGATATATTAACAATTTAAATAGTTTATCAACAAAAAGATATTGATACAAAATATAGATACGTAATGCTATCGTGTGCTAAGTTTAGCAATGGCAGCGTACACAGTGGGACCTACCCCGTCAAAACTGGACTTGTTTCTCATAATTAACGTTATCCCTTGGCGAAAAGACATTCTCCATTTAAACAAACAAACTCATCCGGACTAACTGAAATACATGGCTTTATTTAATTCTCATTTTAATTCGTTTCTGCGGCCGTCTATACCTATATAAAATACGTTTTTCGGAACATTCGGAATGGGGATTGAGATATACGGAGGCTCGTGTAAATAAATCAACAGTAATTCTTTTTTTTTTGCGCCGTACCCCCTGAACCCTAGCAGGACAAGGTCATGCGCTAATTTTAATTACGTTCACCGAAGACATACGGCAAGTAATAAATATACATATAAATTAGGAAGAGGACATACACCTATATGAATGTTAAAATAAGTTTCAAATTGTCAACGACGCAAGTTGGTTCCCTCGAGACGGTCGTGAAGGGGGGCCTGGACTAATTCCAGTGCAGTGAGAGGCAATCTAGTCAGTTGCGGATGGGAGAGCCTAAATTCATTAGTAAACCCAGAAAAATTGTCTACTCGCTTGATATCAAGTTCACGAAGGGGGACTCACTCTCGGATAACTTTTTTCTATGCTCCGATTTAATACTTTATTATCTTTGCATCTCGCTTCAACTTTCTTGCAAATGCTTTAATTTAATATGCATGTATAATTTTGAACCTGACTGTAAAATGTTTATATTGTCCGCTTAATCAGTTCGCTAATTTATTCATAACTTCTTTTGTGAACTGAACGAAAACGCAAAAAGGCTTTTTGAAATATTTGAATCCCCTCTTTCTAGCTATTTATATACGGGTGTCCCAAAGAAGCGGTAAAATCTATTATTGTTATACACAATTCAAAGTTACTTTTATTTATACAGAGTGTTCGATAATAACGCACCAACACAAACTTATGGGTTTTTATTTAATTTTTAATAGTTTTTAGATATTCTGACAACATGTAATTTAATACAGACTTAGTATATCACAGTCGCAATATAAAAACAGATGAAACATTATCTACAGAAAATATTAGATATGTTTCAAAATAGTACCTATATTAAAATACAAGTTTCATAAGACATGACTTTTGCGCACGCGTTCAAGTGCGCAAAATGTTTTATGAAACGTGTATTTTATACTATATTTTCTATTTGGGTTATTTAAAGTTCAAGAAAGCTTAAAATGAGAGACACGTTTTGTTCAAACATTTTCGAAATTTTATTTTTTGAAGTTGGTTACTCTAATTTTTAAGTAGAACATATTAAATATCTGAATATCGGCGGTGTTATAAGTAATTATGTTTATGACTTATTTATGGAATAAATTATTTCAAAATATCAACAAAAAGAACGAAATAAATAATTGCACGCCCCCAGATTCGCAAAATAGCAGAAGACAATTCACAAAATCTTTCGTCACATAAGTCTCGACATTTTTATCAAAAACAATAGTTTTAAGTTGGTCTAAAAAAAATGATATAGCGAGTATTACCGTACGTGTCACTCAATGCGAGGCAACAAGAATTCAGGCAAAACGTAGTGTGTTCCCAAAATCTGCCTGGAATATCCATTAAAGCACACGAATCTTCTAGTGTTAGTAGTAGTTAGGTAGAGCTATGGTAGTCTAGAGTATCGAATATGCAAGCAGTGGAAGATGATTTCTGTTTCTCTTCTGAACGACTTTTATAGCAGTATTGTGAAACTGTTAACTCAAATTATTTGTACGTCCATAAGAACCAGAAGGTTCCAGGTTTGTTGGAAGTTCACAATATAAAACCCATATATTACTTTTATTCTGCTCTTTGTAGTGATGTGTCACGTTGTAACAATTTATGTCATTAATAATGCTACTACTTGTCTATGTTTCAACAATATTGTTAACTATAATTGTTCAAAAATATTATTATAATTCTTTAATTTAAATTAAAAGATAACTTGACAGTTCTGGATCAAGTTATTTGATCCTGGCTTTAATTTTTTGTGTGATTCCAGAGATCAAAGCCAAATAATAAATTAACACGTCCGGAAAATCTATAGACAGACATACAATGGTTGAAGAATATCTTGTTACAATACAACTATCCGAGTTGTATATTAAACAAGATTATTTTTCCTTCTGATATCCAAGTTACGAACGGTACTGATAACTTCCACTACTAATAAAAATGGTTCATTAAATCAAATATAAAAGTATTCAGGATATTTTTGGTCTCATCCCCAAAATTAAATACTTATATTATATATCGATCACTGCATAGCGACGGTATACATTACTCTTTGTTTCTGGTACAGTCACACATATAATATCTGTTTTGATGTTATTATTAATTGATATTTTAGATAACTCTCCTCGGTGGCATGCTCCAGCAATAACCCACTATTAAAACCATCTAAACTGAATTGTAATATTTAACAATGTATAAATAAACATGAAGTAATTATGCATAATATTACCTTCATTAAAAGATGTGAAACATCAGGAGCTTCTGCTATGTCTTTCAATGTGTTCAATCTCAAGAATGTTTGATTTCTTCCGAGACTGGTGTTTCGTTTTTCTTGGCCATAAAGGCTCTTTGTTAGAAAAGCCTTGAAAATATGCCAATAAAAAATTTTCAGTATAATTTCAACACTTTTGTCTTTACATTCTTGTACAAATTTTCTATAGATGACTTCATAACGTCGTTTTGATTTTATTGGCATATTGTTGCAAAAATATAAATGTTAAATGAAGCAATTGTTTCTAGTAACAATAGAACTGTAATGTTACAAATGCCATTCCTGCAGTATTAAATAAAGTGTGCAAATATTTCTTTCTACTGTCTCATACTCTGATTAGAAGTGATTATTTTACTGGACATTTTAAAAAGATACTTCTATAGTGACTAGTAAATCTGATAGTTCATTAAACACTTTAAAAGTAATTTATTTGTGTTGTAAATGGTCATTGCCTGTTGGATTTATGTTCGCTCTGAATTTAGATTGTATTAAAACGAAGACTATTAATGTAATGTTCGTATAAAAAGTATTGTACAAACTACTTGCGTGAAGATATCTTCTATGCATTCGCGCAATTAAAATCACTCGCTCTCTTCGGTCGCTCCTGCTGTCACAATGCGCTCAAGCGGGAACATAGTCTTCCCGCACTTGGTTCGTAAATAACTATTTGTAATTGGTTGCAGTTACACACAATATTTAAATGTGTCGTTGCTTTCAACTATGAAATAAGCCGTTGCTTTTGCGTTTCCTTTCCCTAAATATTATTGTGCATTTGCTGGTTTTATTTCCGTATGCTTTCTTGTTTACTTCTGTATTTTGTATTAACAACCTTCTTCTTTTAAGTTTTCTCCTTCTAATATTGCCTGTTCATATTCTGTATCAATGCATGTTGTCCTTATAGTTGCCTTGCCATCGTTTTGCTGCTTCATTTTACTTTCTTATACGTAGTATAAGGAAGTATTGTGATGATGAAAATTTTCGACCTCGAGATTTTTGCAGATGTCCACGTTTTGAGGTCCCCTGATACCAAAAAAGTGGTTTTTAAAAAATGTCTGTGTCTCTCTCTCTCTCTCTCTCTCTCTCTCTCTCTGTGTGTGTGTCTGTGTGTCTGTGTGTGTGTGACCACGATAGCGGTCAAACCGCTGTAGATATCAATTCCAAATTTTGTATTTACGAATATAATCTCCCTCTTGAGAACTGATTAGATTTTGAGCAAAATCGGCAGACCGGAAGTAGTAGTTTACTTCAGTGAAAAAATCGAATTTTGCAAATATTTCGTCAATTACTAAGTTTAAACAAATTTATAAAGAATTCAAATGTACTCAAAATTAAATTTTAGAAAAATTGTATTAATAAAGTTTTTGGAAATTCCTACCGGAAGTAGGTCTTTTACTCTTATCGAAAATCAGTTTTTTGCCAATATTTTGCAAGTCATGCTTTTTAGACATGTACGCTACGAATATTAAAGTATTTAGAACTTAATTTCCAATATCTTTTGTATAAAAAAAATTTCAAAATTCGGACCGGAAGTATCACTTTTACTCTTACCGAATAACGATTTTTTGCAAATGTGTCGTAAATTATGCATTCTATATATATTTATTAAGAGTACAAAAGTATTTAGAATTGGATTTGCAATATTTTTTGTATACATGAAATTTCAAAATTCGGACTGGAAGTAGCACTTTTTTCTTAGCGAGTAGCACTTTTCTTCGAATATCTTGCAAAGTATGCATTCTATAGCGATTTATTAAGAGAATGAAATAACTTAGAATAGGAGTTTGGATAAGTTTTGTATAAAAAATTCTTAAAATTGTATAGTTTGAAACGCTCATACGTATAAGAAAGTCGTGTGGTGGCCACACCTCATTTTTACTTTCTTATACGTAGTATAAGGAAGTATTGTGATGATGAAAATTTTCGACCTCGAGATTTTTGCAGATGTCCACGTTTTGAGGTCCCCTGATACCAAAAAAGTGGTTTTTATAAAAATGTCTGTGTGTGTGTGTGTCTGTCTGTCTGTGTGTCTGTCTGTCTGTCTGTCTGTGTGTCTGTCTGTGACCACGATAGCTGCCAAACCGCTGTAGATATCAATTCCAACTTTTGTATTTACGTGTATAATCACCCTCTTGAGATCTGATTAGTTTTTCAGTTAAATCGGTAGACCGGAAGTAGCAGTTTACTTCAGCGAAAAAATCGAATTTTGCGAATATTTCGTCAACTACTAAGTTTAAACAAATTTATGAAGAATTCATATATACTTAGAATTAAAATTGAGAATAATTTTATTTAAAAAGTTTTTCGAAATTCCTACCGGAAGTAGGTCTTTTACTCTTATCGAAAATCAGTTTTTTGCGAATATTTCGCAAGTCATGCTTTTTAGACAAGTACGTTACGGGTATAAAAGTATTTAAAACATAATTTTCAATATCTTTTGTATAAAAAAAATTTCAAAATTCAGACCGGAAGTACCACTTTTACTCTTATCGAATAGCGATTTTTTGCAAATATGTCGTAAGTTATGCATTCTATATACATTTATCAAGAGTACAAAAGTATTTAAAACTGGATTTGCAATATTTTTTGTATATATGAAATTTCAAAATTCGGACCGGAAGTAGCACTTTTACTCTTAGCGAGGAGCGCTTTTTTGATAATATCTTGCAAAGTATGCATTCTATGGCGATTTATTAAGCGAATGAAAGTACTTAGAATAGGATTTTGAATAAGTTTTGTATAAAAAAATTCTTAAAATTGTATAGTTTGAAACGCTCATACGTATAAGAAAGTCGTGTGGTGGCCACACCTCATTTTTTTACTTTCTTATACGTAGTATAAGGAAGTATTGTGATGATGAAAATTTTCGACCTCGAGATTTTTGCAGATGTCCACGTCTTGAGGTCCCCTGATACAAAAAAAGTGGTTTTTAAAAAAATGTCTCTGTGTGTGTGTGTCTGTGTGTCTGTCTGTGTGTCTGTCTGTGTGTCTGTCTGTGACCACGATAGCGGTCAAACCGCTGGAGATATCAATTCCAAATTTTGTATTTACGAATATAATCTCCCTCTTGAGAACTGATTAGATTTTGAGCAAAATCGGCAGACCGGAAGTAGTAGTTTACTTCAGTGAAAAAATTGAAATTTGCAAATATTTCTTCAATTACTAAGTTTAGACTAATTTATAAAGAATTCATAAGTATTTAGAACTTAATTTCCAATATCTTTTATATAAAAAAAATTTCAAAATTCGGACCGGAAGTATCACTTTTACTCTTACCGAATAACGATTTTTTGCAAATATGTCGTAAATTATGCATTCTATATACATTTATGAAGAGTACAAAAGTATTTAGAGTTAGATTTGGAATATTTTTTGTATAAATGAAATTTCAAAATTCGGACCGGAAGTAACGCTTTCATACGTATAAGAAAGTCGTGTGGTGGCCACACCTCATTTTTTCACTTTCTTATACGTAGTAAAAGGAAGTATTGTGATGACGAAAATTTTCTACCTCGAGATTTTTGTAGATGTCCACGTTTTGAAGTCCCCTGATACCAAAAAAGTGGTTTTTAAAAAATGTCTGTGTGTCTGTCTGTCTCTGTGTGTGTGACCACGATAGCGGTCAAACCGCTGTAGATATCAATTCCAAATTTTGTATTTACGTGTATAATCCGCCTCTTGAGATCTGATTAGTTTTTCAGTAAAATCGGTAGACCGGAAGTAGTACTTTACTTCAGTGAAAAAATCGAATTTTGCAAATATTTCGTTAACTACTAAGTTTAAACAAATTTATAAAGAATTCATATATACTTAAAATTAAAATTGAGAACCATTCTATTTGAAAAGTTTTTCGAAATTACTACCGGAAGTAGGTCTTTACTCTTATCGAAAATCAGTTTTTTGCCAATATTTTGCAAGTCATGCTTTTTAGTCAGGTACGCTATGAATATAAAAGTATTTAGAACTTAATTTTCAATATCTTTTGTATAAAAAAAATTTCAAAATTCGGACCGGATTACTTTTACTCTTACCGAATTACGATTTTTTGCAAATATGTCGTAAATTATGCATTCTATATATATTTATTAAGAGTACAAAAGTATTTAGAGTTAGATTTGCAATATTTTTTGTATACATGAAATTTCAAAATTCGGACCGGAAGTAGCACTTTTATTCATAGCGAGTAGCACTTTTTTTCGAATATCTTGCAAAGTATGCATTCTATAGCGATTTATTAAGAGAATGAAAGTACTTGGAACAGGATTTTGAATAAGTTTTGTATAAAAAAATTCTTAAAATTGTATAGTTTGAAACGCTCATATGTATAAGAAAGTCGTGTGGTGGCCATACCTCATTTTTAAACATGTTTCAGTTATTGTATCTCTATATTTTTTGTCGTACTTCTTCTACTCATGTCTCTCTTATTAACAGGAATTATTTTCTTCATTTTTACCAGCATCATACAATGACACGTATCTGTATCCACTCTTCTATATACACAATTTAAAGTTCCCAGACTTTATAATTACCCTACCTATAAGTTTGGTCTACGTATTTTAATTTAGACTTTTCCAGACTTAACAACTAGTTAAATTCGTGAAATATTGATTAGCGATTACAGTTAGAGGGGGGTAAGAAATTAAAGGAAAGTTAGTAGGGATAACAAACTCCAGATGAGATAAATTAACCTTGCATACGGTTCCAGTCTCTTAAGAGCAAAGCGACCGTTACATCTGAATTTGTTATAATCTCGTGAGTAATGCAGAAGGACCGACATTTGGTTGTTGGTGACATTGCTTTCTAGTTAGCGAAATCTGAACACTAAACCTCAAAATACTCAGAGAACGACTATCGTAAACCTAATTTGCAGCTAACTTCAAGGGTTACTGTTTATGAGATTACGAGTTGGTTAATTAACAAGTGAAATTTCATTTTTTTTCTTGTCCCTGGAACCCCCCGCTTTAATAAATCCCGGAGAATCATTCTCATCATATACTTTGCAGAGTCCAGATAATTTAATGCTGACGTATGAATGTAAGTAGTAAAGGCTCGTATTCAAGGTATGTAAAAAAAAATTAGGTCTAAGCGAATGTAATATTTATAGTTGAAAATTGGATAAGCAAATGGTATTTTGACAATAACTTTTATGTTAAAAGAATTGTTTTTGTTTTGTTCACCTTAATAGTTTTTAAACTTGAATCCAATTTCGAGAGTGTAAAGTACTATTATTTTTATAAATGACACCCATTATTGTAAATTTTAAGCAATTAAAACTAAATAATTTCTTAATAATTTTTTTTCTGTTTCAGTATTAATAGTTGATTTTTCGATTTTGTTTTGTTCAAAATATCAACCGAAAAAAACAACTCTTCAAGTATCCATTAATGTCGTTGTAATTGTTTTATAATAATAAATGAAATCCTAAATTTATACAAAAGATATATATTTTTCTTTCACTATTGTTTATTCCTTTCCTTCTTCCTTTATTTATTCTTGTTTTTATGCTAGTTAATCATTTCTTTATTTACGATTTTTTTATTTGTCATTTTATTTAGCATTTTAATCATCAAAAGCAAGTACAAATACTTATTTTATAATATAGCTTGAAACAACAAGATTTGTAAATGCAAAACTGTTAAACAAATAAGTATTAAGTATAAAAACGAAATAATAGTGGACCGTCAAACTATTAGCAATTTATTCTTGTAGCATTTTAGTAGTATTAACGGTATAGAGATAAATAATGTTTCTTTTTTTGTCTCAAGCAGATCTCAGTGTACCATTTTTTACAACCTACAGATGAAGGTGAAGTTAGAGAAATTATATGTAGTATAGCAAAAGGATTCTATTGACTGAAAACATTAAAACACCTTAACCATACTAAAGCACAAAAACAGGCTAAATACGTATTTCGACAACTACGAGTAAGTTGTCATTTTCAGTAGCACTGATTAATAACCGCGTTATCTAGACATCGTAACAGAACAACACTGTTGTTCTGTTACGCTACTATTTAACCTTTTTTGTGCTGTCTACATTTACAAAAATTTGTCGTACTTATAGTATACAATAATTAGACATTTTCTTTTTTTTTTGGCAATTCCACAAAACGAAAATTCTGATTTTTTATATTCTAGATAGACGCATTTGCTTTTTTTTTGTAAATAAATCGCGATTTATGATCCAAAAAATTACGGTAATCGCACCGCGACATCATACGTTGGTGGCGTCGTGAATGTTTGTTCCGTATATGATTACTGACACGACGTTATTGTGATCTCATGTCACGGTGGTGAGTGACAGCAAATTTCAAATGCCGCATATTTCTCGCCCGGCTGAGAATTGCTTGTGTGTAGCGAATACATAATTGGCACTTGAAATTGCAAAGCTTGAAACCACCGGAATCGCGGAAATTCCGGAATCTCGCCTCTAGTGGCCGGTCTCTCTTTCTTGACAAGTGTCAAGGCTTTCGCATGATATATGAGAAAAATAAGAAATTACGCTTTGAACGCAGTCTCCTCGGGGATTTAAGACTAACTGGATACATGATTAATGAATGTTGTATTACAGCGGCGTATTACTTATGCATGTATGTATACTGGAATCAATCCAACCGATGGAACAACAACAAACTTAGAAACGCTTTCGAAGTGGAAGGTAAATTCGATTAAAGTTTCAAGTTGTAAATGTGGGAGAATGTGTCTCTTTTTAATACCAACACGAAACCAGTAAGAGTATTCATTAGTTTTATGGAAGACGTAGTATTGGAAGTTAAGTTAAAACTAATATCGAAAGTGTTACTATTCATTCCTGGGCATTTGAGTATGTCTTCATGTGCAGCACTCCATATTATAATAATTACTTAAAATGTCATTTCTAATACTTAAGAAGTATTTTCTGATATTTTTTATAATTGGATAGCTCATTGATCATGAAAATTAACCGCTTACACACGGGTACTAACAAAATTTCACTTACTTGGTTGGAAAAATCTCATTTTCCGCACAGTAACTGCATTAATTATTACTATTGAAGACCATGCCCTCAATTTTTTTTTATTTTTTGAAATAACCAGAAATTACTAGACGCTAAATGTGAAGAAAATAATGATTAGTGAATTTCTTCGATGCTTGAGAGCATGTAAAGCAATGATTTCCTTCAGCAGTGAAATGTTTTCTTACGGGATTTTGAAAAATTTAATGTACCATTTAGCAGTTCGAAGCTGACCAGCACCCATAGGAATAACAACAACAATTTTTGCTCAGAAATAAATGTATGTCATTACTTCTGCTGCTGACTTTTGTTGTCTTGCTTTAATGGATGGATTTACACATTTTGGGCTTCATAAGCTTCATCCTCTATTACAATTTTATTTAAGTTGCTATATCGCGTGTTTGTGCATTGTTTTAGGAAATATTGGGCAAAAAAGGACTGGAGCCTGGACCATCATTAAAAATTCATGAAACCAAGCGAACATATCTTCTTTGTATATAGCAGATCATATTGCAATATTCGTGGTACAGCCTTTTGGTATTCAATTCCACTTGATCAGCTATGATTTATTGTGTCAATCGTGGAGCTCTTCGTCAAGTTTATCTTTCATTAGGGCCACGTTTTTTTCATCGATCAAAGATTTTGGCCGGCCTTACGGAGGTTCATCTCCCATAGACAAATGTCCAGTCTGGAATCTTGGGGACTAATTGTAAACACACATAAGAGATGGTACATACGCTCCAATTTGCAATTCATTGAAAATTTCCACAGGCAAATAAATAATTTATTTTATGTGTTGTTACTACAAAATTCACCACTGTGTTGCTTTAACTGTAAATTTATCTCTGAGGTATCTATATACAACTTAATTTGGTACAGATTTCATATTTCAGACAGATATTTATTTTTAATTTAATTGAATTCACCAGTTGCACGTTGTAAGTTGGACTGGGGTCTGTTCAGAATTTCGTCCCTCTCTTTTTGGATTAAGGTATAATAATTAGTAATTAAGTTTTTGAAAAAAAAAATTGTTCCAGTAGTCAAAATTATAAGAACATAATACCAAAGCAGATGTTGAAAATGTTGACCATTATTTTGAAGACAAAGTTGAACTCTACGCTTCATGCTTTCAAAGCCATTTAATATGATTTCTAAAGTTATGTCAGTAAAAGGATTCACAATGGCATTACGAAGCTTTTCGATTGAGTAATGTCTGGTCTGAAAAATGGTATTCTTTAAAAACGAAGAAATAAAATAGACTAAAATTGTCAGATCCATAGATCTTGGAGGAAAATTAATAACTCTTGTATCGAAAAATTGTTGCAAAAAGCTATTGTTTCTCGAGATTTGTGCCCTGGTGCATTATAATGCTGAAATAACTTTCAGTTTATGGTTTTGTATATAATATAGTCTTCTTAGAACTGCTAGCCAACGCCTATTTCATGTGGATGTAGCATAGTTTCCACAAATTCATGAGGGTGCTATGCAGACCAAATCCAAATATCCTGAACATGACCACCAAGCCTCATCTGAAAAGAAGTATTTGTCGAGAATGTTATTATTATATATGTTATTTAAAAACCATTGACAGTACTCTGTTCTCACACCAAAATCTACCTGTTTGAGTTCGGAAACTACTTGATAAAATTCAAACAACTTTAAGTCCTTTTTTAAGATAGTATGACATGTTCCCACTGACAAATGAATTTCTTGAGACAGCTTTGCCATTGATTTTTTGGATGAGTTATCCATTCAACATTGAATATCCTCTATACAATCTGCTGTTCGTTTTCTAGGTGCTCCACCACCAAGTTTGAGAGTTATATCCGCGGTACCACGAAATTTAGTAACACAAGCATGAATATGTTTTTACAGTTGTGCGTATGCAACTGGCAGATTAGGTAACTGTTGCCGGAAATCTTGTAAGCACTGATTAATGAAATATACCCAATCTAAATTTTCTAATTTTTGGCCAGTTCTATAGTAACTTTCAATAATAAATATTTTATGTTGTAACTCTAACATTACAATAAAATAATTGAAAAAACATAAGCGTCTATAATTTGAATTTAAGTATGACAATTGTCATAATTTGCAGTTGTCAGAAGCTTACCATGTACACCAACATTGATTATTTAATTACTTACAAAACAGCCTATTTTAATGAGGTAAGGCACGGTACAAAATATAACTAAAGTAGCATTACCTTCTTCATTATGCCATTTTTTCACGCAGGTTTTGGTAATATTTTTAATTTTTTAAATTTTTTTATTATTTCGAATCTGCATTGTACGCTGACATCAACAGCATTTAGCATTAATTACTCATCTAGCCATTCATTAAAGAAAAGCCTTATTAAGAAGCAAATCTTTCGATTAAGTAAGAACATAATAATTAGGTACTCATTTCTGAATTACACTTAATTTCATAGGAATTACTTATCGCATTACATTACATAACCCTTTACAGTAACGTTGTTTGAGATGAGTAAATAATTTAATTACTTATATTAATTAGTATGTGTCATAAGAAGCGTTCGTCAGTAACACTTAAGTTATTCCGTTAATCCAATAGACATTAGCTATGCAAATGTAAAGATAAAGAATGTAAAGTGTAACAAAGGCAGCAACGCTAATATTGGCTCCGCTAATGTAGTTAAACAAATTTAGCAATTAAGTTCCTAATTAGCTTACACTTCGAAGAAGGAACACAGAGTAGGAGATGTGATCCTATTGCGCCTTGAAAAGTTCACCCAGCGTATCGCGTTCCTTGTAATATTTAAGGAGGTTGTTTCGAACTTTCGTCGTACTTTCTCTCTGCATAGTCGAATGAGTGACGTCGCCTACTCAACGCAGTGGAACGGAGAAATTCTGGTTAGCTGCTAGTTCGTTAAGGAAATTTTATTAACACGGGCAATTGACGTGAGACCAAGAGATGATAATTTTTATTTAAATTGATTCACTGATTTCCGACGCTCTTTAGATGTAATTCGATTTGTCCTGAACATTATATCAGGAGATGCATCGTTAGATTAATATAGGGATTGCGGAAAGTGTGCATATAACGAAGTCAGTATTTGTGGGATTTAAATGTATTACTCCTCATAATGTGCATGTTATGGGTTAAGAAACGTGCATGTGGTGTATTATACTTAGAAAATGTTGTAGTATAAGAATAAGTAAGATTATTACATTATTATTATATTTATCAATCAGTGAGAGAAGTCTGTTTGTTCTCACGACCGACGGCAGATATAGCGCTAAATTTGAATTAAGGTTTTTGTTAAATTAAATTTTATTTTGTAAATATCTCGTTTATTCAAAAAGTTGTTATATAAGATACAAATTTTTCTACATCGCCGTTCAAGCAATAAGGAGGTCTATTAACAAGTGAAAAAAACATTAAAGGTTGTGTAAAAACCAGTGATGTTATTCAAAAAAAAAAAAAGTCGTGAAAAACTGCATTTAAAAACAAAAATTATTGACCTGTCCGAGCGATGTTCTTAAAAATATTATAGAATGTTTTTATGAATTTTGTTTTAATCTTTATCACTATAGACCGGACGTACCAGGTTTAAATTACGACGGAGCAAAGAAATAATGTAAACAACACGCAGTTACTGAATAGCACTATTCATATGGTGAACTGCAACATCTGTTGTTGATGCGAAAACGAAGCAAAAAAGTCCATTTTACTTTCAAATTCCTTTCTTCATCGGCGTAGGTAGAAGAGTATGGAGTTTTTAAAATTTATTATATTTACCTTATATTTCATAAGATAAATAAAGTTATATATGCATATACCTATTCATACTTAAGTCAGTTTCGTTCTTTCATTGTTTTGACTGTTAATTACACACTTCGTAATGTTTGTAATAGTTCCTGTTTAACACCGTTCCATTGAATCTACTTCTCCCAATTATCTTGACGTACGTGAGCATTGAATTTCGTTAAGTTTCAATAACTTACGCATACATTTTTAGTTATCATTTATTTAGACCTAGAACATTGTTTATGTCACTTTGAAAACATTTCTCCAAAAATATACTGGTCGAAATGTTCCTGATAAATCCAGCTTACGCAAATATCATGTTTCGAAGTGCTTCACGAAAGCAGTAGGATTAGCAGATATCTTTCAAACCAGTACCAATGGATAGGTGCCGACGAAACTGTCGATATATGAGGACGGTGTGTAGTAAATGTTGTAGTTGGTGTACTACATCCAACTATTCCATATAACAGTTGATGCGGAAACAGTTGCTAAAACCATTGACGAGAATTTACACAAAATGCTTCAATTGGACAACAACTACAAGGAAAATACATTTTGTTTGTTAGTGACAGTGCCGCATATATGTTAAAAACTGGCAGACTATTAAATGAAATATATCCTTATATGCTGCATATTACATGTGTAACACATACTCTCCAAAGAATCTGTTAATATATCAGAGACACCTATCCGGAAGTTGATTGACTTGTATCCGCTTTTAAAAAAGTTTTCAGAAAAGCACCATCGAGAGTAGCTCTTTACAGGGAAAAATTTCCATCTTTGTGACTGCCTCCCTCGCCAGTAATAACTAGATGGAGCACATGGTTGGAAGTTACTAGTTTTTATGCAGAGAATTTCGATAGTTTACAAAATTTCTTTACATGTTTAAATGACAATGCTCGAAGTATTTCTGAGTGTAAGGAACACACACAAATCTCAAATTTAAAAAATCTGTTGTTATTCCTTCAGGAACACTTTGGAAATTTGCCTAAACTAATCACATATTTTGAAAATCTAAAACTCAAATTAAAAGATAGATTAAGCACATTAGATGTGGCTGTTAATAATTTCAAAAGTATTCCAAGTGACTTCGGATGTGGCCTTCGGCAAAAGTTAGACGCAATTTTTATTAGAAATCCAGATGTAATAACATTGCGGCAATTGTGTATGGGGAAAATGATACAAAATCTAACTGCTAAATACGCTGAAATAAAAGAATATTTCCAGTGCGCACCTATCACCAGTTGCGATGTAGAAAGAAAGTTTTCTATCTAGAAGGACGTACTTCATTTAAAGACAACAAAGCTTACAAATGAGAACGTTGAGAAAGTATTGCTAGTAAATATTAATACTCCGTTACTCGACTTGAACTAAAAAATGAACAAATAAAAACGTATTTTGTATTTTATAGATCACCACCCAATTGTTATCCAATTATATAAATAAAATTAAAACACTTTAAAAATAGAAAATTTCAATAGTGCGCCCATGGGCGATGAGTCATCAACCTTTCGTGTCCGGTCTATAATAATTACACTTTTTGAATGTTATAAATTGGTAACTATATGAAACGTTTTATATTAATGTTGTTTCCATTAATTTGATAAATCTTGGTTTCTAAAATACAATTATCAAGAATCTATTTACAGTATAGCGATAACAAATTGTTTTTATTTTTAACTCATTTAATTGATAACGAACAATTAACTACCTTTATTAAAAGTTGTAACTTTTATTGTTGAGAGATTTTATCAAAATAAATTCTTACTATATCTCTTAACTGTAAATACTTGAATATCATTAATTGATAGCTGATTTACAAAGGATGAGAGAACTGTTAAAGATTTTCATATGTGCCCCTTATTAGTTCTGTCAACCACATATATAGAACAATTCACTCTTTATTTTCTCCTATATTTATATTATAAAAATAATATGACAAAGGGAACGAGACCTCGTTCTCAGATGTAGTATTCATTACCTCTTTATTGAAAAATTCTTAGTTGTGTGGAAAGGAAACAGTATTAAATAAAAAAAAACACATTTATTGAAATTTTTCTTTATTGTAACCTGGTGAGGACACTGTGATAAATAAGGTACCAAAATTAGAAAAAATCAATAAGAATAATAATAATATAACAATAATAATAATGATATATATAAAAGAAAATAGTTTCAGTGAATTAAATTCAAGAGCTAAGTGCCATAAATTACGTTAGTAATTTTATCATATTTATTTGTAGCGTTATGAAAGTCACGACATTTTTGAACGGGTGCCCAGCAACATATTTTCCAGGCTTTTGTCGCGGAACTCATATAAAAAGTCTGCATATATATGTTACATTAAAATGCGTATAATCTAATCGGACTAATAGATTGGTTATGGAAAATATATTACTACTCGATTAGTGTATGAACAATCAGAGTAGCATCGGACATTACGATAATTAGGTAGTACATGGTTTGTATATGCACAACTGCAGTAGCTGCCCGGCATTAAGTACTACTTGTTAGGTGTACATACAACCAAAGGGCCGAAGGGACGAATTACTCTCTGGTAAGTAGATGTACAACCAAGGGAGTGATTAGGTGAACAGGTGAACAGGTAGACGTACGCTTCAAATAGTTATTCTACATTAAAATGACTCGGCTTTTATAGGCCCTAAACGACATAAATAATAATATAGAATCGTCTTTTTGATAATAAACATGCTCTGATGAGATGATCTTGTGTTAATGAATTTTGAATACATACGTCCCGATATCGAATCATGCTTATTGTCACGTGGCCCCTATGATTATATTACTTTAAAATAGCTAATTACATTTTTTTTTACAAATTACATATTCGGAATATTATATACGTATACCGCAAATATCATTAGGTATAGGGATTCAATGTTTACGTGCGATTTATACGTATACAAGTAATACGTAGCAACGTGGCACCCCTACTGTCCGTTACCAATCCCGACAACAATCGACATCACAACGATTTTCTCCGATCTTCCCACTTCTCCCCACCAGATTTTACATTCAATATTTAGCTGCGAACACGTTGCGATCTAGTCTGCAATAAGAGCCGTCTTATTACTTGAACGGGAAACATCAAATGCCCGCCGCGATCTCCTGATCTAGTAGTTTATTATTATTTTCAGAATCTTTTTTTATTTACCTTATTTTTAATTTTATTAGAATTACGCTTTTGTTTGTGTCATGCAGAGTGAACGCAGCTTAATAATTCTCTGCATTTAGTGAAAGGAAAAAGAAAAACAAATCCTTGCAACTCCTAAATATTATTTCTGAACGCATTACAAACACCCAAGTCAGTGGCCCAATAGTTACTGCTAACTTGTATTTTCGAGCATGTATCGGTCGCGCTGGCATTGGAGAGGAAAGTAGGGGTGCCACGTTGTCATGTATTGCATGAATTGATCGCCTATGGCTAATGAAAATTGACACATGCTGTATGTATATCTATGGAGATCTATTTGTATAAAAATGTCGAATTTATGAAGGTAAAACATGAACAATAGTATAGTAGTACAGCTAGAGCAAGTTATTAATTATAGTTTTCGACGAGGATAACATGCCAGAAACATATTCTTCTCCATCGTGTATTAACATAGTATTATAAATTTGCAAAAAGTTTGATTGTATTTTGAATTTATATTGTTTTTATATTATATACTTATGCATGTTGTGAATGATCGCAATACGAAAACTGCCTTCCAAGATGTTTGCTGTTTCTGTCCAGAAATTTATTTGAATTTTATTCAATACTTTATTACTTATTTCTAATTCCTTTTGCATATTTTCATATGTCGAAAGGCTATTTCAATTTGCTCTTTGTAAATGCTTTGCTACTGCTGCATTTGTAATTATGTTTCTCTACATATGGAATTAAGTAGATAAAACATTTGTTTTATTTGATTTTTTTAATTCAGTACAAGTCCAAGGTTTCCAAGCGTAACGTAATAATAGCCATTTTTTAAAATAAAAATCTTCTTAATGAGAAGCGTTAATATTAATTCGAGTAACTTTTTTTAATTGAGACAACTGGGATCGAATTATTAAAGGGGTTTCCTCTGGCGGGCGCGTTTGTTTAACCTTTAATTGCAAATTCGACACTTTCAATTTAAAACGAAATAAAAAGAGGAGATTTCCGGCAAGATCGATGTTCCCTTACTGAAAAAATACGAGGCCTTTCTCCACACGGCCTCTTGAATGGAAAACTGCGTGGCGTTAAATTGAAACCATTGTGCTCTCTAACATACCTTAAATGATTAGAAAGTAAACAGAGCGGATTAAACCAAATAAAATATGTAGCAAATCAAGATGGGGTGGCAATGAAGCAGTCAGGGGTTGTTCGACAGGTTCTCCAGTCGAGGCATATGGTGTTGCAACATACATTAGCAGGTTGCGTATCGAGTATGCAGCCCGAGGGTGGTTCGTCGTATCAAACATGCAGGCGGTAAGGGGTGCAGTACTACCCTATCGATATATAGAAGTCTAGCTGTATAATGTAATGTATGAGAGCAAGGGGTTTTCGATAGTTCGTATAGAATATTCATTCGACGTATGAATGTATTCGCCGCCAGAGGAAAATTATTCTCAATGTTATATCTAAATTCGGTAATTTCACTTAAAGGTGTCGTACAGGTACATACCTACATATATAATATAAAATATATTTTCTTGGGAATAGCGGCATGATACTAATAAAACTATAATTGACTGTAACGTTTCAAGATTTTTTTCATGTTTTCCTCAGACATCTGTAATTTTTTTAGAAAAAAGACAAATTAATTTTTTTTTACTTATAGCTTTACAAGTAATTAAAATTAGATCTATTGACTTATCATTAGTTTGTATAAAACACTCTGTAAAATAAATAAAAAACAAACTATACATAAAACATATAAACATTGTATGGCCGATGAACATATACATATAAAATCAACTTACATTTAGTTTTGTTTATTTTCACATTAATAATCGTCTTTTAGTCTTATTTCTTTTTCTCTTTTCCATTATTACCTTCAGTTGCCTCTTTTGTTTTCTTGTTAGTATTGTTTTGTAATTTAAAAATTAGTTTATTCTAAATTCTATTAGTGGTCAATGTTATTTTTGTATTAAACCTTAAACAGAGAAACTCAAACATCTGCATTTATGTTAAAAATATAATAAAAGAATATTCAGACAAAAAATAACGCACACATAAATATTTATTCGTATATACAAGGGTAACTTAAAATAAGCTGTTATTAACTTAGTATATTAATACACTAATCAAATAATTCCAAAATAAATGTCGGATAGTTCCTTGATGTCTGTTCGATCATTCACAGCATATTCTTCATTTTTTATGTGTATCATTTCTAACACGTTTCGCACTTTGGTATTTTGTGTCTTGCTTAAAATACTTCTTTTATCAAAATTAAAACCTTAGTCCCGTGATGTTACAATGTTTTTTTTAATGATGTAACATTGTTAGCGTATTTCTGACCCTTTAATCTTTCTGCTATATGCTGTTTTGTTTGGCCAATGTATACACCATTGCAATTATCACAAGGAACTTTATATACAACATGCGTTTCTTGCGTAAAGAATTTTTCATTTTTAAACTCAAATTACTTGCTAAATGGTAACTGAACTCAACAAATTGCCTCTTCGATAAAACGACTCGTCCTTCGGACTCGTCGTTTTATCAGGCAATTTGTTTCGTATACTTACCTAGCAACAAAAATTTTCGTTAAAAGCTGAAAATTTATCCGGAAAAAAGGAACGCTCTCGTGTAATTATAAGTGATAAAAATTCCGATAAAGTTTTGACATATCAAGTTGACAATCTTGTGATTGACATTGAGGTTAGGAAATCAGGGAAGTAATAGAGGGCGGGGAGTAAACGTGAACAAAGTCACACTTCCAAACGTTTAAAAAGTCAGAAATGCCAACATTAGGCGTATGGTTGTACATAAATATATTTTCATAACATATGCTAACAACATTGAAAGTTTATTTGAAATTTAATTAATGACAGTTACATTCTACGAAAAGGAACTTGGGGAAGCCTTCAATGACTTTCTTTAATATTTCCCAAAATTCCTTTTCGTTTGTCTCCAAAATTTTGTAAATTTGTAAAACACAAAATCCTTTACAAATTGTCGAATTTGTGGCTCAACAAAAATACCTTCCGTTATCATCATTTAATGTAGGAAGTTTGGCTCTTACGTAATTAGAGGCCTTTCTTTTTGAATAATTTTTTTGGCAAATTTGTTACCAAATTTAGCATTATATCAAGGGGTGGAAGAAAAACATCTTTTGGGTCCACGAGAGACTCGGCAACAATATTTTTTCTCTAGGATTATGATTTCGCGCAGGCTAGTCTGCTTGAATATAATTTGAATTTCTATCCCAACTATCCCACATACATAAAAAGCAGGTAACCACAGGAATGCTGCCCATGAATCTGGATGTGTTGCGAAGAGCTGCATTATATTGGTGGAGGAAGGGAGAAGCTGAACAATTTGAGGGATTACAGAGTCATAGATAGCATAACTTATTGTTGACATGTTGCAACTTCGGTGGTCTCAATCAATCCAGGGAAGACGAACATTGGCTCTCCTCCCAAACAAAGAAGACCGTCTATACTTAGTGCATTTTTTCCCATCCAAGGGACTTATACATTTTTCAACTGGATAATCAGTGTGCATGTGATGACACTGGATGGCACTGGATGCGCTGCTCGCTTCTACATAACGTCGCTGACGATGATAGGCAGATGATTGAGAATCTCAACTTCTATGAAGTACTGCGCGCCCCGGTCATCTTCCAAACTAAACAGACTGGCCAATAAGATAACCAACACTCTCACAGAAGGATGTGTACAGAAACTAATAGTTCATCGTTCATAGGTTAGTTTTCAGTTGGTTAGGGCTTTTTAATAGTAATTTTGCTAATATCCTTTTACTAATAAGTGATTATATTTATTATGTATCAAGTTGACAAAATAACCATTTCGAAATGTAGCCAACCTATGTGTTTGAAGTACTACTTTCAATGTGACAGGCTATACATGTAAATTAATTGAATAAATAAATAATACATGAAAGCAGCAGTATTTAGCAAAACTCCAGTTGCATTCCTAAGAGTACAGAGATAACTTTTAGATAGCCACTGATTTACCACCTGTGTTCAGCATATTCAGTTTCGTTTTTTTTTCGTAAAGAATTATTAGTTTTGTATGCCACATTTATATCTAATTTATGTAATTTTTTTTCCTTTTATTTTCCTTGTAGTAGCTTTCTTTTAAATGGTTACACTTGTGGAATAATATTTTATGGAAATAGCAATTCCAGTATTTTGTATTATTTACTTTTACAAATAAAAAGAAAACATTTCTATTTGTATTTGTGGTTTCCGTAATTTTTAGGAAAACAAGGTAAAAGTTGATATTCCACGTAAATTATTTATTAAAGAAGACAAATATCACTATAAATAAGGGAAACGTTGAATACAGATGGAGATGGTCAATTTAAACATGTAAATACGGAGGTATGTTGACATTAGAGTATAGCTCACGGAAACGTGAAAAACTCCAGGGATGAACGCGAATGTTAGATAAAGTAAAATACCATTTACTATTTTAAGTGATCTGGGGAACTGGGATCTACACTGACGTCTCTAGCGTGTACTGAAATAATTAGTTATTTAGCATAAAATACAATACAATTAATATCGAGGCATCACTCCTCTCCATGCGTACATATTATTTCGCGGCAATACCAAAGGGTGCCGTTTATACAATTTGGGGGTGCAGTGACAAATAAATAAGAGCATTATTCACTCGGCGGGGAGCCCGAGTGATCTTTGACAAATAATTATACTCATTCTGGAGTCGGATTATTATCGAACAAGTGTTTGTTTAGGTTTGTTTGTGCTCCGATGGAAAGATTAAAATGAAACCAAGCAGAAGACTTTATAAATAAACACTGAACAAACATTAGTCAGCCAGTGGTCGAACACAATGCAATTATTCTGACGGAAGAATGAATCTTGCGCAAATCGACGGCCATTATAAATTTAACAACGATAAGAGTTTGCTTATATGATTGGTGCAAGTAAATATATCTAAATTCAATGCGGCTTGTGTTGATTTTTCTAGCTTCTAGAAATAATTGCTTTACAATATGTCGTCTATTATTGCCATTCACTAGTAGTACTTTACCCATTATTTAAGACGATTTTTGATTATTGTATAAAACTTTATTCAGAAAATTCATGACAACCGAATCGAATTATCAAATATAATCGAACAAGGTAAAAATCTGCTGTTCATTTAGATACTGGAAGGCAAAGTATTAGTTTGTCGCAAAATAATAAATACAAAAACAACCACGAATTTAGTTTCCGTTAAAAATGACAGTAAGAGTAGAATAGAAGGGTATAAAATGTGTATAAAATGTCGCAAAAGCTATTTGGTAGATAATTTGGCCCAACGACTCGGAGATTTATTATGCACAGCCAAACGTTACTGAGAAACCTCCTTTGGTGACAATATTCTCGAAATGCATGCGGCGGTTTTTTATCCGCACAATGGTGAAAATTATTGGTATTCCATCTCTGTTATACATACTCTCATCGCTCCAAAGAATACGTATTAAAAAGTTGTCGTCTTCTTGAATCCTATTTAAAGTTGTTTTCCAAAAATTTAATCGAAAATTTTTGTCGTTTTCGTTGAGTGGTTCAAACAAACATGTTATGGATAAAGGTTTTCTCGTAGAACCAACTGAACGGTTTTATTACTATAGTCCGTCTCAACCCCATTATGCAGTACAGGTTTAATAGGGATATTGCATCTCTTATTATCTTTAGTAGTCTCTTAATAACGCCATCTTTATATCCGGTTGCCTTTTTGCAAGTTCTATTATGCAAAGTATATGGGTATATGAGTAATCGTTGCTGTCAATTGTCAGTTTTTGCCGTAGTGCGTAAACTTTTATATTCTCTTTAATTTATCTTATAATTTCTGTTAAATCGTTCTTTTTAGTAAGCATATTATCTTTTTCAAGCATTTAAAAGTAAGTATGCATACCTGAAAGAGATGACATCATTAGGTGGAGACATAAATACTTACGAGACATCAGAAAATTCAGAGACGAAGGTATAGTTTATCATTTAATTTGTTATACTTTCATGTTCATTACGCAATTTATTATTTGCTTGTGTTTGATTGTGATTGATTTATTTTTAGGTAGAACTATAATATATACTGATGAATAATGAGTGAATGCAAGACACTCGGTAAATAAAAAGTGGACTGACGCTACTGTTCAAAGCAGTCGACATGCTTTTACACAAGTACTCAGCACTGGTTTAAAATCACCAAGTGGTCTTGGGCCTCGATTTCCATTAATTCATGCTGGAGGCGAGCAAGGTTTTGTTGTTGGTGCTGAATGTACATTTCTTTGTAAGAAAAATACTGCTGGTGTTCATAGCGAAATGGATGCAGATGCAGATACATATGGAGATTGGTTCAAGAATAAATTGCTTCTAAATATACCAGAGAACTCGGTTGTTGGTCTCGATAATGCCTCATATCACACGAGAAAATTAGAAAAGTTTCCAGCAGTAGCACGGAGAAGACCAAATTATTGAATGGCTTACTGAGAAGAAAATACCACTTGATAATGACATGTTAAAAAGATATTTACTGGCTTGAGTGTCAGAGGTTAGGTCTTAGTATGACAGAAACAAAATTGATGAATTTGCAAAGAATAAAGGGCATTATGTTCTTCGGCGTCCACCTTATCATTGTGAATAAACCCAATTGAAATGATGTGGGCACAAGTTGAGCACTACGTTGAAATGCACAATACGACATTCAAACAAAGAGACATTGAACAATTAATTGTGGAGGGTTATCAGAATGTAACAGTGAACAACTGGCAGAATTACATTGGCCACCTTGCCAACTTGCAAGACGATGTTGAAGAGTTTAACTAACATCACACATTCATCATCAGATCAAGATTCTTTATGTGATTGAAGGAAAATAAAACAATATGTGTACCTACTCCTTTGTATGGTCATGGTTTGGTATTTCATAAATGTTATCATGTATTATTAACTTGTTCTTATAAATGGGAAAGTATGTTTTTGCAAAATGAATTTGTGAGGAATTTGTGTCTTTAAATGTGTATAACGGAATGTAGATTAACATATTAATATTCAATAGGACTATATAAGTCATGTAACATATTAAAAAATAAAAGTATATATGTATGTGTGGTTATTGTTATTCTTTTCATAATTATGTATTATTTAAGTTGTTTTTATAAATAGGAAAGTCTTTTTATGAAAAATAAATTTGTGATTAACTTTGTCTTGGTCTGAATTTATAGTGGATAGTTGATTAAGATGTCAATATTCAGTAACGAAGAAAATTGTATAAATTAAGTGTTTCTTTGAAATATCAATTTATTTACTCTGGCTTACTATATTCAGTTAGATTTTAAATAATTTTCTACAGAACAATCCCAAAGTATTATATTATTACAAATATTTTAACTAATCCATCTTCCCATATATTCTCCCCTTTTAGTGTTTCAAATTACTATTAATTTTTTGTATGCATCAATTGAATGACAAACAGTCGTATAGGTTATGTTTTGATTACAAAAAATGTCAGATATTGAACCGGAACTGTAACGACATTATACAATGAGTCGATTTGGCAACCATGAAATCAATTGCCATAAGACATGTACTGCATAATAGGGTTGAGACGGACTATAGTCACACCGGCAACAAAGCCCAATCGTGGCCGTAGTCATGGTACAAGGAAACAAGGTATGCTTTTGCGCATCTCTGGATGACGCGCATTCGACCTTTAGTACTATCAGTTCAATAAAGTTGTGAATTCACAGGACACTATTTCAATAAAGTCCTTTTTAACAGAAATACAATACAACACAGTAAGAAAATAAAAGCACAATTCTAATTAAACATTAATTTTTAGTAAATTATTATATAAATTTATTAAGAACGGACTTCTAATGAAAATAAAAAATATACTCTAAACAATACTAAAAAATAAAATGTTATTGCATAGGTTCAAAAATGCCTCCTTCACTGTCCGAGCCTATCATAAAAATTTTCTCGCACATTACGAATCACATCGACTGTTACGGATTCAAAAGCCTCTATGATTAGCCTTCTCAAAATATCTAAGTTTTCTAGCCTGCCAGCTTGTGCACTGTATATTTTATTTTTGATGTATCCCCACAAATAGAAATCATTTCGCGATAGATCATGAGATCGCGGAGGCCAACGAATGTTTCCTGTTCCACTAATGAGACGATCAGGAAAAGTATTCATTAAAAAATGCTTTACTCTGACCGCATTATGTGCAGGACGACCGTCCTGTTAGAACCAAATAATATCCCGATCTATTCCGGTATTATCAATAGCGGGAAGTATCTGATTCTGTAGCATATCGAGGTATTTGTCCGCATTTAACGTACCATCAATAAAAACTGGACCAAGCAAATGGTCACTCAAAATACCTGCCCAGACATTCAATTTCTGGGGATATGGGGTGTGTTTAACAAAATATCTGTGCTGATTTTCCCAAGCCCAATATCGAAGAACAGAAGGATTGTGCTTTCCATTTAATGGAAATGACGATTCATCTGTGAATACAATAATATTTGCGATGAAAGTCCCATTTTCATTTGTCTTTTCCATTACGGTTTCACAAAACTCCATTCTTCTAAAATTGTCATCGATATATATTTTTTGCGTTTTCGAGTATTTGAAACATTTTAATTTATTTCGCTTCCATATGTTCGCGACGGTTTTATTATTCACACCCTTTTAATTGTTGAAGGGAGTCTTGGAAAATGCTTTCTGTCAGTTACTTCTGTCAGTGAGTTCAGTCAGTGACTTCTGTCAGAGTTGTCAAGTGAAATTTTTTTCGATAAATGCGCGTCATCCAGAGATGCGCAAAAGCATACCTTGTTTCCTTGTACCATGACTACGGCCACGATTGGGCGTTGTTGCCGGTGTGCCTAGTATACATATATCCTATCCCCAATATGATTTTACACATGCGGTATATCGACATATTCATTAAATGTAAAACCCATTGTGGAGGAATAAAATAACAAAGCACAACAAGTAATCAAAACAATACAAATAACCACGAACAGGCAGAGTTTACACAAAATAAGATAGTCGAATTAAATACACAGTTAATGTCTAAATTTGGCAGTAATGATATAGATTGAAATCACTTTGAAATACAAACTCATTGTTTCACAACGTCGTCAAATATGTTATTCGTGAAAGTTTTACGATATAATACAAGTAAAAATTATTCTTTAATCCAAAGATCGAAAAGAAATGTATTTAAAAGTATGTTAAATTGTTCACCTTAAAAACAAACAGTTGTCAAGGAAAATGTATGTACTTTATGTGCATATAAAATGTAGTAAATTTTGTGGAATAGTAATTAATTAATACAATGAAATAAAATGCTGCAATTAATTAATAATAATCAAACCAGTAATGAATAATTGAAAAGATATAGAATTATTATTTCATATAAATCAACTTGAGAAACTTAACAGATTAATATGTAACACTATTAGATTCAGAACAATTTATTTGACCAAAAATTTTTTATGGACTGGCAAATTATTTCAAAATTAATCAACTTTCAAACTTTAAAGCAGATTATATTTATTTTTAATACTCTATAAAATTACAGATTTAATACTTTACTGGATTAATTTAGGTTAGAAAATGCTTTCGGATGTCAACGGTTAGATCTTATTGCTGCTGCAATATTTTGACTGCCATTGGGTTTCGACTGCCGTTGGGTTTCAACTACCTTTGAGATTTTTACGAAGACGTAAATCTAACCTCCATATGAATTTTAAAATAAAAGTTCTGGAATATCTTCGTAGCTACATTCGCTAATGGAACTTCTTATCAGGTACAATAGTTATATTATTTATTTTAACCCTACTAATCGATCTTTTCCTTATAGAAATCTTGATATTCTAACGCCGTGGAACTTTTAAAATTTGTTTCAATACAATTGTTGTCATCTATCGGTGCATATGACTTCTTTACGTAATTATAACGTTTTAAACACACTTTGATCACTGAATTAGCAATTAATAGTTACGCAACGCACTTCTACAAGGACTACCCCAATTTTTATATGATATTGATGTTATTAATTGTATAAAATGCTTATGCAACTCATTATAATTATTTATATACTTGGCTAAACCTTTATATTTTATATATATTAAAGAAAAATTGAATTCTTGTTAATTTATGAATATGTTTAAATAACCTAATTCTAATTACTTATTTTATTTAATTTAAATTTCCTCTCTTTTGATCACAAACCTATTTTAATATAATTAGTTGATACACTTTTTAAAGAAAATGAAATTATCAACAAATTTAATAATTTATGATTGACTATCATATTGAGTAGAAATTGAGCTTGGTCCTTAAATCTTCAATATTAAACCCTATTGTATGAAATGCAGTCGGTAAATGACGACTTTTTTAAGGACTTTATGTTTCAGATCATCATTTTTTGTTATTCAGTAAAGATCAATCAATATTGGAAAATTTGTTTAAATATTAATGTAAAATCAAATTCGGTATCTACTCGGACGTGAATTATCCCCTATTCCGGGATGAACAGCCTGTTTCCAAATGAAGTTGATCGCACTTATGTCAGTTATGTTCGAAATTAACATTCATTATCAATTCATCGTTCGTTAGTGGAACGCGCCCCAACTGCGATATGATAGCTGCCGGTCGGTGGTCTGAATCATTGGATAGAGTCGCGTCCCAGCGGGGCCGTTACCGTTTCAGGCCCCGTCTCTTTCACACTAAACTTAAATTGGATACTGGTCACTTTCTATAATTCAACTCCTATATCTCATAACTTAACTACCAATTGCCCATATATGTATTGGACATACAAGAAGTTACTGCGTCGTTCTTAGCTTTCGTGGTGTTTCATATTAAATATTAAACGTGACGTAACGATACTCTCAGCTAGTAAGTAGTTCATTTTCTTTCATATATATATATATATATATAAATTCTTTGCCGAATATATAGGAAATGTATTAAAAGTAAATATTTATCTTGGTGTAGAGGCACAACAAAATGACAATTTGACAGCAAGCTGTCACCTAATAAGTTTCAATGACTAACAATATGTAATGCAAAAAATTAAATGTATAAAAATGAAAATGTGGATAGTTAAGCATAGAATCATCGCTATTATTCATGTAGTATTATTAAATGGTATTGATTTATCAAATAGGGGCATTTAATAACACTACATAAATAATATCGACGCAAATTGCAAACTTAGAAAATAGGTAATGTAAAAATAGGAATAGGGTATTGCGTATCAATCATGTGGGTCAATTAGACGGTCCTGGTTGACCAAAGATGATTATCTAACATTCTCGCACAACATGATAATGTACTATAACAAGAAATACATCTATCAGATTTAAAACCCTAGACACTTTAAATTGTAGGAAATTAAATTGATAGTTGCAAGCAATCGCCATCCAAAGAAAACCCAAGGACACTACTTGATAACTTGTATTTATTGTATACTGCAGACCTACCTATCACAAACAATACATACCAACACGGCAAAGTTTGCTGATTACCAAAATAATTGCCTCACACAATGAAAAAATATAGCTTTCCTCTTTCTACAAAATAATACTGCAAGATTGAAAGATTGCCGTAGATGTAGTTTCAAGATATGTCACTTTAAGTCTTTACTTGGATAGGCTATTAACATAATATAAAGCCATATTTTGTGCAGACTTGATCAATTGACCTTATATTCTAAATATTCTATTGACTTAAGAACAGCAATTTTCATCTCAACTTAGGAAACAAACGTCTTCTATATAATATCATTCTGAGGCCCCTAGTATATATGGCATACAGTCATATGGTAGAGCTAGTGACTCCAATACAGATATACTTCAAAGGTTCCTATTTACTGTATTGCGAGCCATATGTAATGCCCTTCTAGTACACTTCAAATTATGTGCTTCACTGGGATGGTACTGGTTTGATTATAGTGAAAGAAGAAATTGTGTCTGCAATTGCAAGATATATTGACATAATCAGGAATCATCAGAACCTCAAACCGTGGGTATTTTTGCTACTGCTAGAGTAAAATTAGCAAAGAGTTATGACACTCAGCACGTGTGTGTTTTGTAAGTACTGTAGAGTATCTAATACTGAGGAAGGAGGTAAATAATCATGACGTAAATGTGATGCTCATCGCCTCATCAGTTCCGATGTAAAAAATGTGTATAAAATAGTATTTCTGATAATGCTCAATTAAAAATTATATTAAGCACAGTTAATTTAATGTATCATTATGGCATGGGTTAGTTTTCTTCTTTATTCGTTAGTTTCATCCATAACAAATACTTAAGCAATGATTATATTTTATTAATTTGCTTTTATACACGGGTTAAATTGACAAAAAAGAATACTAAGCCATACTCGTGATTTCATGGGATTTATTTAATGTTTTAAGTCACATTTTAGGAAATCGTCTAATGAATAAAAACTGTGATCAATCAAAATATCATGCACTTTCTTTAAGAAAAACTTGTCATTCTCTTCAAGTTGGTTCCTGGTTTTATTATATAGCTTGGGCCCCCAGTAGTCTACACAGCGTTAGGTTGTTTGCAAGTGGTGATATGGAATCTGGAACTCTTCTTTGTGACGCGTTTCGTAATCATGATGTCCTCAATTTGATATATAAAGAGGGGTTCACACTGATGCAATTAGTTGCAGCAATTCCAGTTTTATGAAAAGTTGCACGAAAATTCGCGTTCACACTATGCAATTTGTTGCAGCAATTTATCGCATGTGAAAAGTAGCACATATTAGAATGTGTTCTATTTTCTGAAGAAATTGCAGGCGATTTTTCAGTAACTTTTACGCTGCCAACCTGTCTTATGAAATATAACAAAGTACATGTATTATTTTTCATCACTATACATTGAAAGTAATGATGACATATAATTATTTCGTGTTGGTAGTACCACAAAAAAAATGTATTTGTGAAAAATAGCTTGTACTTCCTGGTGAGTGTGAACCAACCTTGCAACTCTTAAAAATTGCAACGTTCATGCAACTTTTCACATGCGATAAATCGCTGCAACTAATTGCATCAGTGTGAATCCCTCTTAACGCTTTTGGTTTTTCTAACATTTAATTATGGTATGTCAACAAGTACTTCATTTTGGTAAGTATATTGTATTGCAATTATTAACCATAAATATAGAGAATAAATATAACTTTCGAATACAATGAATTCTATATATTCAATAAATCAACTTACGGGTATAGGTGGTATTCTTTGAATAATCTGAACTGTGGAAAATGGTTATATTACGACATCAAAGATTTTGATTTTCAAAGTCTGCTTATTATCGACAGCAATACAAAATTAAAATCTGAATTTCTAAATCGGCAACTAATAAGTAAAATTTTAAAAACAATTTTATAAACAAATAAAGAATATTTATCAAACTGCTAACAAGGATTACTGTAAACGGGATAAAGCTTCTTAGATATGATTCTGTGATCGGTTGAAAGTTATAGTGTTGATACTGTCTAAAATTTCCGAAAATGAATCTTTGCAACTCGTACTCAATCATATATGGTCTTATTCGTTTGATATAGGAAAATCAGGAATTTGTGACTCTTTTGACAGATATTTTCTTAACTGGTCTCATAGTTTTTTTTAAGGTATGTTTTTTTTTTAATTTTAAACTTGTAGACGCAGCTATTTACGCGTCCTTTCACCTTGAATGTAGGCATGTCACCTTTTTAATGTTTTTTTCTGCGAAATTTCCACCAATGAAAATAGAGATCTCAGATATATTTTATAAACTCGAACACGGTACTGTGTTCAATTTTGTAAATAAATAAATGTGAAATAAAATTTTGATTTATTTAGTATCCAGAATTTGAAACTTATATTTTCCTAATCTTAAAATGTCATGCCTTATTGTTTTCAATCATAATTTGATATTTCTTGGAGAAAATTGCAGTCATTAAGGGATAATAATTATTTACTATGTTATCTACAAAATAATAATTAATTTAAATTAGCATCACTTCAGTAATATAATTGTTGATAATACTCTAAATCGTTTAAACAACTATCTAGAAATACATATAGCATACTGTATAATAATATGAAAATTAATTACTATAATAAAGTAATTTCAAAATACACATAATTATTTTAATCATCTACCTCTCATATAACTATTCACAATTTGATTGTGAGCACATTGCAAATTTTTAGACATTGAGTAAATATATCCTCATTATTTATTTGTCTAAAAACCACGAAATATGTAATTTAAATAAATTTATTACATTTCCCGTGTAAAACTGATTAAAACACAAACTTGATTATTATGAATAAAATGCATAACTAAATTTAAAAAAACCTTTCCTCTCGGTATTTACATATTATCCACCTTTTCTAAACCTGTATAAAACAAGCTCCCTTCAACTTGTAGTTCAGTATTGTAAGCTTATTTCCATATTAATGTTGCGTATACTGTTAAGGTGTTTGAAAATTACATTTAAATATTTATTTTTTTCACATAAAACCAGTGAATATAAATTATCCTCCTTTCGTTCTTAATTTTTATATAATATAACTCATAATTTACAGCATGTCTCTTGCCCATTGTTAATTTATCATAATAATTATAATCAAAACCTAGGTTGTTAAAATTCCTTAGAAAACAATGAAGAACTCCAAAAATTGTTTTGGTATATTTTATTTTTTCATATAATAATAATAAACCAAAACTAAAAGTAAATATATATCTTTTCGAAATGTATTTTTTTTTATGTTTCGTGAAGTGGTATAGTGATACAAACTTTAAATTACCGAGCTTTATGGATAAAGTTGTGTATCACACCCGTACAGACGCTTTTATATACAGCTTTTGATCAGGTATTGTTCAGCATTTGAACTAATACTAATCAGCATTTGAGTGTATATAAACAATACATACTCAACAATATATTATATCGGCTATCCCAAGGAAGTGGCATAGTCCATTACTGATATCTAATAATACAGACAGCGAAACATTTTTAATACAAAAATTGTAGATAACCATGTGCTTTACCATTTAAAATTTATACAAATTTTTCAACAACGATGGACAAACACAAATTTAGGTTTTTTTTTTAAAGGAATAATATACTTTACATTTTGTGATAGTAGTTAAAAAGCTGATTAGACTGACATTAATTTTTATTAGTCGATTTTCTGAGATATGTTATTATTCGTGAAAAATAAAATTGTCCAACTTTGGAAAATGACTATAAAATAATGACACTGGCCGACACGATTTTTATAACTGAGTTAACAGCCTAAAATTTTAGTATTTTGCAATGTTTTAAACATAAAACTTCTATTCTAACCATTGAGGAGACGCTGTAAAGCATCTTTGCTGTACGCTCAAAACGGGGTAATTGGGCGGGGCTACGTGTGGGACCAATATGGCTGCCTCACCTGGTTCGGACTACTCAAAATTATAATCTGTCATTCCACACCTGTCCGGCCTACAGTCATCTATGAAATGTTATCACAGACGAATTCTTCTTATTAACGCCGCCTCTGCTGTTGCAGATACGTAGAGCACAAGAAACCATAATGTCTTTTAATATTGAACTTACTATATAACTCTAATACACGATGCACTTAACAAAGACTCCACTTTTTACCAACACTACTTGTTTGACTTAAGTGTAGTATCAATATGGCGGACCTGTACCCGGTTTGATCACGTGACGTCGTCTCCCTACCTTTTCTTTCTCAATGATTCTAGGTTAGGGATTAGGGTATGACGTCACATTTTCAAAATCAAATATTTATCTGTTTTCACAAGATTAATGTAAAATTTAAAATAAAAAAGTATTATAATAAGCTCGAGCATGTTCGCGACTATACCGGCACCTAGGACACTACGTCACGCATTCGAGAGAGAAGAAGAGAATTCTAAAATATTAGTAATTGCGGAATATACTAAATGGAAAATTCTGGAATTGATACGTGCATATATTGACTCGGTCTCGCAAGAGGCAAACGAAATGTCATTGAATTGTCACTTAGTTAAGAAAGTTTGAAGCAATGTTCCACAAGTTGTGTTGCGTGTGATTTTCAAGTATGGAAAACCGTGTAAGAGTCTTCTCCCCCCTTAATTTTTTTCAAATTGAAGAGTTTTCAAAACGAAATAAACACATGGTTCAGACATTCCATCTGTTAGCAAACCGTTGAAAAGAACTGATTGTGAGCTTCCAACTCCAATGCATTCAAATTCTTTTGCAAATTCCACCGACGAGGAAGATATAAACGATGTCTTGAATGTGCTATTTTCAAGTGGTCTGACCTTAGTTCCTTCTGACGAACCAGATCTCATTACTCAAGCAGATCTAAATGATTTGGTACGGGAATTGAGTTTAACCAAAAAAAAAATCACAAAATTGGGATCTCGATTAAAGGAATGACATCTTTTACATTCCACTACAAGCACCTCTGTATTGAGGAATCGTCACGAAAAATGCAGTTCATTTTACAAAGTTGAAAGAAATTTCTGTTACTCTACTGGTGTAAATCAACTTTTCATAGGGTATAGAATATAATCCTGCAGAAAAAAAAGAATAGTTGAAATGGACATTTTTACAATTGAATACCTAAGTAGATAAAGGTGTTAAGCAACATTTTGCTGAAAATTGAGATATTTGCGTGGATGAAGATATTAAGTCCATATATACTACAGCATTTACTATTCATGACCATAAAAGCAAATTCTACGATTCTAATAATGGATGTAGTTGTTATGTGCCAAGCTGGCATCTCCATCTGCAGCGAATGAAGGCGTTAAGTGCACTTAGCACCTACATCCATTTGCATCGTTCGGATTCACGACAGTGCCAAACGCACATAGCGCCTTCATCATCCTTTACATTTTTGTTTTGTGATAAGTATTGGCCTGTCTCTATAGTCCTTAAAGATGTACATCGAATTAAAAAGGGGTGCGACGAAGCATAGAAGTGCAACATACGAATATTATGTCACATACGATCGTAAGTCAGGTAGGGTCTGTAATAAGGCCTTCTGTTCATTATACCAGATTGGTAGGAAGAAAGTTGAACACCTGCAAAGGCGTTTGAATACTGGTGCTGCAGCTCCTCCCCCAGATATGAGAGGACATCATCAAAATAGACCCCATAAAACTAGCAACGAGATATGTCTGTTTGTTAAGGACCACAGTCAACTGTTTCCAAGTGAAGAGTCGCATTATTCCAGACATAAAAATCCGAACAAATGATATCTGTCACCTCTACCATCAGTTCAAAAAATGCATTCTTTGTGATCAGGGAAATAAGTCCGCAGAGTTTAAAGTTACACTGTGCAAATATAGACGAATTTTTGAAACTGAATTTAATTTATCATTCGGGCACCCGCGAAGTGATACTTGCAGCATTTGCGATGCAGGGGAAGGAAATGCAGAACACACACAGAGGTATCACAAAGCCTTTGAACTCCAACGGAACGATAGAAAGAGCGCTGAAAGTGACACAATGTTGGTCTACTTGACTTTTGATTTACAACAAACCATGCCACTCCCAAGATTAACTACGTCTAAACCTTTCTACTTACTACAGATGGGGTTTTATAACCTTGGTATACACACGAACACCAACAATCAAATTCGAGCCAACTTTTTCACCTGGACAGAAGACATTGCAAGCCGTGGAAGCACAGATGTAGCAAGTTCATTGTTAACATTACTGGAATTTGATGATAGTTTGAGGGAAAGAAATCATCTGATAATTTGGTCGGACTCTTGCGCCGGGCAGAATAAGATTTTTATCGTGATTTGTCTATATCAACTTATCATTCTGAAAGGACACTTTAAAACAGTGGAATACAAGTTTCCCGAAGTGGGTCACTCATATTTAGATTCAGACATGGATTTTGGAAAGATAGAGAAAGTGCTTCGGAAACATGAAAACTTAACCTTCATCAACAGTACAGAGATATCATAAGTAAGGCCAGTAAATAAAACTATGTTACTGATATGGAGCAGCATTTCCGTGTTTTTAAAGACTTGCCAAACCAGCTCCAACTGGTTAATAGAACAACAAACAATAATAACGAAAAAGTCAATTTTAGGAACTCGGTAAAATGGATTAAGGTTGAAAAATTTGGATACTATTCTTACAAAGATACCTATGAAGAATCATCAACATTTAAAGAAGTGTGTCTATTGAAACGACACAATGCAGTAGACCCCTCAATTCGTCTCCCTCGAGCTGGAAAGCTGGGTCAATTTTCGGACGAGAAGATTGGGAATTTACGAGAGCAGATCCCTTTCGTTCTCGAGCACTACAGGTATTTTTATGAGAGTTTTATATCAAAGGAGAGACCAAATGGAGAGAATATAGGTCTAGAAATAAAAAGAAAACAGGAAAAAGGGCAAAGAAATAAAAAAATTATGAAATTTTGTACTAGCTGTAGTTATAATAATTTAATGGATGCATTCATATTAATTTGTTTCAAATTCAACTATGTTACGAATAAAGTTTTCGTATTTTTTAAATAAATGGGGAGTTTTGTTTAACATTTTGTAGAAGTACCAGAAACTAACACTATTGTTTTACTACTTATGACCTTTATCGATTATTAAAGATTTTTAAAACGTATATGTTTGTAATGAATAAAGTTGTTAAGTACAAATAATGTTTTTTTATAATTTTTCTGAAAATATTTTCTTGATTTTTTAATGAGGTATGCAGTCTTATTAGCATCCTTAATTGGACTGATCACATATTGATCTTAAAAATTCAATAATTAAATAATTAAACGAAAATTACTTTGTCACTTTTCAATGCCGATTTTCTCTGAATCTCATTTTTGCGACTTGCCACCTTCATCCACTTAGGTCTTCAATTATTTTATTTCATTATTATATTATATTTTATTATGATGGGTGGGAAAATCACATATGCAAATGCAACCGTGAAATGACATGTTTTGATAAGCGAGTATAAAAAATTAATTTTTAGATAAAACACTTTTATTTAGACTTGTACTGGTAATAGAAATTTATCTTCATAACTTGTTTAATATGTCAATTACGTGCAATAAATTTCAGCGAAGATCATTAAGCTTGACTTAATCATAACTGCTGACACGCATGTGTTGGTAGTACTTGGGAAAAGTTGTTTAATGAATTTTCCTTCAAAACCGTGGACATTAAATTAGAACCCTCGGCAACCTTAAAATTATTATTAGATCAGTTTTTGATGGATGGATCTCACACGGTTAATTAAGTTCTCTACACCCGCGAACTGTCATATTGTTCTCACGAAATTTGAAACGGTAGATACGTCGCCCGTAACCAGGTGGATATAAATTCGGAAGCCAACCGAATTACATTACCTTAACACTGGCGTCTTATCCTTTAAATCCGGAACGTGATTATAGTGAAGTTAATAAACTGATTAGCATGCACATCTCAAGCACTAGACGTCTTAACGTCTTGCGAACAACTTAATCAAGCGAATTATGGGAAATCTTAGCACAATGTCAGGTGGAGTGCCTAGCTGTTGCTAATTAATATGCTCACAGGGCTGAGAAACCCCTAATTCAGTTATGAAATATTAAGCCAGTCTGCTCTGAATTAGCAGCTTGTCATCGGGAATAATACATATCCTGTCCGCGCACACACACGCTGGCTCTATCAGAAGCCACCGCGATTAATAACCTTATAAATGTATTTATTCGGTCGGTCTCTCAATTATGCGGCTTTCATTAAGTGTATTCCTTTGTTTTATGGAAATGCGAAGGGGTATCGTATCGGAATTGACCGCGAATATGAGGGGTTCCTGGCGTCAACATCGGGTGTCACTTAAAATGCAAAGCGTAGGTTTCACTCACTTTTTTTTAAATATTCATCCAAGTTGGCGACAGAGGAAAAAAAACAATTTTAATTTTGAATTTAGCGAACGCGAGAGCCAGTCGTAAAAAATATGCATTATTCAAAATTGTTTTCTGTAGAAAGGTGGGTGTGTTAACAATTTTTGTTACTTATTAAAATTGAGTTCAATTAATGATACCCTCTTTTCATCATCATATCTCTTAAATAAGGAAAAACTTTAGTTCTGTCAAGTTGGCCTTTTCCAGTTACAATTTATATAGTATAAAATGGGTGTTAATTGTGCTCCATTTGTGATCAATTGTGCCGTTATTAGCTCATTTATGCTCTTCTGTTTTCAAAGATTTTTTAAAAAATCGAAGGGGAGCCATTTGACGATTGACCCCCGACAAAAAAGTGAATTCCACGAACGCCGATTGTGTTCAATTAACAAAGATGGGCCGGCGACAGTAGACTTTCATCAATTTCGGGTTTTTTTAAGGTTTAACTTCCAAAGTGAGTGGTTGGGGGGAAATGCTATACGGTACAATTGGGGTGCTTTGCAAAGGTTGGAGTTTTGAAAAGAGATTCAACTTTTTGGGAGGCCAGTGGTTAAGTGCCCCCTTCGATTTTTTTTAAAAATCTCTGAAAACAGAAGAGCACAAATAAAATTAATAACAGCACAATTGAGTACAAGCGGAGCACAATTGACATACATTTTATACTATATAAACTAGTGCTTTGCTAAGACACCGAGTTTTAAAAAGAATTTCTAGTTTTTGGGTCGAGGGGAGGGGGGGTTCAAAGTTAATTTTTTTTAAAGTATCTAAAAACAGAAGAGCAAAAATAAAACAAAACAAAGGAATAATTGAGCACAAATGGATCACAATTGACACCCATTTTATACTATATAAGGTGTCCCAGCTGAGACTTTCGGGTCATATATCTCCATTACATTAGGGCTGGATGAAAAAGTGTTTTTTCAATTATCTCGGCCAATTTTGACTTTTTTTTTAAATACTTTAGACCAATTTAGAGCAAACTTAGAGCAACATGGAACAAATTTCAGAATTTCTATTTTTGAAAAAAATGGGATTGGATGAAAGTGTTTTTTTTTCTCAATTCTTTCGGCCAATTTTGACTTTTTTTTGAATACTTTAGAATAATTTATAACAAACCTAGAACAACCTGGAACAACTTCTCGAATTTCTATTTTCAAGAAAAGGGAGGCTGGGTAAAAAGTGTTTTTTTTTCAATTATCTCGGCCAATATTGACTTTTTTAAATAGTTTAGAACAAACCTAGAACAACCTGGAATAACTTTCAGAATGTCTATTTTGAAAAAAGTGGGACTGGATGAAAAAGTATTTTTTTTGCAATTATCTTGATCAATATTGACTTTTTATTAAATACTTTAAAACAACCCTAGAACAACCTGGAAAAACCGTCATATTATCGTTTTCGAAAAAAGGAGGCGTTTGGTGAAAAAGTCGTTTTTTTCAATTATCTCGGCCAATTTGCCTTTTTTTTTTAAATACTTTAGAACAATTTAGAACAAACCTAAAAAAACCTGGAACAACCGTCAGAGATTCGATTTTCGTCTGAGTAAAAATGTCGCTTTTTTTAATTATCTCCGCCAACTTTAATTATTTTTTTTGAAATACTTTGGAACAATTTAGAACAAACATAGAACAACCTGAAACAACTGCCACATTTTCGATTTTCGAAAAAAGAGGGGCTAACTTCACAGACCCTATTATCTATTATGTTTTCACTTGCCTTATTATTGAGTCAAACGTTGGACATTTATTTATTTATTGATATAAAATATATTTGACCTAAGAATGAAAAGTGGATAAATACTGTTTCAGCCGGTCTAAGTTTTAAGCAGTGAACACTCCAAAACAGAAAGGCGTCTTTAAAATAAAAATTATTGAAGTACGCCTAGTCTTTCAATACAAGACTATTTTGTTAAATACACACAGAACACAAATAACAAGTCTATCCGCGTATATATACACATGTCATTCCAAATTTTGTGTAGCTATATAGGAAGTTACAAGACTAAATACGTAATTGTAGTATTAAATAAAGCTTTAGAAACGATTGCACTTATTAATTTGCATGCAAATAGGTAGCGCATTAATTTTAGCATGGTCCATGTACCTACATACATATGTATGTATATTTACGTTATTAGTCCATCGGTGCAGTTAATTACGCTAAAGCTTTGCATATGTCGCTATTGAACAGTCATTAGTCAAATGACAGCGCATTGATGCAATTGGGCCTCGTTAAATAAGATTATCGTTGCTATTAATTGAGTGTGATGGGTGAGCCCTTTGAGGCTGACCATAAACTACGAATTGACCCCTTTCCTGCGTTGCAGCAGTTGTACAGTTACGTTTCATCATAAAAATGTCACAAAACGCATCTGTGATTAATTGTTCGGTAGGCACCTATGAACACATATTTTATATCCATCCAATCGCATAAACAATGGTCGATTTTCCAATTCCCGAATTTCAGATTTTCAGAGGTGACATACATATATCTGTATGTTTATGTGTGTTATTTACTGATTGTTATTTCAAAATTATTTAGTATTGTTGTATTATTTGTTTGGGTTACAAAGGCCGATGAAGAATATTTAAACCGATGACCACAAGTTTTCAATAATTACTTATTAAATAATACGATGGAGGCTTAATGAAAAATCTTTAATTATGCAAATAATTACATCAATAGAAAGAAGAAATAAATAATATAAAATATGATGGAAAAAATATATAGTAATACTCAGGACATGTAATGAACAAGTACTTTGCTGAAATAGGGCAAAAGGTTGGTGAAAGAAGCGGGAGGAACAAAAACAAAAAGCAACAAAATAGCATCTGGAGAACCTATGAGAAATAGATCGTCCATGTTTTTGATACCAACCATCAATGAAGAAATAACAACAATAATCAAAACCTCAAAAGTAACTCTGCTTCTGGGAAGAACGGGATACCAAGCATGGATATGAAGATGTTACGTAATGCGATAATACCCCCAATAGTTGAACTAATAAACCATAGTTTAATTGTAGGAAGCTTTCTGGGGGAGATAAAGGAATCAATTGTAGTACCTGTGCATAAGGGTGGCAGTAAAGAGAACCCATTCTGCTGCAGACTAATATTTTTGATAATTACTCTAGGAAAGATATATGAAGGAGTGCTGAATATAAGACTCATGGATTTTATAACTAATACAGTGCAGTTTGATATACATCAATTTGGATTTCAGCCAAACAGTAATACGGAAGAAGCAGTACTTGAGGTCATGCATATATTGTATGAAGGTCTTGATAATAAAATAGTTATTTAGGAACCAACTGCGGGAAGACTATTTTCCCGCATGAGCGCACTTTGAAAACACAGGAGCGACCGCACGAAGCGACTGCTTTTACTGGCGCGAATGCGTGGAAGATGTCTTCACGCAAGTAGTTTGTACAATATTTTTTGTACGAACATTAAATTAAAAAAATATTATTGATTGATAATTAATAAGTAAAAAACACAAATTTTAGTTTCAAAAATATTTAATGTAGATACTACATATTGCTGTGGTATTTTTCTGTATTTTTAAAATATAATAAAAATAAAAAAAATAATGAAAAACTGGATATAACCAGTTTCAGATATCCAAAAATTTATATATTTAAAAACAGAGATAGAACTGAATATAAGTGGATATAACCAGATACAAGTAAATATGGATAACATTTTCTAATATAAAAAATTAAATAAATAAATAAAACAAAAGTAAATTTCAGCACAATTTATTTAAAATAAATAAATAAATAAATATATATATATATAGTACACTAGTTACAATTTAACATCTCACCAAATATAGATGCATAAATAATACATTGATTAATGTATGTCTTGTTTAAAGAACAAGATAAAGGCAATAAATATTTTAACTGATGGATATGCAACACTATATACACTCATGAGACATCGATGAAATGTGGGTTGCATACCCGTCAAAAATAAAAATAAAAGCATTAGAAATTCAAATAGGAATTACATATTGTACAAAACAACGTTAAATAAAGAAAACACTAACCATAATTAGAAAACATAAAAGGATACAATTTTAAATAACAATTCAATTTTTCATTACAGACAGAAAAATCCTGATATACTTTTCAATAACAAATAGGGAGCCTACGTTCAAAGAAACATTGATGTAATGATTAATATATTGTAAAAATAAAAGCTTTTACATGTAAATAAGCATATTCCATTTGTATTAATCACTATATAAAAATTCAATTGTATTTTCTTCTGTATGAGACATAATAAAAATGCATATAAAGATGTATGATTTATTTGTTTTCTTCTACACACCAACATACCAAGAAATTCCAAGCTATAAAAACAAATAAGATATTAGTCAATATATAACGTAGTACAGATTAAAAATACTTACCAAAATAAATAAAAATCAATCGATATTAATTAGATATGCAAATGCATAGAATGTAAACAATAACAAGATCAAATGTAAGATGGCTGACGCAATGTCATGTGATCACATGACATCGAATAATTATCAAAACTAACACGGAGGGCGCAGTAGAGGAAAATTCAAATGGAGAAAGAAACACTTTGAATTTAAAACAAAATAAGGCGTTTTTCAATTGTTGAGTATTATAAAAGGAGATGCATTCGCTATTAGAGAGCAGTTCGTCGGCAGATCTCAAATACAAAAGAAAATAAACAGTGAAGTCCTTCAGTTCCTGATCAGTGCTCCAAGTGTTTTTCAGCTAAACAAAAATTTAAAAAGGCATAAAACGCTTTTAAAATTTTAACACGTGTAGTGATAATTAAAACAGATATATACAGAGTGAGTCAACTACGCGGGTAAGGCCGATTGTGCCCTTACGAGTAGAGATATTTCGAAGCGGTTTTTTTCTTGTGGTAGCTGTTCATTAGGGGCATATTTTAAAAATATTTTGTATTATACAGAGTGTTCCATAACTTGGTGGTTAACCATAGTTATAGTTTTTTAAATGGAACACCCTATATATTATTGCATTTTTGAATTCCCCGTATAATTTTTAGTCAAAAAGTTATAAGATAGTATAGGCCTAAAGTGTAAAGTTTTTGACTTATTCTCATTTTTCTGAAAAATTCAATGTTTGTATAAAATTATATTTCTCTAAAACGACGTATTAGATAGACAAAATTTTTTGCAATATTGTTTACAATAAGAGGTCCTAATAGAAGCATGTTTTATTTTTTTACAGTTACTAACTGCATATGCAGGAAACTGGATTAAAGTTAGATGACACGTTTTTGTATAAAAGTATTTTTTCTTAAGTGGAACACCCTGTATATCAGTTTATTTTTTCAGTTCATTTTTGAATTGTTTATTAAATTTCGTGTCAGAAACATGTAAGACGTTAATACTTTAAAAGTGACTATTACAAAGTTATTGTCGTTTTTTGAAATACTTTTGTTAGTTTTAGCAAAAAAGTCAATTTTTTCAAATGGAACACCCTGTACATTATTTAATTTTTGAATTTCTTATTAAATTTCACATCAAAAACATCTAAGACGTTAATACTTTAAAAGTGACTATTACTGAGCTATTGTCTCTTTTTAATATAATTTTGTCAGTTTTGCGGTTTAATTAATATAGTATAGTACTGACAAAATTATATCAAAAAGAGACAATAGCTCAGTAATAGTCACTTTTATAGTATTAACGTCTGACATGTTTTTGATGTGAAATTTAATAAGAAATTCAAAAATGAAATAATATACAGAGTGTTCCACTTGAAAAAATGGACTTTTTTGCAAAAACTAACAAAAGCATATCAAAAAACGACAATAACTCTGTAATAGTCACTCTTAAAGTATTAACGTTTTACATGTTTCTGACACGAAATTTAATAAACAATTCAAAAATGAACTGATATACAGGGTGTTCCATTTAAAAAATTGACTTTCATACAAAAACGTGTCATCTAATTTTAATCCAGTTTCCTGCACATGCAGTTACTAACTGTAAAAAAATAAAACATGCTTCTATTAGGACCTCTTATTGTAAACAACACTGCAAAAAATTTTGTCCATCTAATACGTCGTTTTCGGGAAATATAATTTTATACAAACATTGAATTTTTCAGAAAAATGGGAATAAGTCAAAAACTTTACACTTTAGGCCTATACTATTTTATAACTTTTTGGCTAAAAATTACACGGGGAATTCAAAAATGCTATAACATATAGGGTGTTCCATTTAAAAAACTATAACTATGGTTAGCCACCAAGTTATAGAACACTCTGTATAATACAAAATATTTTTAAAATGTGCCCCTAATGAACAGCTACCACAAGAAAAAAACCGCTTCGAAATATCTTTACTCGTAAAGGCACAATCGGCCTTACCCGCGTAGTTGACTCACCCTGTATATTGGACAGTGTACTGAGACAAAACGTATAATACATTTCAAACAATAAATGCGCGCTATAGGATAGTAGAGCGCGGGAAATTATTACTACCTTATTTTATAAAAGCCGCTATAATAATTTTCTAGAAAAATGGAATACGAGAATTATCAAGAGGAATTCGAAAGGAGATATAGTCAAGAAAAGTAAGTACAAGCACAGTCATTTTGCAATCTTATAATCAATAAATAAAAGAATCTTCATGTGTGTTATATAAAAGTTTACTGAATAACAATAATTTTAAAAATATTATTTAAACATTTGATAAATTCTTCATTGGGTAAGTCTCGACTTGACGTGCGAATCTCAAGTTGAGTCGATTCAACGAGGGATTAACGTTTTTACCTGAATAACGACAATTTTAAAAATATTATTTAAACATTTGGTAAATTCTTCATTGGGTAAGTCTCGACTTGACGTGCGAATCTCAAGTTGAGACGATTCAACGAGGGATTAACGATTTCACCTGAATAACGATAATTTTAAAAATATTATTTAAACATTTGATAAATTCTTCATTGGGTAAGTCTCGACTTGACGTGCGAATCTCAAGTTGAGACGATTCAACGAAGTATTAACGATTTAACCTGAATAACAATAATTTCAAAATATTATTTAAAATATTTAATAAGTTCTTCATTATTTAAATCTCGATTTTGACGTGCAAATCTCAGGTCGAGATGATCCAATGGGGATACGTCAATAAAGAATAAAGAAAATAAATTTGATAGTAATTTTTTTTGAATTATAAACACACATGAAGAAGTAATTTAGTAAACTACTACAATTTAAAACAATAAAAAGATTTGCAAGGTGCTTGTATTACAACGGAGAAGATAATATACATTAATGAATAAAATTTATTATACTATATAGTCGTCAATAATCTTATGTTTTGTAAAATCTCCATATTATAAATAAATATAAGTTGTGCTGACATTCATCATTTACTCATTTATACCCATCCCAAAGGAGAACATGAGGAAAGTAAACATCACAATCACAGCTAGAACTCACAATAAAGAAAGGCTGTGACATATTTTTCTTTTAAAACAAAGAAATCTGTCTTTAGGACCCTGAGAACATTAAGTAATATTAATTTTATTAATTTGACTATTGGTTGTCAACCATAGAGCAGATATCACAGCAATATGTTTCACCACACTGTGGCTTCATCAAGTGATGAAAAAATATATATGTATATTTTCATTACCTGATGAAGCCACAGTGTGGTGAAACATATTTAGTGTCTACATTAAATATCTTTGAAACTAAAATTTGTGTTTTTTACTTATTAATTATTAAAATGAAGTTTCAACAAGTAACTCTCCAATCAATCAGTTATTATTGATTGATGTCATTAGTATCATACCTAACGTAAAAATAGATTACCTAATTAATTTAAGCATTTCATGTACGTAACTTTTCCCTAAAATTAAGTTATTATATTCTTACATATGGCAATCATCAGGTATTTATTCTTATATTTAAAAATTTATAGTACATTTATTGCGTTTTTTTGTTTAATTACAATTTATTATGATCTGCCAATATGAATGTCGATGTGGTCAAATAGATGGTGCCACAAACTTATTGGAAGAATTTTTAATTATTACTCCTATTTCTCCAACTTTTAGTAAAGAATAGTCGAGGGAAGTAGTATTTTATAGACTAAATTTTATTACTATCAAGTTTAATTATTTTTTTAAATGTCCCAAAGAGCCAGTGTTTTTTTCAATTTTTATTATCGCCTCGACCGGGAAATACTCTTTCCTGGTCGAGGAATACATGCCCCAAATGTCACTTTACATGCGGTGAGTACAAAAATTATGTTACAGCGGTGTTCCTTGATTTAATGAAAGCTTTTGATACGGTTGATCATTGTATACTCGTTGATAGTCTGGAGGAACTTGGGATTGGGAGCATTGCCGACAGGATGATTGGAAGGTGTCTGGAAAAAAGAACTCAACTAGCTGAAATAAGGCCGATCACAGGTAGTCAACTTGCAGAATTAACAATAGGTGTTCCGCAGGGTTCGGTCTTAGGATCAATATTCTACCTATTGTACATTCAATCGTTCTACAGCATTGGCCTACAAGGAAATTATGTAATCTATGTAGATACTACGGCAATAATTTACACAAGAAAAAATAGGGAAGAAATAGAAAACAAAATAAATTCAGATTTTAAAAAAACTGGACCAATGGCTAGTTGGGAAGAAATTGGCATTAAACATAAACAAGGCAGTTTATATCACCCTTCGACAAAAAAATAAGCAACCAAGATGAAGCAATATGAAATAATGGTTTGTTTTGCTTAAAAACACGTAAATGTATTACATGAACTTCAGGGTCTGTTAACTTTTTATTACCACCAAATTGTTTCTTTTTAACGCTGTATTAGCTCCAATGTTTCTTCTTTGTCACTCATTTTCTTAAGTATAGGTAAAGATTAATTACTTATTTTTTATATAAACGTTCCCATTTTTATAGCTGCACAAAATTGTATAAATGGTTCAATTCACTATTCTCAAATCAGTATGAAAAAAATGAATTTATTTTAGTGGCTCCTATATAGTTAAGAGGAGTGATATAACTTTAAGAAAAACGAAATAGAAAGTATAACAAAGGTATTTGTCTCTTTCTATCAAAAATGATACCTAATTAATTTAGAATCGATAGCTTTAAATGAGTTGTGTATTTAAGAAGCCCTGGAGCGCGGGTAATATTCTCAACGGAGCCATCACAAGAAGCGCGGCTTCAAGGCTCCAAAAGCGCCAGCCACTCATTACAGCCGGTCGCGGATCCTGTTTCAATTAGAATGATCGAGAGCTCTAGAGTCTCGTTACTGCCCTCTGCACTTCATCACCAATGATGATGGATGAGTCGAAAAACCATTCAGTAAAGGAATTACAATATCAGTAAAAGTTTATCGAAATATAACGTAGACGGTAAATACGAGGGCGTTATCGATTTTATAAGATAGATGTAATAATAAAAATAGAATTTTTAAAGTGCTTATTTTACATTATTTTTGAAAATCCTAGTAAGTAGTTGAAGAGGAGCTACTATACATTTCTAGGATTCGTGAATAACATCAATAATAAACAATTAAATTAAAATAAAACACCAATATGAAGTTTTGAGATTTACATTAATTTATCAAAACATACTACCCTTGTCTCAGAATAAGAAGGAGTGATTTAAATATCGCGCCAAAATGTCATTTTATGTTTATAATCAAACCATAACCTAGAATCTTACATTTTTAATTTGGTTTATTATACTTTACTGTTATTAAATAAAATCCATACTTTTATGTACAACATGAACATAAGTGATGAGACGGCTTAAGACCTAAGGAACAACAGGCATTTAAAACTTTGAATTTGATGAATCTGTCAAAAACACAGTACGGCAGTGCACAGTTTCTTTTTTAAATTGGAATGTACTACACTTAATATCATTGCAAAAATAACTATAGATGAGCCCATACCAAAAATGAACTGAGCAGTTCTACACAGATTCTTGAAACTCATTAATTTCAAGTAAGTGTTAATTAAATACTAATTATATTACCACATGTTCATATACATGTTATATTTCGGATATGTCAAACTTATTGCCGCTTGGATTGGTAGAATGAAAATCGACACATTTCTATTTCTATTTCTATTTTAACCAAAGTAGTAAGTGAAACACAAACAGCTAAATCCTTACTTACATACAGATCTTCTAACCTCAATTGTCGTGATGTCATATCAAATTGTCTACTACATTTTAAGCTGTGTGTTCCATGTTTTGGCGGGATATTTGAATCACTCCTTCTTATTCTGAGACAGGGTTATACATACAAACTTTTACATTTATCAGGTGTTACCCCCATATTGTCTTACTGAGAAATACTATCCTAAATGCTATTTGTGATGTTGAAGAATACCTAAGTTGTGGAAAGGTATTGTTAAAGATTACAAATAGCAATTAAGGTAATATTTCTCAGTAACACAATATGGGGGTAACACCTGATATAAATGTAGAAGTTTGTATGAAGTTTATAGTTATCGCTGTTTAGCGAAACAGCTGTAGTGTGTGTGTGTAGTAAAGGTCAAAACAATTCGAAATCAAAATAAACATGTACATACAAAGTTATTATGTTAATTGAATGAAAACGTACTTTACAATTATTACCTTTTTAATAAAAATATATGAATTTTAAGCGATTCTTACTGGTAAAGGCAACAGCACTGGCTTATGTTGAACTCATAATAGTGTTCATTAATTCGGATAAAACACCTACGTTTTGTTATCCTCAAATGAATTCAATAAAAAAATTTGAGGTTATATTTTATTCTTTTGACATATCATATTTGAAATTTGTATATGTGAAAGTCCGTACACTGATCACTTTCTTAAAACTACATTTTCATATCTGGAGAATGATAATAAACTCTAACATTTTAAAGACGCCTTGTCTCGTGTTTTTCACCATTTTTATTCGTTGTATCTAAGTGTTTTAAATCATTATATTTTAAAACAAGTTAATAATAGTAAATCACTATTATTAATTTGTAATTAAAAAAGTATTGAAACAAGCCCAAGCGTGTTTGTGGCTATACCGTGAAGGTTAGCGGACCAGCACGGTCCTGCATTGTTCCTGGAAAATTTAGTATAAAGTTTGAACAGTTCGTGGATTCTAAATTGGTGATTCTACCCCCTATATACATTAAACTAGGATTGATTAAACTAACTAATTGAACGGAATGTTACTTGTTGAAACTCCATGTTAGAATAAATAATAAACGTAAAGATAGTTTCAAATAATTTTTATTGTTTCACTCACAACAATATTGTTTCGCCAAGCTTTGGCTTCATCAGGTGATGACGGAATAATATTTACAAAATCATTACAGCGTTATATATACTTATTTTACATAAATGTCGGGGTTCAAAGAGGGGGTGTTTTAACAGATTTAGAAAGACAGTAGATGGGAGTGATTTAAATCTGTTTGTTCGTTTAGTACCTGACCTATCTTCTTATGTCTATTAATTTCTAAAGCTTCAAATAAATTTTAAGTTTTTTTTCTTTATATTATACATCTAAAATTTGAAATTTTTTATTAAATTTATGGTTTAGTTCTATGCAATGGTTGTCAAATGTTGAATCCGTCTTTCTTTCCTTGCAGCTTTTTTCGTGTTCCGTAATTCTTTGTGCAAAGGTGCGTCCTGTTTGACCGATGTACACTTTGCTACATTCACATGTTAACATATAGACTCCTGAGTTCGACTTTCCTTCTATTTTATCTTTGTCATTCCTAATGTATTTTTGTAGCGAGTTATTTGTTTTAAATGATATTAATTCATTGTTGGATTTTTTAAATAAATTTCCGATCTTGACTGACATTGTTCCTAAATATGTGATTGAGTTATATTGGTATTTGTTATTGTTGGTAACTTTAGGATAAATTAGTGATAGAGTTTGCGATCTTTTTTTTGTGTGTTAGAAGTTTGTGAATTTTATTTTTGCATGAATGAACATTCATCCAAAAATAAAATTCACTACAGAAAAAGAACAAGATAAGTCAATCAACTTTTTAGATTTAACAATATCCCACAAAACAGATACACATGAACTTGCTATATACCATAAACCAACACACACAGACACAACGATACACAGAAGTTCTTTTCATCCGATTTCTCACAAACTAGCAGCATGATATATCGACTAATAAATGTACCTTTGAATAACCAGAACTTTAACATAGAACTAAATAGAATATACAATATAGCAATCAATAATGGATACATAATAAATTTAATAGACAAACTTCTAACACAAAAACAAAGATCGCAAACTCTATCTCTAATTTATCCTAAAGTTACCAACAATAACAAATACCAATATAACTCAATCACATATTTAGGTCCAATGTCAGTCAAGATCGGAAATCTAATTAAAAAATCCAACAATGAATTAATATCATTTTAAACAAATAACTCGCTACAGAATACATTAGGAATGACAAAGATAAAATAGAACTAAACCATAAATTTAATAAAGAATTTCAAATTTTCCATGTACAAGATAAAGGAAAAAAACTTAATTTATTTGAAGCTTTAGAAATTAATAGATATAAGAAAATAGGTCTGGCACTAAACGAACAAACAGATTTAAATCACTCCCTTCTACTGTTTTTCTAAATTTTGTTAAAACACCCCCTCTTTGAACCCCGAGATTTATGTAAAATAAGTATATATAGGGTAAGTCCGGGAGTGATCGACCACCGGGACAGTCCGACCAGTACGGATAACTTAAGAAAACAGCAAGAGAGGGCCCTGTGTCTCGCATATTCGATGGAATTAGTTGAGCTTGTTGCAACCAACGTGTAAAGACGGGCAGTGACATCAGTGTGAATTTATAAATTAAGTTTTAAACTTTTTACGAACTTGAAAGTTTTTTGACTTATTTACTGTGTTAGTGATATTTTAAAGACGGGTAAGTTTATTTAAACTATTTCGATACTGGATGATAAAATATGCACGAATTTGTAAAATAACCTCAAAAATGTAGTCGTTCTTCGTTTTTGCTCCAGTTAATAAGGTGGTCCATCTCTCCCGTGACTTTGGTAGAGTTCGACCACATTAATCCGGGAAAGATCGACCACGAAAAAAAAAATTAAAAATTTGATTTGAAGGAAATTAGAGATTTAATGAAGCCCAATTTAAACAGTTAAATATATTGTAAAATAATATTCTTACAGATTAACAAAAATGCCCACAATTTACAAAAGAAAAAATGAAGAAAGAGCTAAATGGTGTGCCGATTCTTTAAGAAATGCAATTGAATGTGTACAAAATCGTACAATGGGTGTAAATGAAGCCATCCGAGAGTTTGGGATTCCTAAAACAACTGTAAAAGATTATATTAAGAAGGCGGATGGAATAAAACAAAAGAGGCCGGATCCGTCATCGGTGTTGGGAGATGATGCAGAACTGAAATTGGTGCGACATATTAAAAAAAATGCAAACATTTGGATTTGCACCAGATCGGGAGTCCGTCAGAATATGGGCCTTTCAACTTGCCGAACAACTGAAATTGAAGCACACGTTCAATAAAGAAAACGGCAAAGCCGGCTACGATTGGCTTAACTCTTTTTTGCGACGACATCCAGATATATATCAATTAGAAAAGCCGAATTTCGATTGCTCGAGCGACTGGAATGAACCGTGACAATGTGACACACTATTTTACCCTATTAGACAATATTCTCACTGATAATCAACTCCATGACTTCTAATATTTTTAACATGGACGAAAGCGGTTTGCAGTTGAACAATAAACCAACTGAAGTGTTAGCCGAAAAAGGCGCAAAAACTGTTTCTTCGTTGACATCATAGCTTACTGCAATGCAGAGGGAATGTTTCTCCCACCTTACGCAATATTTAAAGGAGAAAAGAGAAAGGATGAATTTTTAGACGGAATGCCACCTGGGTCTCAAATTGCTATGTCAGTTAAATCGGCGTATGTCAACGCTCCCATTTTCATGGATTGGTTGAAATTCCATTTTCTGCCACGAAACCCAGCTGGAAAATTATTGTTAATTGTCGATGGCTATACTTCTCACACAAATTCTGTAGAAATACTGGAATTTTCCGAAGCGAATGACATCATTCTGCTTTGTTTGCCGAGTCACACGACTCATTACCTACAACCTCCAGACAGGTTTTTTTTTTAAATCACTGAAAAACAATTACTAATCGGCTTGTAACACTTTCTTAAAAACCAATCCAAATATGACTCAAGCAGTATGGCTAAAAATCCATCCCCTCCTTCGACTCCGCCACGGTTCACAACCATTCAGGAGACTAACAAACGTATTTCATCACCTTTGCCTGACTGTTCGCAAGATCTTTACACTGCAACAGTTGATACTGACCCCACACCAGGGAAATTGTTGGAGAACGTTATTTCGCCAATTCCTAATACTAGTGCAAAAGCAGTGGTTAAAACAGGAGGTAGACAGCTTGCAGTCATTCTAAATAGTTCAGATCGCATTGAGATGCAGAAGAATAAAAAAAAATACGAAGAAACAAAAAAACTGTCAAATTCAAAAAAGAAATGTGGCTAAACCCAAAAATCAATTAGCATTTTCAGATTCGGACAGCGAAAGTCCGGTATTGCAGGAAAGTGATACATCAGTAGAAGAGTGGGATAACAATGAATGCGTAGGGTGTGGGGAAAATTATTTTGAAACCACTAAGAACGATGACTGGATCAAATGTGTGAATTGCAGTCGTTGGCTTCATAATTCATGCTCGAAATTTGAGAATTTCTGCAATGTATGCGGAAAAATGAAAAAGAAAAGTCGTAAAAACTAATTTTGTTTATACTATACGTTTGTTATTTTTTATAGTCGATCTCACCCGTAGTTGGTGGTCGGTCTAACCCAGATATACGGGTGAGATCGCCCATTTGCAATGTTTGTACTTTTTATTCAAAATAAAAAAAATATTTTCCTATGATATCCTAAATTATATTTTGAATAGTCTCTAAACACTTTAGGCAATGCTTTGACGGTTTAAGATTTTTTTATCTCAGAACACAAGCAAGTTATAATTTTTTCCCCAAAACGTGGTCGAACTCTCCCGGACTTACCCTAACACTGTAATGATTTTGTAAACATTATTACGTCATCACCTGATGAAGCCAAAGTTTGGCGAAACAATATTGTTGTGAGTGAAACAATAGAAATTATTTGAAACTATCGTTACGTTCATTATTTATTGATTAAACTGTTTGTCAAAGCTCTAGAAAAGGACGGAAACTGTTCTAATTACGTAAGGTATAAGTTTCCAAAGCTGTCTGATGAGAAAGTTTGCGAAGGAATATTGGTTTGTCCACAAATTAGGAAGCTGTCCAAAGATGAAAATTTTGAACGTACCATAAATGATTTACGGCTGGCAGCATGAACTTCTTTTAAAAATGTTCAGAATTTTTTTCTGGGAAATCAAAAGAGTGAAAACTACCAAGATATGGTGGCTAATTTGCTAAAATACTATAAATTTCATTTTATGGCATTTACATTTGGATTTTTTCCTGCTAATTTAGGAAAGACGAGTGAAGAACAGGGGGAGATGTTCCACCAAGAGATTGCAGAAATTGAGAAACGATATCAAGGTAGGTGGGATCCCGTCATGATGGGAGATTTTTGCTGATTTCTCATTAGAGAAGGCAACAGGCAACACAAAAGGAAGAAATCTATTTATGCAAAACTTTGATGTAACAGTAATTTTTCTTTATGAGCCGTTAAGTGTTGTTGTATTCTTGATACTAATCAAATATTTAAGTATTTGTTATGTCAAATTTTCTAAATACAATACTATTGTTTATCTACTAGCGGAGTATGATTATAACTCTAAAAGTAGACGTAGTGGAAAGATTTGGGTTTTAGTTATGCCTTCAGTTAAAGACTATAAGAAAAGCACACTCGTTTTTTTTATTATTTGTTACTGCCTAGTGTTATTAAGTAAATATATAAAGTGATAAGCTTATATAAATAAGCGAAATATCTTCTACATACTTAAAAACAACAATATTTACTCTTTCTCAAAATTTGTTTATGTATGTGAGCTTCCCTTTTTCTTTGTTGTCTCTAATTCAATATCAAATCCACATACATTTTAGGAATTCCGTGAAATCAATTTTGGAAGGATCCTCAGGGATTGCACAGTAGATGGTATGGATAGGTGTTTCCGGTTTGTGTTTATGTAATGCTGGATTTACATATGACGGTGTGTGATGCATTCATGCCATTTGAGAGAAGAACTCGCTTCTATTCAATCCCCTTTCAATACACCTTTTTGATATTCGATACACACTCGTCTAGATGTAGCGTTACTATGTAATTTTAATGCAAAACATTTTCACCGAGCACAAAAAAGAAAAAAACGACGAACTGAGAGCGACGAGGAAAAAACCAAGGAAGAAAAAACAATAAGAAATGTGAGTTGATAGGAAACAATTTTAATGTCTGACGTTTTAATCAAACTAACGGTGAAAATTTACGTTCAAATTTCCAGCTAACTTATTTCCGAAGATATCGAAACTGTTGGCGTGTAAATCCTGTGGGACCGAAGGTCGATACCGGTTCCTGGTGCTAACAATTCTACAGTTTTACTTCTGGCTGTCGTACTAAAGTGTAATAAAATTCAGGTTCTCCCTATTCTTTACACTCATCTTTATTCCTTGCCACAGCCCTTGTGGTCCGTGTCGTAATTCTAAGTCCGAAGTTACTTACTATCTGGAATGTGAAGCAAAACTTTAACAATACTCTATATGGAAAATTAAAAACTTTTTTCGATATTTCGTGAAATATAAATACATCGGTTTTCCCTATTAAAACGTGAATTAATTTTAATCAAATTTGGTCTTAGATACACTATAGGTATTATGGTTTTACGAAATAATTATGCAAAGAATAATTATATAAAGAAATATCTATGAAAAGAAAAAGTTATTTAAGAATTAATGGCTTTTCAGAGTATAGACTCTCTTATGTTAAATTGAGCTAAGTATACTAAAAAATATAATGTGGGATAGTTTAGAAGAAATAGGTATTCAGGAACATCTAAGAGTAGCAATAAAAATCTGTATTATGAAAACGCTAGTTATGTCAGAAGAAACAATAATTGTCTGATGACTTCGAAATACGGGATGGTTTGATACAGGGTGGTGTCCTTACTCCTTTGCTCTTCACAGTAGGGATGGACGACATAATTAAAGCCATCAAAGACAAAACAAGGAACACAATCATAGGATACAAATGACTGAGTTCAATTACGCTTTTGAATTGTGCTTTGAACAGACAAGTGAAAAATGTAAAAAATACATAAACCCAAGAAATTCTGGAACAATATTGGAAAAGTGAAGCGCTGGAACTGTCAAGGGATAAAAAACAGAGGGCTAAGTTTATTAATAGAAAAATACATTAGGCATTAGATAATAAAAAGATTGTAACTATATAATAGCATATAATGTATGACAAACTCTATAAAGTGTCTCCAATTCCAATGTTTTTCAACGCCGTTTTTAATACGTAATTATTAATATATTTTACACAATTAAATTACCCTGTAACCGTGTTTTAAATAAGACAAAAAATAATTAACGGAAGATTTATTGGTTGTATGAAACTTATTTTTTTTTAAATAACTCACCCTGTATATTTTTGGATTTAAATTGTCGATTTAACTATTTTTTCTTTTTCAAAATTGAGCCAATGGTTTTTCAGTTATTAATTTTGTGAAAATTTCGTAAAGTAGGCTTCGAAAAAAAGTTTTTTTTGAGGTACTGTCTAGCACAAGTTATACCAAATGATGCAGAATTTTCTAGCCTACAAGCACCACCAAAGTTAATATTTTTACTTTCAAATGATTTTTTTTCTGAACACGTGTTTTGGTTAAAAATTCTCAAAGAAAATTAATAACTCAAAACTATGGGTTCAATTCTTAAAAAGAAAGAACAATTAAATCGGCATCTAATTAAATAAAAAAAATGAGGTGTGGCCACCACACGACTTTCTTATACGTATGAAAGTGTTACTTCCGGTCCGAATTTTGAAATTTCATTTACATAAAAAATATTCCAAATCCAACTTTAAGTACTTTTGTACTCTTCATAAATATATATAGAATGCATAATTTACGACAATTTGCAAAAAACCGATTTTCGATAAGAGTAAAAAAGCCTACTTCCGGTAGGAATTTCGAAAAAAATTTTAAATAAAATTCTTTTTAAATTTAATTTTAAGTACATATGAATTCTTTATAAATTTGTCTAAACTTAGTAGTTGACGAAATATTGGCAAAATTCGAGTTTTTCACTGAAGTAAACTACTACTTCCGGTCGACCTAATTTGCTGAAAATCTAATCAGTTCCCAAGAGGGAGATTATACACGTAAATACAAAATTTGGAATTGATATCTCCAGCGGTTTGACCGCTATCGTGGTCACAGACAGACAGCCAGACACACAGACAGACACACACACAGACATTTTTTAAAAACCACTTTTTTGGTATCAGGGGACATCAAAACGTGGACATCTGCAAAAATCTCGAGGTCGAAAATTTTCATCAACACAATACTTCCTTATACTACGTATAAGAAAGAAAGTAACACCTTTTTCACAAAATAATAGTTTATTAAAAACTATATACATAAGATATGTTAACTCAGATAAACGTTTAAGCAATGTTATTTTACTACTGATGATGTGTGCAGTGCACATGAAATGTACATATAGTTTTTAATAAACTATTATTTTGTGAAAAAGGTGTTTTTATTTAATTAGATTTAATATTTTGACAAGTGTTCAACATATTAATAGAATTAAATCGGCAATTTAAATCAGTACTAGAAAATCAAAAAATATATAATGTAACGGTACCGCTAAATTTGAAAAGATTAGAAATCGACTATAAAAATCTTTAAGTTGTTTTTATTTTAAATGTATATTAACCTATGTATAAGTTAAGCATTGCTACCCTCTTGTATTTAAATTATAAATGGCCAAGGCCCTAAACAGATTCGGTACCCAAATTCCAAGAAGGTAGTAAGTCAGGCACCACCACGGTAATTAACCTTCTATTTAAATTTAGGAAGACGCTTGTCTATTAAATAATCACCAAACTTATAACACTCAAGTCTTACCTCTTACCTCCCAGGGGTCGATGTTAAATATGGGAGTCAGCACCGCCTCCAGCTACAGTCGTAATGTGGGCGAGTTCGAATACAGTACTCGTCGAAGGTTAAGTTGTCAGGGCGCCTATCCGTTAGAATATGCTGAGCCCAACAGATATTCAGACCCCGGACCAGATCCAATGTAAAACTCCCCACGTGATAAGAAAAATAAGACCAACACACACACATTCAAACTTAACAACCAGTTTATTGAAACTATAAATTAGGACCCAACAGTTCGTTTCAATTATTGTACACAAACCCGGCTATACTAACTAATCTCTGATTTTTCACAAGATATTCAAAAGACAAAAAAACAATGAAATGTAAATCACAAAGCGCAACTCAGTTGCCAGTATTAAATTTCTGAAGGAATGAATAAAACCTTAAATGGTCACCCAAGGTGATCCACAACTTCAAATTATCAATGACGTACAATTACAAAATTTAAGAAATTCAAAATGGAGAACACATGAAACAACCTTAAAGTTAAAATAATTAACCGACAATATTCTTACAAAAGCATACAGTTATAAGGCAACTTGCCGAAAGTCCCTCCAAAGTCGAACAGTTTGATCGTAATTTGCAACACGTCAACACCAAAATAAACCACTCTGTATACCAGAGGCAACCGACAATCTATTCGACATTAGAGTGCAGACTCTAAGTTATATGGTATCTAATACTATAAATATTAGCGCTAGTTAACTATGCTTTACATAAGGAAATGTGATTAAAATTAAATTCAATAATTTCTTACGAGATTGTACAATAATAAATTACAATGGTTGACTAATTACACTAAATAACAAGCTAGGAATTTACACACGACAGATGTGAGGCTATAATGCCAATACACATCCAAAATTAGTTCAAGTTCTAAGTCCAAAAATAAAAAGGCTACGTAACGTCTCCAAAAATGACAAAGTAACCTCCAAACTGGGGTCACTGTTATTAATAAAACTACGTTAATTTAATAAATTCAAATTATAAAGGCTCACATGCCACAAGAAGTTAATTTAAGAAATTACGATGACTTATTTGATTAGCTAGGCCGGAAAATTGAAATTTACTGTACGAAGTACCTGAAATTGACATAAATTCTACCAAAACTGTTTGGCCAATAATTTCTACGTTATGGATAATATCAGGAAAATTTACACAGTCACAGTACCTTAAAGAAAATCACATCCACAGCTACCATACACGATACCTTCTACGGATCCACACGTTACAAGAAAACTGCTCACATATCTTCGGCTAACGACATCTCAGAAAAATTAGCGTAGGAAGGCTACAGTATTTCATTAATCTGCACCTTAATTATGTCTTCACCGCAGGATAGAGCAATTAATTCCCTTGGAACCGTAAAATTACCATGGGCACGTGGTTCTTAAACTTAATCCAACAAAAGTGCTCAAATGAGGTCTATGCCATGCACTAACAGCTATATTTGAATATAGAAACAACACAAATTAAGATCGATCAGACACGTGGAAAATATACTTACAGCAGTTTAAACAATTCCCAAGCCACGACAAACAATATCCTCAGCAAGTTTATAATAATAACGCCAAAATCACATTAATGCTTGAGAAACATCATAAAATCCGCCTTGTACTAGCGATTGCACACGATATAATTCAAAATCCATCATTTCTCAAGTAGTGTCTAAGGAACTTGCATCTGCTCTGTGATGTTTAATGCTTCTTCTACGGCAGTTAACGTTCAAAGAGAAAGGTTCTAACATGTCAAACACCGACCTTAAGCGTAACACGAACATTTGAACTAATGACAGAGCGACCTAACCTGATATTTTAAACATACGACATAAACGCAGATTCAAATGACAATAGAAAAATGGAAAATAATTATAATTAATTTGTTACATAAATCTAAGCCCAAAAAGAAACTCCAAAACTAAATTAGAAATAATTAAAACTGCCGAAACCACTAAATAAAACAAGTGCGCCATCTACCCGCCAGGAAAGGTATACATTACGCACATGAGTAATGCAAAACGCACACTGTAGGACTCTTATAAAATTCTTCACTAGGTGGCAGAAGGAGTCGATAACATTAATTTAATCCAAAAAGCCAAGATAATTTAAGTATACCACGATAAAACTAAAATTCTCAATTCAGAGATAAAATGCAACAATATAATTGTAACAGCATTATTTAGATAAGAAAATGTTTGTACTATATTTAATACTCATGGCGTCGAGTTTTTGTGTTTATCACCGTTTGGAACCTAAAAATATATGTGTGAACTAAAAGATGAAGAGAAAAAGAGGATTGCATATGCGTCCCGGAAAAGGAAGCCCGATTGATCTAAAGGAAGTTTGTAGGAAACCTTCCAACAGAGCGGTTAACAGAAATATTTGAATCTTTATTTATAGTGATGTAAAGTAAAATATTTCAATTTGAAATATTTCATATATATATCATCAGACCCCTTAAAATATTTCATAAATTTCATAAAATATTGTTAAATTTTGCATTCAAAAATTACTTGCTTATTTCAAGAAAAACAGAAAGAAGTATGAAAGATTATAAATCTCTGAAACTTCCAGTTATTACACGTTGGGGATCCTATGATCAGACTTTAAATTCTTTATTACAAAACAAAAAAGTATTAAAATTACTCGCAGTTAATTCTGATGTGGAATTTTTTTTTAAATAGAAACATAAAATCAAAATATCTAATATTGAATGATGATTTTTGGTCATTGTGCAATGTGTATTACAATTTATTGAAAACAATTACAAATAGGATTACTATCATAGAAGGTGACAGGCCACAGATGGATTTTGTTTGTCAAATTTTAAGAGAATATGACACTCGTTTTGATGAATGGTTACCAGTACTAAAAGTATATGATGTTGAAGGCAATGCGGTATCTAAGCAATGCTGTATCAAGAGGACATTTCAAATCGAAAATAATTTTGTTTGAGACCTATCCACTCTATAGCCAATTATTTAGACACGTTTGAATGTGGAAGAGATCTTTCAGAAAGCGAAAAAAGCATTGCTCTTGATGCCACTCAGAAATATGTTGAGGAATTATATTTTTTTGATGAAAATGCATCAGGTCTGCTATTGTCCGAATTTGCTAATTTTAAAACAAGGAAGGGTTTTTGGAAGAGCGAATATTTATAAAAGGTTGTAGAAAAAGGTACAATCTCACCAGTAACTTGGAGGAAAGCTTTTTCTCCAGAAGATAGTTTATTAAGGAATATAGCCACTATTGCATTATCTATGCCAGCCACTTCTGCTGCAGTTGAAAATTCCTTCAGCACTTCATAATTGACAGCAAAAAAAAAGGAATCGTCTTTTAAATGAGAGAGTCATGAAGTTCACGTTCATAAAACATAATCTTAATCTAGAGAGAAATTTTGGAAAGCTTGCTTATGTTGATGTTATAACTATGTAGATTTATGATAGTGAATTTGAAGAGGAGGAGGAAATCACAGAAGAAGACCTAGATCAAGACAAAATAGAAGAGTGATTTTATTTTTTAAACTGAATACTTTGTTTCTGTTTTATATTTTGCATTCGCTAATCGCTCTCTAAAATGAGTATTTTGCCTTTGCGAACTCCAAACAATCCGCAAAATGTGTCCTTAGGGGAGTCTCAAAAATTGTTTTGAATTTTAACTCATATAAAAAAAATCATGTATGTACCTCGTATACGAGGTACGTATACGCAAATGGTTCTAGGCGACTCATGTCATTAAGGATTCGGCACTTTGGTCGCCACGTCCATAATCACGATTCGTCTCCTAAAACTGCATCCTGCGTACTTGACACACAAATATCTATTAGAGAATTGTTTTATTGTTTATGTTAAACTGTTTTTTAATGATTTATAAGAAATGCATTTTTTGTTGTTTGTTGTTTTTTATATAAGGAGTTTTTGAGTTTTTGTTTTTCGATACTTCTCTCAATATTTCCTTCATCATCATTTCTTAAATTTATGTAATATTAACATTTAACATTTGGTATACAATATCCAAGTGAGGTTAATATTAACATATCCTGTGATTGTTGAAATATTTCATGAAATATTTCAAAAAAATAAATTTCTTGAAACTTTACAATACTACTTATTTAAATAAATTAAAAACATCGGGCAAGATTTGGTAGTTTCGGTACTATAGACCTCCATTTCAGGTGACAAAAGTGCGTCAGAGTTTAAAGTATTTTTAGAATATGCGTCCCACGTCACCATAAATTTCCAGTAATTGTTTTTCTCTTATTTAAAACACAAAATATCAATCGAAGAAACGGCTACTAATGACTCACCCTGTATAAGAAATGCAGTTATGAAACAAGAAAATAATACACAAAAAGTAAGAGAGTTACTGCTGCCAACTAATGTAGCGATGTTGTGTTAGTTAAACTACTCTCGCATACCCTAATTAAAATCATTGATAAAGTTGTTGCCTGAATGACATCTAACGGTGGTGCGCTTTTACACATTAGAGTAGCCAGCATCCTTAATTGCGAAAGCGCCTCTTCTGCCCATCTGCATACGATATGACATGTTCGGTTACGTCTGAGTGGCAGCCTTAATAAGGTTTCCAGTCGGCTGAATATTGAGTTTTGCTACCCGCTGCTGCTACTACAGTCGCCGCTAACTCGCCGCATCATATCGTGGCCACTTGCAGGTCGAGCTTAGACCAGATTAGACTCCCACGGGATATAAGACTCTGGAAATCAAATTGAGTTCGGATTGCAAGCTACCGGTTGATATCAGATCTCTCTCTGTATGATGGCCGGTCGAGCCTTCGATAATTGGGTAATACTATGTCGAAGAAGGAGACGGACGCAACGCGACGCCTTTCAACGTAATCAACTTTCAGTACAAGTCGCTTCGATATTTTTCTAATTACTGTACGAATCGAAAAACACAATAATAATACTATATTAATATATTCTTGGGTAAAGTTACTCCAGAGACAAACATAATATTCTATGAAGAAATTAATCTACAACAATTTTTTTATACATACAAACCATCTAAGCGAATATTTGCCAAATTGACTATACAAATCCCTGAACTAATATAATCACCTGCATGAACCTATGTCAACTAACGTATTATTGTCGTAATATTAATAAAACAATAATATTATTGAATAGCACAACTTTCTTCATTTTGACTGCAAATATTAATAATAAACTTATTGTTTTCATTTTGTTACAAATCAAGAAAAATATTAATGTTATTATAAAAGTAAATGTAATGTGTGCGTAAGAATCTAGCTACCTCAAAATGTGGAGTACGTTGAACTTGAGTTCCGGAAACCAAAAAGTCAAGAATTAGTTCTTGAATATAGTGCTCTAAACTAAAAACGAATAAATATACAATAATAATGTAATAATATTTAATATAATATTTCTTGTTAATACCGCGAGATCAAAAATTATGTAGATAAAGGGTTGTAATAGAATGTAAAACGTCTGTCTTAAGGGTACTATATAGTGGATCGGAAATGTAATATTGGTTGCATAGCACATAATTTAATAAGCCAGGTATGTCTGAGTACTTATTACACATAGGGAATATACAGGGTGATTCTTAATATATGCGACAAACTTTAGGAGCTAATTCCTGGGGTTATTTTGATCATAAAAGTTCATAAGAACATATATCCAAAATCGCTTAATTCAGAAGTTATACAGTGTTTAATAGAAAGTTAAAATAGTAAATGGTTTTATTATAAATTAACAAAATAATCAGTAAAACAAAATTAACTTCAGAAGTTATACAATGTTTAATAGAAAGTTAAAATAATAAATGGTTTTATTATAAATTAACAAAATAATTAGTAAAACAAAATTAACTTATAGTAACTGTTGAAAATGACCGCTCCCAACTGTAATACAAGCTCGTAAACAAGTCTGTGCCTGTTTCTCTAATATGCGTAGTGGTCGCGTTGTCGATGCTAATCAGTTGGTGTTTACCAGTTGCTCAAGAAGCACGTGTTGTGATTATGTACGCTATTTTGGAATTGTTTATTTGTCATTTCAATATTTGTCAATAGTGTCAGAGTATTCATTCAGTTTATTGCCAGTTTCTGTTTTCTAAAATGAATTATACGAATGCTGAGATGTGTGATATGCATTTCGTTTACGATCTTGCCAATGGAAATGCGTGTGCTGCTAGACGTCTTTATGCAGAACGATACCCGAACCGTATCATACCGCATCATTCCATGTTTGACTGTCTTCATCAACGTCTTAGTGAAACGGGTAGTTTTAAAAAACGGACGACTGATAGCGGGCCCCCATCTACAGTGAGAACTCCACAAGTATGGAGTATAATGGTATTAAATGAAATTGAGGAACATCCTACAACAAGCACCAGAAAAATTGCGTTTGATTTAAACATTAGTCAGGCCACAGTTTGGAGAATATTGAAAGATCAACTGTTGTATCCATATCACATTCAACGGTTGCAGGCTCTATTGCAGCAGATTTTCCACAAAGATTAGCTTTTTGTCAATGGATGCATCACGAAGTCGTACAAAATCCTAACCATTTGGCTCAAATATTTTTCACCGACGAGGCTACTTTCTCTAGAAACGCGATTATTAATTTTCATAATAATCACATATGGGCCGAAGAAAATCCGCGAGAAATAATGAATGCCCGTCATCAGCATCAATTCTCTGTCAATGTGTGGGCCGGAATTGTTGCAGATTACTTGTTAGGTCCACATTTTTTACCGATGCGGTTAAATGGCGAGGTATACCGCAATTTTCTTGAAGAGGAGTTACCACTACTGCTGGAAGAAGTTCCGTTGCAGTTAAGATTACAAATGTATTTTATGCATGACGGTGCTCCAGCGCATTTTAGTTTACTTGCTTGCGAGTTTCTGGACAGTACGTATCCAAATCGGTGGATAGGACGAGGAGGTCCACAACCGTGGCTTCCTCGGTCTCCAGACTTAAATTCATTGGATTTTTTTCTCTAGGGCCACCTTAAATCATTAGTTTACACGACTCCCATGGAAAATGTCGATGAACTAAGAAATCGTATTATAGCAGCTTTTCAAACAATTCGAAATACCCCTGGTATTTTCGAACAGACTCGCCAGTCAATACGACGGAGGATAGCAGCTTGTAGTACAGTTGGGGGCGGTCAATTTCAACAATTACTATAAGTTAATTTTGTTTTACTAATTATTTTGTTAATTTATAATAAAACCATTTATTATTTTAACTTTCTATTAAACATTGTATAACTTCTGAACTAAGCGGTTTTGGACATATGTTCTTATGAACTTTTATGATCAAAATAACCCCAGGAAACAGCTCCAAAAGTTTGTCGCATATATTAAGAATCACCCTGTATAATAAATATTTGAAATAATAGCTCAATATCTAAGCGAATCATCAAAAATCTCCTATTTTCAACTATTCACATATCCACTATATGTATAGGACCCTTATAGTGGATCTGTCAACAATGGAAAAATAGCAGATTTTAGATGCAAGATATTTTTATTGATTTTAAATTTGGAAAAAATTTTTCAACGTCAACTTATGAAGAATTTAGTAATCTACCTCGCTGAATAATCAAATTTAGAAAAAAAATATCGAATTAAAGAAAATTAAGTAGTATGTCAAAATATTAAAAACAAGTTTTCTCAAAAATCCTTCGGAGGAGATTTGTTTGCTTGGGTTCACGTTATAAATTGAATAAAAAGCTACCCCGCTCTGCACTTATTTTTTGTTCAACTATTCTTTACCTTGTTTTAAATGAATATAAAATAAATTAAAATTAGGCAACTCACATTACAAAAAATGTTATTCTGGTAAAAATCTTTCCCGCGGTTACAAATGTATAAATATTTGGTCATAAATGAATTTTTATTCGCTTAGATATTGAGTTATTATTTCAAATATTTATTACATATTCCCTATATGTAATAAGTACTCGGACATCCTTGGCTTATTAAATTATGTGCTATGCAACCAATATTACATTTCCGATCCCCTATATAGAACCCTTAAGAGGGGCGTTTACCTATCGAAAACTAAGGCATCGCCGTTTCGCGTTATTTAAACTTATTTTGTAATTTTAGAATCTCAAATTTGGGTTAGTAATGCAAAAGGCATACATTTATAATGTCAAGATCAGTTTTTGTACATATTTATTTTCTTACTTAGGTTACCATCGATTTACGTATTACATAAACCCCATCATCTGGGATCTGGGTTAAGGATATATATGTTTAATTATATTAATTTATTTAATTATTTTTTTATATTATTATAATCATAAAATTCTTCCATATTTTCGAGGTCTTATTAATAAATTATAAGGGTACCGTAAATAGTAAATTAAAGTCAGTCTGCAACAGAGAAATGCCTAAATTATTACCGCACGAAATTCAGGAAAGTTACTAGGTATATTACACTTATCTTGCAGCATTTTTTTAACCCTTCACACGTACGGTATTTTGACATATTTTTTTAATTACATTTCCGCGTTAATGATCGTTAATACTAGTGGAAATTATTGGTATAGGGGATGGGCCGTTATCAGATATCACCGGTGGCGCACCCCCTGGTGACGAGTAATTAGCGAAGGTGCTTGACGCCACACTGTTGCCGATGGGCGCGGTTGATTTGTTATGGTTTCCGTCAGCTCGCTACTCGAAATATTGCCTACAAGATAAAAACACGTCGTAAAGTTCGCTGAATATATTACAAATACCGCTTATCGCCTATCAAATATGGGGTGTGACGCATAAATTCTCTTAATGAAGACGACGCGCGACGGTTCGATTAAAAATAGATCAACATATTATATGACATAGATTCCTCCAGTTTGTCAAATTAGCACTTATTTATAGAAAACCTCCATCACACACAGACGTATGAGATTTTCACTAAGTAGTCTTATCAATTATCTAATATTCAACTATCAGTAAAATATAATCTCGCAGTGAAATTACATTTTTAGAAAATCTGTGGGTTAACAGTATATTTGTATACCGTGCTATAATTGAAAGTTATATGGAATCTCGTCTATTGACTACCCCGAAAGATTGGTCCGACACAATTCTGTAAGAGCTCCAGCAGCTGTCAGAGCAGTGAAGCTTCGAATTCTTCCTGATATTCTAAGGAAACAAAACTAGGGGCTCTGCGAGTGCCAGTATCATATAGAAATTTAAAAAAAGAACTTCTTCTTGTTGTTCATTTAAAATCATTACAAGTGGAAAAAGCACTAACATCATTCTACTTAATTTGAGACGATTTTTTTTTATATTTTAAAGAAAGACGCTTTTTATAGACATTATTTAACAATGTACGACGGACATTTCAGAAGGAATCAGACTGCAAAGTCTAGAAACAAATAAATTTAGTAAGATAGGTATAATAATAAACGATCAGTTGGACCTAAATAGCTCCGCCCTACTAAATTTAAAACTGTAATTGAATACCCCTACCTAACAATAATAATTGTGTCATCTATTATCTGTATTTATAAGTGCCATTGTAACAGAAATTAAATTTGTATATTTTCATCACCTGATGAAGCTACAGTGTGGTGAAACATTGTGTCTACATTAAATATTTTTGAAACTAAAATTTGTGTTTTTTTACTTATTAATTATTAAAATGAAGGTACAACAAGTAACTCTCCAATCGATTAGTTATTTAATTAGAAAAGATTTCCTTTAAAGTAAGAAGAGTCTGCTCGCTGTATAGGCTGCCTTACCATCCTACGGGAACCATACACTGCCTTGTCCCCATCTTGTCAGGTTACCTACCAAAAAATTCTCAAGTATGTGTATGTAAGGATGTAAGTCAATGGTGACTGCTTGATTATTTTCCTCGAAACAGTATGGTCCAACGATTTCAAAATTGATACTCCACACCATACTCTCACTTTCTGGTTTTGTAGACGTTCTTGATGTAAATGTTGAGGATTTTCCGACGACTAGTACCGATAATTCTGTTTATTTATGGAACCGCTTAAATGAAAGTGAGCTTCATCCGTCATTAACAAACAACCCAACGCATATTGATCTTCATTCAAAAATTTTAACAAATTCTCTGCAAAATGTCATGCGAAGTGCTCTTTCGCCTTCCTTTAGAGACTGCACGATCTGAATTTTATAGGGGTGAAAACGTAAATCCTGTTTAAGAATCCTACGAAGACATCTTTCAGAGATTTGCAAGGTCAAATGTTTTTTTGCAGATCGCATCGGACTTCAGTTAACCCTTTCAATGTTTTCTGCTATCCGTACAGTTATAACACCACCTTTAAATTTTTAAGCAACACTGCCTCTTTCATTAAAATCTTTCATCCACCTTAAAATTATCTCCCGCGATGGAAATCTCCCATGTCTCTTAACCTTAAATTCCTGTCGAAATCTTCTTTGAGCTTGGATAATGCAGCCATTTCTAACAACTTCATTCACTGCATAAATACATTGGTTTAGTGGAAATTTCTTCATTCTAATCAAAATTGCATGTATTTACATGAAGTTTAATGTCAAACTAACTAACATCACATTATTTGGTTTTTCAAAGCAACCTTTTCAAGATGTGTCATACCAGTTGCCGATTTTCTAAATGTGAATGTGACAAATTATAAGAAAACACTTTTGACATTTAGAAATGTCATAAGTGTTCATTTTAATATATTACAAGGCTAGGAATAGACCTTTACAGGGCTACCCTGAAGAGGACAGAACGTCTGCCGAAACGTAGGTTTTTTTTCAAATTCCAAAAAAACGATGGAATTAAAGACACAACATAACATTTTGTACACAATCTTTAATAATTACACGTCATGAGTTTTAAGGTAACGTAAATAAGTGTAATCTACATTTTTGTAAGTTCAACAGAAATCTTTTACGTCAATGTTACTTAAAAATGTTGCTAATATTAACTGCAACCTAGTAACAATAAATATTATGTTAAATTAGTTAAATAAACAAAATATTTTTTACCGTGAGACAGTTCTGTAATGGTTAGCAATTTATGTTTAATATCTGATCGAATATGTAATTGCTTTCTTTTCAAATGACCGGTCTGCATTTAAAAACGCTGCGCATATCTGTCGATAGTCACATTCTAATTGTATGGATGTTTGGTCCCACACACCAAATATAGAAAATAATATCAAGGGAATATTTATATTTGTTTGAATGCTGTTCATTGTATAATTTTTTATTTAAATTCCTTTCCAAGACTTACATATTATTTCTTAAAATATGTATGTAGATATAAGTAAAACGAACTAGTTTAGCTTACTGAAATGATATAAATAACAAGGTGAGAGGGTTTTACCCAACTTATTTTTATTTGCTTAGTACAACAGATAATCTACATAAATGTTTTTGAAAAATATCATTAGTTTTATTATTACAATACATACCTTATTTTAAAAATTTTCAAATAAAAAAAATTATTGAGTTTAACACCCTGTCCTGCGGTTATTAATTAAAACAATATTTGCATTTTACTTTCTTATACGTAATAAAGTATTGTGATGAAAATTTTCGACCTCGACATTTTTGCAGATGTCCACGTTTTGAAGTGTTCTGATATCGAAAAGTGGTTTTTAAAAAATGTCTGTGTGCCGTTATAGCTATCAATTCTAAATTTTGTATGTATGAGTATAATCTCCCTCTTGAGATCTGATTAGATTTTCAGTAATATCGGCAGACCGGAAGAAAAAATCGAATTTTGCCAATATTTCGTCAACTACTAAGTTTAAGCAAAAATATAAAGAATTCATATGTACTCAAAATTAAATTTGAGAAGAATTTTATTAAGAAAGTTTTTCAAAATTCCTACGCGAAGTAGGTCTTTTACTCCTATCGAAAATCAGTTTTTTTGTGAATATCTCGCATGCCATGCTTTCTAGGCTGATACATTATGAGTACAAATGTATTTAAAACATAAGTTTCAATACTTTTTGTATAAAAAAATTCAAAATTCCGACCGGAAATAACACTTTTGCTCTAATCGAATAGCACCTTTTTTCGAATGTCTTGCAGAGTATGCATTCTATAGAGATACATATATTGAGAGAATAGAAGTACTTAGAACAGGATTTTGAATAATTTGTGTATAAAAAATTTCTAAAATTGTTTATTTCAAACACTCATACGTATAAGAAAGTTGTGTGATGTCCACACCTCATTTTTTACTTTCTTACTGTGTACTGTGATGATGAATATTTTCGACCTCAAGATTTTTGTAGATATCTACGTTTTAAAGTCCGCTGATATCGAAAAAGTGGTTTTTGCAAACATCTCTCTCTCTCTCTCTCTCTCTCCCTCTCTCTGACCATGATAGCGCCCACACGGCTACAGCTATCAATACTAAACTTTATATTTACTTGTATAATGTTCCTCTTGAGAATTTGAGTACAATCTGTGGACCGGAAGTGGTAATTTTCTTCAGTAAATAATCAAAATTTATTAATACGTCGTCAACTACTAAGTTTAGGCGAATTTCTAAAGAATACGAAAGTACTAAAATGTGAAAAAGAGTTTTTAGCAATTATCTTACAAATTACTCATTCTAAACAGATTTATCTAGAATACAAAATATTTAGAGCCCGAATTGGAACAATTTTTGTAAAAAAGAAATATCGAAAATTCGGACCGGAAGTAAGACTTTACTCTTATGGAATAGCAGTTTTTTTTATACATTCTACATAAATGTATTGTAAGTGCAAAAGTATTTAGAGCTACATTTGGAAAAATTTTTGAATAAAAGAAATTTTAAAATTTGGACCGGAAGTAATGCTTCTACTCATCAAATAGCAGTTTCTTGGAAAATCTCACAAATACTGTATTCTATTCAGATTTATTAAGAACATAAAATTGTTTAGAGCCGCATTTGGAATAATTTCTATTTAAAAATTTTTTCAAAATTCGGACCGGAAGCAACACGTTTACTTTTATTGAATAGCAGTTTTTTGCAAATGTTTCTGAAATTATGCATTCTATAGAGATTTATTAAGATAATAAAAATATGTTTACATTTTATAAGAAAACAGGGATTCTTTTAGTCTTATTTTAGTTTTCTGTTAAACGTTGTTATTACGATTAAAAAGCTTCAACATCTAAAATAAATACAAATCACTCCCAGAAATAATAGTAACAAGTCCTAAAATTCCAGAAAACCGAGATTTGAATAAAACAGTGGATCTCCATGTTGAATTGAAATTAAAATAAAACCCTAAAGCATAAAATAAAAGCCAGAAAGACATTCCGGAAAATAAAAATTATTTTTTCTAAGAAAGTAGCATGAATGTTATGAGTGGGGCAATAAATTATAAATGAACTCAAATATGTATTTCAAATATATTGGCTATAGTATATGCCATATGTAGTTTCTTTTACAAAGCAACGTAGGTAATACATAATGTAATACAATCTTTTTCTTTTAATTGTATTTACCATTTAATTATATATAAAAAGCAAAGCATTCAAAATATGTGTTTCCTTCGTTACTATACATATATTCGTGACATTGTGGAGGAGAGTATTTATAAAACTTCCCAAAATATAAACCAATTTGATATTAAGTACAGTGGCTTATTCATGCTATATATGATTTACGACGCCTGTTTTTTGCTTGTCCCGTTCTTGACTTTGGAGTAAACATATCGAACATTAGAATGTGACGATGTTAGTATTTGCGACTTGATTTTCAATTTAGACCGGCCATTTCAAAAGAAAGCAATAGAATATATTGTAAAATATTCAGTCAAGTAGTCACGACTATATAAATTATTCACACATATCAAGATGTTTAGTTAACTAATTTAATTTCAAATTTGGTATGGCACAGAAAAATCGAACCATTTCGTATAATTCTCCCGGCTTTACATTTTCCAGAGACGTTCTTCTTGTGGTGACTCTGTCAATATATATATAAACAAACCGTCATATTTGCCTGGTATCCATTTCCTTAAGTAACACTACTTATATGTACTACTTTCTCACTTTACATCAATTTCCTTAACGTGTTATTTATGGATTTGAAATTGATTATATTATCTGATACTGCAGAGGGATCGAGGGTGAAGTTACTTCTCATATACACATGAGTGTGCTTTATAGATATATACTTGAATATAACATATATATAGAAATATGAGTACATATATGTAGTATATGCATATAATGTTTTAGGGTGGAAGTACTTCCTCACATCATCTTTATTAGAGTTATTTATATGTTACAGATAAATATCCTTTAGATTTTGTTCATGAACAAAGAATAAAGAACTTTCAGCAAATATTTTAAAATGTCAAAATATTAAAAACAAGTTTTCTCAAAAATTCTTTGTAGCAGATTTGTTTGCTTTAGCGTAATATAATTAGTAACGTATAAATTGAATAAAAAGCTACCCCGCTCTGCACTTATTTTTCGTTCAACTATTCTTCATTTTGTTTTAAATGAATATAAAATAAATTAAAATTAGGCAACCCGCATTACAATGAATGGTTATTCTGGTAAAAATCTTTCCCGCGGTTACAAATGTGTAAATATTTGGTCATAAATGAATTTTTATTCACTTATATATTGAGTTTCAAATATTTGTTATATATTCCCTATGTGTAATAAGTACTCGAACATCCTTGGCTTATTAAATTATGTGCTATGCAACCAATATTACACTTTCGATCCACTATATAGGACCCTTAAGCGAACGTTAAAGTTGTATGTCATTGAGTTTAGATGTGGTTTTAATTTTTGTGTGTGATAAATTTAGAAACAATATAATCCAAAGTGATTACTTGTATAAATTGCAATCTAAAAAATTGAAAAAAGATACTGATGAAACATATGCATATATACGTAAGTCATACATGCAAGTCATATATACGCAAGTCATACATGCGAGTCATATATGCATGTGTCAGAATACTCACATACATCTAGTGTCATTACCGACAATCAACGTACAGACACGTTGTTTCGACTTTTAAGGTCTCGCAATGTACGTTCGACTATGTCGGTTTGGATGACAAATGCACGTGCGAGTATCACAGCGACATCTGTCACACAAAAGCCACACACCGAAAGCGCTTTTGGGCCACGTCATAGTCAACGGTAATTTGCTGCAAAATTAATTATGAACAGGGGGACTCTTCAGAAGATATTGAAACAACTTAATGCCCATTCATACGCTATTCAGACAACCCAACAATTGAGAATGAATCCAGTAACAACTGGTGCAGTGAAGAATGTCATTTTCATTTGTCGGGTCAAGTATATAGGCGTGGCAATAGATTTTTAAGTTTTCAACGACCAAAAAAGATGCAAGAAATACAGTTGCATTATGAAAAAGTGATCATTTGGTGTGCAATTTTTGGACGAGGAACTATAGGGCTTTATTTCACTGAGGGAAATGGACGTTCAATGACTGTTAATCAAAAGCACTACATTATTCAAGTTCTGACACCGTTTGAAAATGACCTTCCGATATTTCGCAGATCAGGAAAGTTACCCTTCGGTAGCCAGTTTCTTCAGTAAGATGGGGCAACTTGTCATACGCGCCACATGCTTCAAGTACCTTTCTACAGGAGACGTTTGGAAACAATGTAATTTCACGTTTTACCAATTTTTATTTTCAATCTCACTCTTCGGACTTTACATCATTGGATGCATATTGCTGTGACTCTTACAAATTGAGGTTTATATAAAATAAATTTAAATTATTCAATCAATGAGTAGTCAAGAATCAAGCACGCATCCTAGTGCTAGGCCTTATGCTAGACTAGGATACAACAAATTTTCTGCTAAGTAGTAGGTTAAGCAATTTTACATTTAACTAGCTCAGTTTAAAATGGTTAAAAAAAAATTCTCTCAGGGGCAGAAAATATAAATAAATTCTCCAATTGATTTTGAATGCTCTTTAATTATCTCCAGGTCAGGTAAAGAAAATAAAATGCAAAATAAATCTTATCATCTAATTTATTAAAATAAATATTAATGAATTAGAAATTTCAAATTACACAGATATATATATATATATATATATATATATATATATATATATATTTACAAACAAAAAATTAATATTTCAAACATCATTTAAAACTGCACATATCATAGTCAACAAGTCAATATAATAAAGAAATTAAAATAAGTAAAAGCATAACGTCGAGAAAAATTTTATGTTTTAAAATGTGAACGTGATTATCATGATTTATATTTGCCATAGATACATGTAAACAATCAACATCTTTAATAAAAATAAAATTTTATTACACATGATGAATTGTACTGGAATATGAATAACCAAAAATTTACACGATTTATCATTTACGAACAAAATATAAACATTAAGGGAATGGCTTTGCCCTAATTAGTCCTGCCTGGCGCCTTTTCTCGCTCCCAACACAGTACCATCAGAAAGCAAATTCACACCGGTAGGTACCCCAAAGTTCCACCCTACGAGTATGTCTTTTTAACTCGTCGGACACAACCCGAACATACACCACAATGTGCTCACCCCTTAAGGTATATATATAAATTTTAAAATTAAATAAATAAAATGAAATAAAATAAAAGTATTTGTGTATTCAATTAATTAACTCAGCCCTGATTAGTTCTGCCTGGCGCCTTTTCTCGCTCCCAACACAGTACCACCAAGACTAATTCGTGTTTTAAGGATTCACCAGGACTCCATGCTATGAATTAAATAACTACTTAATTCATTCCACACATCCCTGATGTATTACCCAACACGTTAACATCAAACACAAAAGTACTACAAAATATACTTGATATACATACAAGAAAATATATGCATTAAAATAAAACTTTACCTTCTTTGAGATTCCAATACAAAACACCACTCAAAAAAAATTGGTACAACACTATACACACATTTATAACAAACATTATCAAATCACCTTAATTCTTCATACATCACTTCAAATTCATCCATGATTTAAATATTGATCACAGTTCAATTATTCTGTATATACATAAAACAAAATTATTAGTCACAAATCCTTTAATCTGATAAATAAAGTAGTAAAGAAAAATTTTACACTAAAATAAAATTATTACGCTATTCAACCTAATCATTACAATCACTAAAATGTTTTATCATAATGCATGGCGTAGTAACCCTACATACAAAACAAAACATTCCAGAAAAATAAATAAAGTTAAATAAATTCAAAGTTCGAATTAAAATAATATTGTCCCGTACATAAATAATTATTTCTAAAATAATTACAAATCTCAATGTAAATTGTGCAGCATGACTATTACGAAAAATATTACAAGTTTTAAATCTTGTTGAAAATTTTATAAGTATTGAAAAATCTTAAAAATATTCTAAGTTCAGATTCAAGAATAATCTTTTAAAAGAAAGAAGAGGTTTTCACCTACTCCTTTTCTTCTTTTGAGTGCGGTTTACACCAAGCAACTCTGCCGTTTTCTTCACGGTCCCAGTCTTATATAGATATTTTTCTTCACAAAAACGTCCGGTTCAGTTCGGTATGATACGTTTCCACTTCCAGAAATACATAGCTGCAGTGCTGCACCACTCAGGAAAGCAGCGCATTAACAATCTTTGAAAAAGGTAAACAAATATGTAAATATAAACTTGTTTACACGTTCATGACTCATCCGATGCATCTACCGAAAAATATTGTTTTCGCCGAGCCACACTATCGATCTCTCCCGGTACCAGTATTCTTCGTGCGGGAAAACACTTTCTCGTTATACTTCACGTAACATTTTATGCTTATTTTAATATTATGACTTTTATAAAATTTATACTAACATTCTTTTATTATTTTACTTAAACAAAAAGTAAATTTTGGCAAATTACACTGGTCAACAGTGAAATTGCTTCTTAGGTGAAAGTACCCAATCCTGAATGAATTCAACGTGCTGAACACGAATATCACATTGAAAAAAGTTGATTGGCTCACGTTCAAGAGATATTGACGTTTTGTCCATTGTATAGATGCTATTGCATAATGTAATGCAATTTAGTGAGAAATTACGAAATTTTGCGTCATATTGCATCACCCCTTCATGCAAAGAAGTTAATGCAGCATTTACTGTAAGTTTCCATTGAGAGTGTTGCGAAATTGATTGCGCAATATCAAGTAATAGCTAATTATAGTTTATTTATAAATGGCCGACGTGACAGTTAACTCATGCAACGTCCGTTCATTCGCGCATATTTTTCGAAGCTCCAGCATACATAAGTGATTGCTATGTGTAAAGTAACTAAACAGTAGCAATGCCTCGTAACTGTGTTAATAGTGCAAATAACTTCTGCTATATTTGCGGAGAAGTGACACTTGCTGCACAGAAAAGAACATCAGTGCAACAGTTAAGAAAGCGTATCATTTGTATTTTGGTTGCAAGATAGGCGACCAGGACAAAGACTGGGCCCCACACGTATGCTGCCGCACTTGTGCCGTAAATCTTTCACAGTGGCTTAATGGCAAAAGAAAGGCAATGCCATTTGCTGTGCCCATGATTTGGAGGGAGTCCACCAATCACGTTGACGACTGTTATTTCTGTATGGTACGACCAGCTTCTGGAGGCATCACCAAGAAGAAGAAGTGGACAGTTGAATACCCTAACATACCATCTGCTCTGCGACCTGTCTCTCATGGCGAAGGACTCCCAATTCCAGAACCTCCTACATATTTTTCTATCAGTTCAGACGATGAGGATGGCCATGCGTCGGCGAGTTCTCCTCAACGTGGCAGTAAGGATGATGACTTTTCGTGCTTTGACGAAACATCTGCACCACATAAAATTACCCAGGATGAAATGAAGGATCTTGTTCGCGATTTGGATCTGTCGAAAAGCAAAGCGGAGATACTGGCCTCAAGACTTCGACAGTGGAATCTTCTGGAACAGAATGTCCGAGTGACTTCATTTCGCACTCGCCATCAGCTCTTCGAATCTTTCTTTAAGAAAGAAGAAAGCCTTGTGTTCTGCTGCGATATTGATGGTCTACTACAAGCTCTCGGTATTGCACATGATCCCCACGAATGGCGGCTGTTTATAGACGCTTCAAAACTGAGCCTAAAGGCGGTTTTGTTGAATAATGGGAACCAGCTTCCATCCATACCTATTGCACATGCGGTCTACATGAAGGAGACTTACGGCAATCTAAAGCAGCTACTGGAGACGATTAACTACAGCAAGTATGGCTGGCAGATATGTTCTGACCTGAAGGTAGTATCTCTGTTGATGGGTTTGCAGCAGGGATATACAAAGTACTGCTGTTTTCTTTGTCTGTGGGACAGCAGAGCAATCGATTTGCACTACATCAAGAAAGACTGTCCTCCGAGAGCATTTTTTAAGCCTGGAGAAACGAATGTACAGCACCCACCATTGGCACAGCCACACAAAATCATCATTCCTCCTTTACACATCAAACTCGGTCTTGTCAAAAACTTGGTAAAAGCCATGGATAAGAATGGACCAGCATTCAAGTACCTGCATGACAAATTCCCTCGACTCAGTGAAGCCATAATTAAAGAGGGCATCTTTGTGGGGCCTCAAATTAGACAGCTCTTCCGAGACCCCAAGTTTGAGGAACTTCTTCAAGGTAAAGAAAACAGGTTTGGGATGCATTCTATCAAGTGGCAGCAAACTTCCTGGGGAATGACAAGGCAGAAAATTACAAGTGTCTGGTTGAGGATATGTTGGCTTTGTTTCATGAATTCGGCTGCAATATGTCCTTAAAGATCCACTTTCTTGATTCCCACTTAGATTTCTTTCCTGATAACTGCGGGCAGGTCAGCGATGAGCACGGCGAACGCTTTCATCAGGACATTGCCACCATGGAGCAACGGTACCAAGGCAAATGGTCTACGTCAATGCTAGCTGACTATTTTTGGACAATCAGTAGAGATGCTCCACAAGTCCACTACAAACGGCAGGCCAAAAGAAGTCGAAAGCCGGAAGCAGACTAATGTTTTCTTACCATGTATTATAATATTGACATAAGTACACTTTTTCTGAAATATGCGTAAATATTTTCTTACCATGTATTATAATATTGACATAAGTACACTTTTTCTGAAATATGCGTAAATGTTTTCTTACCATGTATTATAATATTGACATAAGTACACTTTTTCTGAAATATGCGTACATATAACAGAAAACCCGTAGCCAATTCAGCTTTTTCTTAGTCATTTTCGTGTTCAGCACATTGAATTCATTAAGAAATGGCTATTTTCAGCTTGGAAGCATGAACTTTTCGAAAATTTGTTGCCCAGTGTTATTGACATAGTGAATATTTATATACACATCATGATAAAAATAAATAAAATAAAAATTAATTTAAATAAATCTTGAAGTGATCTTGATTATACTTATTTATAATCTACCACCAAACTCAAGGTCACTGCAATATGTTTGAGGTGTGCTAAAAGTATGGGTTTTTGGATATAATGGTCAATCTACAATACATCAGTTAAAAGAGAAAATTACAGAAGCGATGCGACAAGCTCTGTTTCAGATGTTGTTACAAATATGCAAGAACGTCATGGAGGGCACTTGGAACATTCATAACGCTAATATTTAAGTGTTAATTTATTGTTATATTTTAATTGAATAAAGTTTCAAAGTTTCAGTACTATAAATTAATAGCCATACTGCAATAATCTCTCATACTGTCAACTTTGACATACATATATCCACTATACTCAGCACAACAGCAATTTAAAAAACACTATTAAGTGAGTTCGCCGATTCTTAATGGACATCCATATTATTTAATAATAGTAGACGGAGTAAAACACAATTTACAATAAATCCGGTATATTATCACAACTTGTACTAAGTATATGACATGTTTCATTATCACTTAACAGACCTTAAGATTATAAACCATTTAAAAGCTATTGTTAGAAAATACTTTTAACATAAAATAGAATAAAAAGTCATTAAAGTAAATTACAGAAATTTTCCCACAGTATCCTATCCATTGTAAGATCTGAACACCTGATTTTGTAGAAAATATATAGTTTAGTAGTAATTGAATATCCGAAGAAGCTACAGTGATAGCGAAACATGTCATATACTTAGTAATAAGTTGTGTTAATATACTGGATTTATTGTAAATTGTGTTTTACTCCGTCTACTATCATTAAATTAAAAAACACTAATTGAAGACAATCTAGCCGTTAAAATATTGCTTGAATACTTCCATTTATTTGGTTACAATTCATATTTTTATATGACCTAATTGGTAAGAACACTAATATGCACGATAATAAATAAGTCAAATCTTATTTCTTACATTTTGGATTACTTTATTTGCATTTTTTTCGTATATTAGCGCATTTAAAGTTAAATATAACCAAGCACGAAATGTATTTGCATTCCTCGCGTTATTTAATTAGATAATTGTTGTATTGTTGCGTGTCGATGAATTTATTTCTAGTCCTTATTTTTATTGCAGAAGCTCTAAAATAGATTAATCCGTAAAGCGGCGCATAAATAACTGAGCAAGTCTGCTTGTTTGCCGTCGGCTCGGGGACGAGCTGGATTCCAAAACTTGCATTTGCATAAGAATGACTGTTTACGCCAGGACTAACTTTAGTCCTCTACTCCGGCTCTTACCATTATATTATAGATACTTCCTGATAATTCGGTTGGTCGATGTGAGTACACGCTATCCATGTCAGCTTTTCCTGCCAGTGCCGTGTATCGGACGACAAAACATGTACCCTCAATTTGATAATGAAGTTGTGCATCGTTTATTGATACTGTGTGTATATAAAATGTATTTTAATTATTTCACGCAAGACCTTTCTCCACGCAAGTGATTAAATGTAATGAAAATATTTCATTTAGGTAATAGATTTAAAATAATTTGAATTATGGTCGTATCTGTCTTGCAATTCAAAGTATTACTTTTATCTTTCTAATATTTTTTTAATGGTACTAATTATAAATTATTAAATTAGCTTAAATATATTTATATATAGTTAATTTACTGATACAATACACTTATAAATAGGATTGTATCAGTACTGCACGATGTATTTAATAATTGACTTACCAATCTTAAATTAAAAATAAAATTAATAATTATCACTGATTCACTTGGACTTATCTTGCACAGCAAAATTTTTCGAAACAAGGCTTAAATTAGATATTGACACTCCAAACTCTATATTTACCAGACATCTATATTTTATCTTCGAAGCAGCCGACGCGGAAAATCCGGTTTTGCAAAGGTAGGATGTTGAAAATGGTAATAGTATACGAAATGCTCTTGTTATCAGTACTGTAGACCCATCGTCGAACCCTGCCCAAAATTTAAAAAGTGATTTATTACTAAACTGTCTGCTGATTTCCACACTTGCCGTGAAATCTATAAAGATTTCTTCTTCGGCAGTTGAGAGAGATTTTCGGGAGTATTTTAAAATGGGTCCCAAACCCACTCATAGCATATAAATGGTATAACGTTGAATTGAGCAAGAAAATACTTTTTAAAGTTATTTGCCAGCATGGTTAAATGATTTTCAATGGTTATAAGAACAACATCTACATGTTCTTCTTCAGCCTTGTAAGTTATAACACATTCATCCACATTTGCAAACATTTCTAGGTTTTTTTGTTTTACATTTCTTCTCCACAATTCCGCTTGTATACAAAAAGTATAAACTATATCACTCGTATCCGACATATTGCTGTGGTCTTCCTATCATTGATATAATGATATTAAGAATTAGTTTAGTTATTGATCAAGAACACTAATTTTATTTTTAAAATTGTGTATTTAAGATTTTAAGCATTCGTTGAAACATGTTAAAGTAAGTACAATAAGTTGCCTACATTTAAGGAGGCACTGATGTACCAAAAATAAACATGAAATTGTAGATATACATTAAATGAATAAATGTAAATTCAAATATAAATAATGATGCCAATTCAGAAGAATATTTTATAATAATAATACTTAAGATATAGTAAATACCTGTAACTTAAATATAGACATACATAAAAGAAAGAATATAAATCAAAACATTTCCAGTGCGAACTGTCCGATCGTAAATAAGAATGTTTTATATAAATAATAACAGCCTGAATTAAAAATACACTCGTCAGTTCTTGTATGTATAACTCAAGGGCTTCAAAGACAATGGAAAAATGGTCATGTGTGGTTTAAAAACCTGCAAAAGAAAAATACAATGTTAATGTTGGTGATAGCACTCTACAAATTATCGTATTACCTGAAGAGATAGCGTGGATAGAAGTTGGTGACTGTTCTTTGTGATGCAAGCTCCGTAAGAAAAATCTCCGTCGTATACTACGTCTTTCCCGTGCTACTATACCAAAGGATTCCTAAAAGGAGAATTAAAATAAACATTAGTAATTGGAAAAAAGAAATATATAACAAACGATAAAAAAGGCAGTGCGTTCATATACAAGTACAATGAGGGGCTATATATAAATTTAATTAGATAACAGAGGCGCTACGAATTGTCGATAGGCTTTTGTTTCAGTATATAAGGCAAGAAACAAAAATAAACATGCAGATTCCAAGTTTGTAATTCAAGCAGTAAAGACGCGAATTTTTGTAAAGAATTAATAAATCTAATATAGCGAAAGTGAGAGTAGCGTCAACATACACAACCTATCAACACACAATTAGATAATTTGTATTAAGATCCAGAGTTCAATTATAATTTAGTTTTCCTTTAAATAATTTTCATTCAATTAAATTTTTCTTTTCTTATTACTAATTTTTAAGATGGAGGATATCAACAAGATAGAATTTGATAAAATATATAATAAAATGAAGTAAGTTAGGAGACAAATAATTCAATTTAGGGATAGTTAATGTGAAAATATTTGCTTTTAGTAAATCGTTGAGCATCATTAATTAGATGAATATTATCTTGTTTATAATAATAACTCATTTTCAAAATAATAAAAGGATTGTTAATGGTGTTAGACGCGCTGAGGGTACTATGTGAGAATATTTGCCTTTAGTGAATCGTTGGTCATCATTAATTATTATATAGTCATTTTAATTTAGTAATTCAAATAAAATAAATACGAATAAGCGGAGATGTTTTTGATAGGCAGGTGCTAAGCCGCTAGAGGTACAATGTGAGAATGTTTACAGCTTGCGATTAGTATAGGCCAGTTTCAGAGCATTCGAATTGCAAGGTTCTAGATTGCCAAGGCACTATGTGAAAATGTATGCCTTTGGTGAAATAGAATCAGCTTCATATTAATAAACAAATTGTCAAGAATCAATAATTTTTCTTTATTTAAAGGAACAAGAGAATTATTCTTTCTTTGAGTTCTATTGGATGGTATAGGTGAGAATAGTAATTCTTCTACTGCCGACATGCCGTTACAAAATCGAACATATTTATTGCTATGCATTTATTTACTTTGAATATTGATAAGTAGAATTGATACGATAATTGACGAAAAATGAAAAAATGTTGTATGCCTGCTTATGCTTACGCTTATTGCATTAGATTTCAGTATTAAACTATTTTGTAAGTAATTTTTAAGTTTTGTTATCAAGGTCGTAGTGTAGCTTTAGCGTCAAAACACAATTGAATTAAATAAAGACTAATATTACAATTACAGCAGGATTTCAATGAAAATTATTGTATGCGGGGAAGGGGGGAAGCAATGAGAATTCTGATTAAAAATTGGATCGCAAATGCTAAAAGGTTGACAACCCCTGACTTATCATAAATAGCACGAAGATTAGCCAAAAGTAAATTAACATTTGCACGCTTGAATCATGTAGCTGCTCAAAGACTTGTAGATTCAAAAGTGCTAAGAGATACATTTTGGTATTGTTTTATAAAAGGCGCTAATTAATTTTTTGATGACACGTTATCATGTTTCCAAGTTTCAGGTATTTTATTTTTGTTGGCAACTCTTGATAACAGCATAGGTAAACATCACTGACCTCTAGGCTAAAATCAGAAAATATGGTATGTTATAAATGACGTAACTTTACTACATGTGTAATTATAATATTTACGGATGACAGTTAGATTTAATGAAACAGTCATTTTAAAATTATCAAATACATCTACTATAGGATCACAATTAATCTATTTTACTATAATAATACAATCTGATTTCCAATATTCAATACATAAGTTACCTCACCATAATAATATACTATTTTGTATTTATACCCTATATAAACTTTATATAACATATACGCCATCTTATATACGAACTCCGTAAGAAATTTCACGTTTTACTTTAGTATGCAGTAATTAATACTGTATTTTCTGCACCCAACAAACTAATCAAATAAATTTACGGAACTTGTTTTCTCACCGAAAACTCTAGAAAAATACAAATTGGCATCGACCACCGTCGGGACTCGACTAATTGATCGATTCACAGGCTCTTGCTAAACATGGTAACTAATAGGCCTAATTGGTGTTTTCCTCTACTTCTTTAACGGCAGAACGCGGTCCCAGTTCGGCTAACCGATGTTAAAGAGCCCCCATACATCTTGCAGGTTGTATCTCTTGAGATATAGAGGTGGGAATGAGATGCTCCAGGATCCCCTCTCAGGGGCACTATGATTCTTCCGTCGAGCCTCCCTGACTATGTTTACGGACTTGTTCCTATTCTTGTTCTTTTAATGTTACATTACAATACAATAGAATCCGAAACATAAATTTACAAAACGATGTTTATTTTAACATTAAATTTTAACATTCCTTCTCTACTTCGTTCTTGTTTATGTGATAAGGGCGGTTCGATGTTATCTTCTTGGAAAAGAAAACGAAATAAAAAGCGATGTGTACAGGCGTAAAAAGCATTTAAATTCCTTTTATGCACAATAACTTTTCGCAAAAGAATACAGAAACTAGTAATAGGAGAATATGCAAGTTCGAGTCTAACTTCGACATGGAAAATAATAAATTTAGAACTTAATTATTGTTTGTGTTTGTATTATTTCATTTGAATTATTCCGTTAAATTCTAGTTACATATATATGCTTTTAAGTGGTCAAATTGCTTGCAGGAAGTGTATGAATAATTAATTAGAATTATTCGAAATGAAATTTGAACATGTTAAATGAAAATGAAAATGATTATATTATTTTCGGAAGTTATTGGTGAAAATATTCCTGAAAACTAAAAATAAGTGTATTTAAAAATAAGACATTGCAACAAAAAACATTTAAAAATAATTATGTTGATATATGTTAAGAATCTATAATTAAGTTGTGTAATAAGTTACCTAACCATAATACGTTTAGTAGATGTAGTTTATAATTTGTAGAGGTATTTCTGTGGGCTCTGTTAAAGTACAGTGTCGAAAAGTAAAATATTGTGCCTTGTTAAACATGAAATTGTGATGATGAAACTACACCTAGCCGTAAAATTAAGGGATAATGATATCTTTTAAAAAAAAACCTTATTTTTTGGCAAAATTAATGAAGGAATTTGGTTTTTTTGTACAAATCTTATTTCTAAAGTGTTTATTTTTTCTAAAAAACGTGAATTTATTAAAATTATTATGTTGGTGACACTTTTGAATATTTTATCTATTAAAAAAAAAAACGTCATTAAATATACACACCAAACCGTAATAGGCAACATCGTCATTTATCGGAAGGTGAAGTTGTAAAATTGGTAACACTAATCGAAGAAGGGTACCCTCAACAAGAAGTTGACCGAAGACTGGGTTTTACACAGTCTGTCATTAGTAGAGCTTGGCGACGATACCAAGAGATTGATAGCTGCCGCAGACGGCCAGGCCAAGGTAGAAAATGCAAGACAACGATCGCAGAAGACCAATTATTGAGGATTAATGCTAAACGAAGACGATTTTGTACTGCTAAAGCATTAAGAAATGACTTCCAGAATGCAACTGGTGTCGCAGTAAGCGCAGATACCATTCGGAGAAGGTTGACTGATGCTGGTCTAAAGCCGTACCGACCTGCTACTGGGCCAGTGTTAACGGCTGCCCACCGAAGAGCCCGATTAGTATTTGCTCAAACACACTCTCATTGGGAAATTGAGAAACGTTTTGTTTACGGATGAATCCAGGTTCTGCCTTTCAACTAATGACCGTCGTGATAGAGTGTGGAGAAGACAAGGTGAACGATTTCCACAGTGTGTCATACGAGAAGAGGAAAACTTTGGTGCCGGATCAGTTATGGTGTGGGGTGGCATAACTCTTGAAGACCGTACAAACATTTATGTCATAAATAGGGAAACAATGAATGCCATAAGATATCGGGATGAAGTGATTGTTCCAATTGTTGAACCATTTTGTGCTCTACATGGGCCAGAATTTGTATTCATGCATGATAATGCTCGACCACACCACATTGCCAACATCGTAAGGCAAGAGCTGGTTGCCGCCAATTTCAATGTTTTAGAGCGGCCGGCGCGAAGCCCAGATCTTAGCCCCATTGAACATCTCTGGGACAATTTCGGGATACAGATTAAAGCTCTGAAACATCCTCGTAGGACATTACGAGAACTGTCAATAAGATTGCAAGAAATTTGGGCAGCAGTTCCTCAAGAAGAGATTACTACTCTAATTCGAAGTTTGCCAGAAAGAATGAGGGCTTGCATAAGAGCGAGGGGTGGTCACCCGTTACTAACTTTCATTGTTGATTTTTTAATGTTTATTCATTTACTCGTCAGTGTGATGGTTCCTTGTTTATTGTATATTGTTGAAATTTGTTTACGAATTATTGAAATAAATAATTACAAAGTTGATTAAATCTTCTTTTCTTTATATATCATGCAATAAAATTCCATGTTCACAAGTACTTATCAAAATGTATTACATTTAATCTATTATCCCTTAATTTTGCGGCGAAGTGTATTAGTAAATGTCATCTATGGACAAAATTAATGATTAATCATTTACGTGGGTCAACAAATATAAAATAACAAAAAATATATCATCCAATAAGGTTATGTTTGCCAAGAGGAATTTAAAAGGACGGAAAGAACGGTAAAGTGTTTCATATTTGAGAAAGAGAGACATGGTAAATGCGCGAGAGTAAGCTACGAAATACGTAGCTAAAAAATTAAGTGAAACCGATATAATTAAACATGTGTGCGATACTTGTCGTAATCTGAAAGTTTGTCAAAAGATGAATAAAATAGATAAAAAAAAATTAATGATTGCCTTCAAACAGTTTCAGATAAAAAATATTGATTCATGAAATTTTAAAGGCTATTTCGATCACCGGAAATAAAAAGTAAAAATGGACCTCATGATACTATAAAAAAAATAATGATAATTATTTTTTTTAGGTTAAATTGTTTCATGTAAACAACAAGGTATTGTTATGTCAGATAATATACCGACTACCCACATATAATTCATCACAAATTCCAAAACAATATAGTTGATTCGCTAGACCACATGAATCACGCAAATTTATTTTCTAGAAATCTAGGCAATTTTTTTAATACTGAATTATTTATTTATTATAGGACCATTTTTTTAGAATTTCAATATCCTCTCAAAAATGCTGGAAGACAACAAAGATACAGATTTATAATTTTCAAGCATAGTTTTATGTCTTTTCGAAAACTGGTATACTTTACTATTTAATTTGTTGATATAGCTGAGAGTTCTTGGTGAAACATAATTCATATATACTTTAACATAGATAAAATTAAAAAACACTTGGTTTCACTTAATTTATTAGAATATTTCTAATAATTGTTTGGGTATGTGCTACTACCATTCTCAAAGAGTTTACTCAACTAAATTTAAGTGTGTCAATTTTTTACTTATGTAGTTGAGAGTGTGCATACTGTTACCTAATTTATTACTTTGTCTATTATCGATGTGTTTAAGTATTCTGTATGTGTATTGGTTATGTGTAGTTGCTTATATATAGATTTTTTAATTTCTAATATTTCTAAATAATTGAGTTTTTTGCTTATTATGAGGTAATTTATAACTATCCATATCGGGTAGCTTTTCAATGCGATGTTCTGAGAATCCAGTCTTTTTCGTTCCTTAGGTTATTACTTTTTTATGTTCGTCTAATCTTGTTTTTACGTTTCTTCCACTTTATCTGATATACACAACCTTTACAATTAATTTTATATACAGCTGATTTTTTCTAAGTTTGTAATGTTATCTTTGTTATTATCTAACATGGTACCTAGATTGTTTTTGTTTACGTTAACTATTTTTGGTCCTTTCTAAAGCTTTTTTTACTGCATCGATGTACAGTGATTATATTTTAGTTTTTGTAGCCTATCTGTCAAATATGTTTTTAGCCAATATTCAACATTATCCTTAAATCATAAACTCTCTAGTTTACTAATTAATAAGTTCTTATCAATAATCACAGAAGCTTTGCGCAAATCCAGAAATACTGCCACCACAAAACACACTTCATCTCTAGTTTTTATCCACTTATCACCAATGTCCATAATTATAGTTTCACAAAAAATATTTTTTCTAAAACCCGATTCACACATGATAAGTCTTCCGTTCTTCTAGAAATACACCTGTTATTAAGGAAATTCTGCAAGTAATGCAATCCTCCACAATATCTCCCGTAGTTTTTAAGAATTCATTACTTTCTTCGTGCCATTCATTGAAAGTGTTTTGCATTGTGTAAATTGTGCCCTTGTTATTTCTTGCGACATTATTTTTGACCATTTTTTGTACGCTGTTTCAATGTGCTGTATGCTAGATACAAACTATTGTTGAATTTTTGTGCTACCTCCATGTTATACATAATTTCTTTAAGCTGAAATGTAATAGATTAAGTTTATTTTCATCCAAAAAGAGTGCTATATTTTCCGCCAGGCATATAGGAAAAGCATTAAATTAACTTAGATTAAACATATAATATAAGTAACGCTAATATAGAGTTAATTGTTTAAAATATATGTACAAATGACTAACATATTGAAAGGTATTTACATTTCTATTTGGAGAATTTCTTGGGTTCCTGGTCGAATACTTGGAAGGAGCTGCTTTGTCTTATTGACGACTTTTGATTGCCATTATCTGACAGTTTCGTTCTAGTTTTGAGGATAATAATATGTAATAAATTAGATTGCAGTATATAGCAGGAAGTGTGAAAATTAATGTAAGGAAATACAATTGCTTGAAAATATTCCTTATCTTATGAGCATAATCTGTGTTAAAATCCGGTTCATCTTATTGTTCAACTATCTATATTCCCAGGTTTTTTACTAGTATTTAAATTTCTTAAACTTATGTTTGCTTGACTAGCAAATATTGTTACTTGTAAATGTAAAAGTTATTTTAAAATATCTGTAGTAATTGTAATAATGCATTTATAATTCCTTAAAAAATATGATATACTCTTAATCTTGATAACTCTTTTATATTCATGAGCTTACAAATACTTTGATAACTTTCCTAACAACAATTTTGGTGCAATTACTTTTGTTACTTCAGAAGAAATATGGTTGTTCTTTTAAGTTGAGAGAACTCACTTAAAATTCGGACGAGAACTGATAAATTTAAATAACATTCAATAGTGATCCAAGTGAGCGACGGAGGTTTCTTGTGCGTGCCAGCACGAGCAATCTCACCCTGGGGTGTAATCGGCTTAAACACGGCGTACATCTTGATGGCCCAATCGCTGCTTTACTACCAGAAATCGTTCAATTTTCAACCGAATTCATTTGTAACACATTTTATTTGAGGATACATTTACCAACGTTTTCTTCCGGTTCTTCTATTTATACGATTAAAGATTAATTATAATTGTGTTAGAGCTATGCTTTCATTTTATGAGTATTATACAGCTGTCCTAGATAGTACTTCTAACAAGCAGATTGTTCTCAATATATTATTATGAAATACAGTTTCAGATAATTTAAATTAACTGCTCATATAGAGCTAGATTTGAGTCGTTATTAAATATAGAAAATTTCTATTGAGGTAAGCAATTGATAAAAAAATATATATGACTTTTTGTGGTTATAGATATGCCATTCTTAATTAAAAGTACAATTTTTTATAAAAATATTTAAAAACAACTTACGATTTATGTTTATTCCTCTGTTTGAGGTTATATTTAATATATATGTTAAAAACAATAAACAAAGTTGAAGAATGTGTTTTACTAAACTTGAAAAAGCAAATGAATTTAAAAACAATTAAATTTTGATACACGCTGTATCCTCTTCATACAATTTTTCCGGTGAGAAAAAGTGATTTAATTTGTTTTTGATAAAAATAAATGAAATAATTATTTGCAAGAATGAAAAAAGCCTATTCTTCATTAGATAGGTCTGTATATTTGCAAAAATTAGCCTTAAAATATGAAAGAATCATTAACTATATATTTTATATTTACCTAACACTGAAAAAGACGAAATTAATATAGATAATGATCCTCAACCGCTAAGTGAAAGATTAGCTCAAGTTTAGGCATTAGAGAATAAACTAGCTAAATTTGTGAATCTCTTCGAACTTGAATCCGCCTCTTTCCCAACCCCTCACAGCTTTATTACAATTTCCAACTGCTGCCATGGAGGAAACTTTCTTCGACTTTCCATCTCTGCACTTTCTGATACAGACAGAGGCTAGGATGGGGCCATATTGGATTCAGCTAACTACGTCCAGTACCAAAAGGAAAACAGACACATTATAGTTATAAACCTTATGGGTGAAAATGTTTTAACATAAATACAGACCAGATGGTAAAGGGCTATTGCCCTGCAAATTACATTTTAGTGAGCAGGAGCAGGCCTGGTACATAGAGGAGTCAAAACCCGTAACTGGTACTGGAGCAGGAATCATCTCTGCCAGTCAGGACAAATACTACGCTCTGGGAAAGTTTGCCCTTCTATTTCAGGAAGAGATGTAAGAAATAGTATATTTTGTGAGAAGGGTGTCGTGATTGGGATGGTCTAAATAATATCTGATGGTCAAGCAGCAGTATCTAGTCAAGAAGTGTCATCAAGACTGAACAGGAATAAAGTAAAACTAAACCTTGTGCCAGGACACAGACGAATCTACGGTAAGGAAAAGCTTGAACTCGCTAGGGGGGATCTGAAGCAAAATTTGTCGAGCCAGAACCGACTCTCGGTGTTCCAAATGGTATGACCCGAAGCCACATCAAAGACTGGGTTCATAAAGAAAATCGTCATTACTGGACAACAGTTCCCAGTAAAAATCATGGTAAGAAATTTACTAACCAAAGAGTTGAAGAACTACTATATATGAGCAGAGAAATCACTGCGAAATATAGTTGATTTTCTAATAGGTCACGCAGCTATAAAAATACTTCTACATCAGATGGGCCTATATGATGGAGACCTTAACTTCAGATTCTGCAATAAGAAATCCAAAACAGCGAGCTCTGTATCAAAAGGGGCAACACATTTTTGGGCAATCAAACATAGATTCGGGGATACTCAACAAACAGTGAAAGACCTGTACAACCTTGCACAGGACACAAAAGTAATGGAGTGGCTATGATAATATGTAATTTCTGATAGCCTTATTAGCTGCAGTGTGACATGGGTTTGAGTCTGGGAGGACACTCATTGCTAATTATTTATTAAGTGCAAAATTATGCAGGGCCCTGTTTGATAGCAGACAAGCCCGAAATGTCTTTAGTATATGGATTAGTAATTATAATCCGTTTAGGCAATTTTATGCAAAACACTTACCAATGTGATCTATTCTAAATAAATGAACTTCCTAAATTCTACAGAAAAGTTTGCAGGAGACTAACTACTCCAGATCGCACATGATAATGTACCACTACAACCTATAATGATTGTCTTGTTAAAGTAATTCAGTGAATTTGCTTTAAACACCGATTGCAAATTTTATTTACAATGACTTTAAACTGTACAAGATAGTTATGTTTTGTTTAGGATCTGCATATGTTAAAGTGACAAATTATAAATAATATATTTTAATCCATTTTACGAGATGAAGAATTATACTGTAATAATAATAATGTATCCTTTATTTATCTAAGCATATTACATATAAAATAAATTAAAATGAAGAAATAACAGTTCAAAATTTAATATTCAATTAATTACATAAATAGCTTAAGCGAAACACAGGGTTAGGTTCACACAAAGTCTGCTTTCGAATATAATCCCTGATCTTCATCAGGTCAGTTTTTACTTGTTTTTTGAAATTATTAATGGACAATATTTTATAAGCAGTCATTACTTGATTGCACATAATAAAATGGTTGTACGTAAAGGATATACGCTTGAAAAAAAGCAGTTCAGTATGAAAATGTATTTTTCAATATAATTGAAATGGGAGTGTAAAATATTTGTCTCGAGAAGATGTACCACTAGTATGTGATAGAACCAAATTAAAAGTGTTACTTGATTATCATCATCTTTCTACAAGGCCACAGTTTTGTTGTAAAATTATTTAGAAAAGAAAAGAATCATCCGTACAAAGTTCACCCAATTCACGAGTTAAACGAAGATGATCCAGACCGCCAGTTGTAATTTTGTGAGGGACTAATGTTACGATATGATCAAAACCCTAATTTTTTAAACAGCATTATTATTATTTCTGATGAAGCCACTTTTTTCTTCAGTGGATCAGTTATACATCGCCATAACTGTAGGTATTGGTCACATGACAATCCTCACTGGATTCAGGAATCACACAGTCAGCATTAAAACAAATGAAATGTAAGGATGGGAATGATAGGACGACGTTTTTTAGAACCTTACTTTATTGAAGGTAGCCTGACTGCTGCCCGATATTTAAATATTTCACAATTTGATTTGGTGACAGTTATTTTTTCTAATAATAAAGATGCCCACATACCCCATCAAAATATTTGATTTCAACAAGATTTTAGCATAGAAGTCCGTCAATACTTTGATGCCACATTTACAGAAAGATGAACAGAGCAACGTGGTCAGTGCCAAATGGTTAGAGGGGGGCGCTTTGAACATTTGCGTTAAGTTATGTTGAATAATTTATTTAATAGTTTTTGTATTTGCGATTTCTGATTATTATTTTTACTATTGAAGTTGTGATGTAAATGTGTCATTTATTTAAAAAAAAATGTTTTGTAAACTACCAATTTTCTTACATCACCGTTTAAGTAGTAAGAAGGTCTAACAAGAAAAATAGGGAAATAGTCATTTAAAAAAATTATGATGAAGTCATTGTACAAAAAAACCAATGAAGTTATTCAAAAAAAAAATTGTCGAATGTAGACATTTTAAAAAGCAAATATTGACCTGTCAGAGCGATTTTCTTAAAAACAATATAGAACGAGTTTAAGCTTCTGCTTCAAAGTTTACCACTTACTGCATACATTTTTCGTATCATTGACTGCAATAAATAGATAATGCCTTCAGAAGCTTCTATCAAACATCAACAATGTTAATAATGTGATGATCAGTTTGAAAATACATATTATATAAACGCTACTTCTAATGCCACAGGAGGCAAAATGCGTAGGTTTATCGTGAATAGTTATGTTTTTTTAACAATAAATTTATTTAAATATTTTGTTTCATATATCTGTAAACATTCAATTAAAAAAGCAATTACTTGTATGTTAGAACACCATTTTATTGTATGATATTACATTTTAACTAAGAATTCTAGGAGCATGTTTTACAGAAACTTTGTATTTATTTTAATGAGTGAAACACGGCCATATGTAAACATATTCTATGTCCGTAAACACGATTTTGGTTACTTTTTAATACTTTTATTGGCTTATTTTAAATTGTGTTATAAACTGTGATTGTGTCACCTTATTTGAGTATTCAGTGTGAATGTTATTTGAAGGTAGAACGGAAAATACAATCGATTTGTATGTAGAGATATTCATGAATACTGTTGAATTTTTAATAACGTTGAAAGACACGTCTCCCCAAATAGTAACATGCATTCATACCAGTATGTTATCGATATTGCAGGGGCCAAATTACAGATCGCATAAATACGCTATGTGACGACTGTCATGGTGTATTCGAAAAAATTGCCCGATCCTCACTCTGTTGAACCATGAAAAATACATGACACCAGATCTACTGGGGACTGTAATTCTTTTTATTGGTTTACTTGCCCAGTCCCGAACACATGTTTTATTGTTTTAAAAAAGCCGTTAATCAAACCGGTCGTTTACGAAATCGTATTTTTAGTATTGGCCCCCAAAATGTGTCCTACTAAAATATGTAATCGTAAATATTTACGACTAATGTTTGTGCGTCTATACTATACAGGGATTATTTTATTATTTCATGCAAAGGTTATGTATCACACCTGTGTTGTATGTAGTTTTAACTACCTAATCAGGTACTTAAATTCAATTTCTACACATATTTAATTATTAATATTTCTCATTATCATATTAAGCATCATATAAAATTACAATTTTCGATTTCGGGTTAAACTATTTCTCTTCCTATTACAATAGAATTTGAGCATATATTTAAGAAATGTAAACTTGGTTGGTCCGGTTTTGATAAATTCCTTCTTCTTGGAGCCTGTTCATGAACAAGAAGTAAAACGTATTTTCCACCAACTTAATAATACGCACTCACATGGTGAGGACCCGATAGTACTAATTTGCTGAAGTATTGTGCTGATGAAGTAGTTACACCATTGACACAGCTTATAAATTAATCCGTAGAAAATGGTCAATTTCCAATGGGATTAAAAGTAACAAAAATTATACCTATCCTATTCATAAGGGTGATTCGGAGCAGTTTGTGGGCATATAGCGTCCCGTATTTGAGAAAGCAATAACAATAGGAATATTAAAATTCTTAAGGACATATAAGTTACTGTATGATCGACAGTTTTTTACCCGAAGAGGTCACAGTACGTCGGATGCGATAGCGTGTTTCCTAGAGTTATGATATAATGATATTGACGGGAGGAACTAGTCTTTTGGTATATTCTTAGATCTCACCAATGCATTTGATTTGGTCAACCATGAAATATTACTTCATAAATTGTACAGGTATGGTATGAGGGGCTATGTGTTGGAATGATTTAGAAGCTATCTGAGTGATTTTATACATTACGTAGACGTAAATGGTCATCACTCTAGGAAATTGCCTATAAATAAAGGGGTACCTCAAGGAAGTGTTATTGGCCCCTTATTATGTGTTAATGACATTAACATAGACAAAAGTGCGTCGTATTCTGATAATACATCCCCGGTTGTAAGTGCAAATAGTTATAAATGATAACAAAACGGCATTCATAGAGTTTAGAGCTGCAACATATGACAGGAATCAGTCTAATCTACTTAGATACAGTAAGAGAATTGCTCAGGTCGATAGCACTAAATTCCTGGGTCTTACGATTGACCATGCTTGTAAATAGAGGGAACATATCCCTTAGCTAGAAAACAAGTTGTAGAGATTATTTGCTTCTATGAATTTATATAACGCAATTATTGTTTTATGCTAGAGATAATATCGTTAGCATGAAAAAACTTGGATAGCTACCACAGGTACAACATACGTAATGGGTCGGTGCTTGAGGTTCCTGAACACATATTATCGTTTTAACAGAGTAATCCTCAATATTTGGCAATAAAAACAAACAATAAGTTATCTGAGCGTTTAACTTGGGAAGTGGCTATGTTTTCAGGAAATCTGTAAAGCGGTTCTTATTGCAAATATGTTACTACTCGCTGGCTGAATTTTTCGATGATAGGAGTGAGGAGCATATTCTGTTATTCTGTGTGTTGTTTATTGTGTATTTACTTATTTGTGTTTTGTACTTTTTTTATTGTATATGATATTTTATATTGTAATTGACACCGTGACATGTCCTATACTATACATGCAGTCTACTGGATGAATAGATTATAAATTATAATCATATATGATATAAGCAAAAAATATATCAAAAATACTTTTAATAAGATATTTTGAAAATTATTATTGTAGAGCAAAGAAGTAAACTACAATATAACAATGGATTTGAAAAGAGTATAAAGAATAAAACGACAGGATCCAACATAACAAATCCATGCTTAAGAGAATAACAATAAATAAATAACTATGTAAACTGTCTTATCCCCTTCTCATTTTTTCTCAGTCTCAATCTCCAAATGTCTTCAAGTACATCTGTTTAAAAAATCAAGTAATCGGACTTGGATTTCCTATAGTGAGGCCGTACATCAACATTTGATGTGTCTGTAATATGACGTTGCACCTAACATGGCCACTCTGTGGTTTCTAACAATTCTTCTTGTAAACCAGATTCTTATAGTGCGTTCTGAAGATAATTGTGGTTTTGTGAAACCAGAGAATATTTTATTGCTACATCTCCACATAAAATTCAGCCTGAACAAATATTTCGTAAAAGCCATGGACAAAAATGGGAAAGGTTTTTAATAACTTCAAAATATATTTTCATCACTTAACCATGCAAAACTAAAAGAAGGAATTCTTTCGGGGCCAGCCATAAGAAGGATTATGAAGGATCCAAATTACGTCAACATATTAAGTTTGTTAGAAAAAAGTGATTGGCTATCGTTTGTCAAACTTGTGTCAAATCTTCTAACAGATTTTCAAATTTGACTGTAATATTTCGCTGCTAATTCATTTTCTGCATTCCTATTTGAATTTCTTCCATCGCAGTTTAGGTGCAGTTAACATGGTTAGAGGTTTCGTCAAAACATTATGGTTGGGAAGAAAAGATATCAAGGAAATTAATTTCAAGCATGCTGGTAGACTATTGCGGTATACCAGTACAATAACAAACCAAAAAAATAAAATTCGTGAAGCTGCCAATATTGTAATGGGTAATTTATTACATATAACATCAAAAGTCAGATATAAAACTATTTATGATGAATACGTAACTTGGGCTAAATATAAGAATTTAAAAAAATACTCAGAAAATTGGGATATATCTAAATATGCAATACTCATAGCATACTTAAAATAGACAACGAAACACCTTCAGCCTACAAAATCAGCAGCATTAAGCGAAGAACAAATTACTAAATTTATTGTTGAGGCACCAGATCTATGTTCTTACTAATCAAGGTAATTTAATTATTGTAACAATTCCACAAATATAAACAGATAAGAGCCGTCGATTTGCCATCATTCAGCCAGAATGCATTGCATCAATTCGGAAATATGCATATCTAATACCAGACAATAAGCAACAATTCTTCTTAACATATTGTAATGGGAAGTGTGTTTCTTCACCCTTTAGTCTTAATACAACTGGTAAAATTCCAGTGCGAATAGGTGAGAACCTTCAGCTTGATAAAGCAAGTAACTTCACAGGTCACTATTTTCGAAGGAATTCAGCTACAATGTTGGCAAATCAAGGAGGTGACTTGGTTTCAATTAAAAGATATGGTGGATGGAAATCAATTATGGTTGCAGAAGGATATATCGAAAATGCTCTACACAGTTGAATTCACTTGACTAACGAAATGTTAGAGATGTCGATTACTCCTGACACTTGTTCGAGATCTGAAATACAACAAGATTTATCTAATAATACTATCAAAGTTACATTACCCTCACAATCGAGATCAATTGAAACACACCAATTAATCTCTGGACTATTAATATCTGATTATGAAAATTGTAATATCAATATTTTTAATAATTGTTCTTTCCAATTTCTAAAATGAATAAATAATCGTAATTTATACAATATTTGTTGTTGTTCTGACATTTTATTGTATACCTTTAAAGTATAACAATTTCTATTACTTTGTCTTTTATAATTTTCACTTATAATTACACGAGAGCTTTCTTTCTTCCGGATAAATTTTCAGCTTTTAACGAACATTTTTGTTGCTAGGTAACTCTACGAAACAAATTGCCTGGTAAAATGACGAGTCCGAAGGACGAGTCGTTTTATCGAAGAGGCAATTTGTTGAGTTCAATACCATTTAGCAACTAAATTTGAGTGTAAGAATGGAAAATTTATTCGGAACTAAAAAGAAAGCTCGAATGTAATTCGGGAAGATAATTTACTAAATGTGTAAACAATTACTGAAAAATTTATTACATAGTAATCATACTATTTAAAATTACAGTTATTAAAAGCACAGTTTTTATATATTTTGTGAAGATTACTTACAATGAGTTTGCAAGTTTTGTCATAAGAACACTTCACAACGAACACTATGATAATAAAGTAAGCAAATTGAAGTCGAGTCAACCAAAGATAGTACGCAAAGCTTAGGGTTGCGTCGACTTTGACATTTCATTTTGACAGTGACTTTGGTGATTTAATGGCATAAGGAGAAAACGCAAGTTTTTGTCAGGCCAACCAAAGGTAAACAACTTTTGTTCAATCCTGCCTTTGAAACACGTTGTTTCTCCACTGGTTGCTAAGCCCAAAGCGTCTATTTACCTCACTCGGAGTGAGGTAATGGATTTTCGCTCACTCATATGTCAAATTTGACAATTTAGTTTTCAATATTTTTAGATAAGAAGTGCAAGAGTAGTATTGAATGAAAGGTACATTAGAATAGAATTCGTATAATTTATTCAAAACATACAATTAACTAGTAAGAAATATTGAAATTAACAGTACAATTATTAAAAATATTATTAGATGCAATGGCTGTATGGGTATCTTTCACAAAATCAGTTTTATTTGTTTGTGCTTGAATGTTTTTAGTCGTGCCCTCTTCACCAGTAAATAATTTTCTTGCAATTTTAATTTTATTGCTCTCTGACTCTTCTACATAACCTTCTGCTACAGACGTCGATCGCCAACCTCCGTGCCGTTCAAGCGTTAAAATATCACCTGAAACGTGGGCTAGTAATGTTGCTGAGGTTCGTCGAAAGGAATGTCCTGTATATAAATGAGCATCATTCATCCCCAAATATTCTGCCACTAGTCTAGGTATCTTTGATATCGTGTTTATACCTACAGGTTGCACTGTACATTTACCATAATAGTAACTCAGGAAAAATCTTCCCTCACCAAGCATTATTGAAGAACGTAACGCAGCATATTTCCTATATATTTCTAAACCATTAAAACCTCCTCCTTCAACATCGGTAATAACAAAAAAGCGGGGTTCATAATTTTTGGTTTTCAAAATATTAACCACCACTATAGATTGTTTATTTACTATATCCGTCATTTTGAGATTAACTAGCTCATCGCACCTACAAGCGCCCATAATTCCCATAACAACAACAATTTTCATCAGCAAGTACTTCTCATCGGGGGCTTCGTTTAAGAACTTCTGTACATCTTCATACTCAAACACTTTGGCCTTCTTAGGTTGATATCCTTTAGATTTACTCTTCAAAATCGAAAACAATGTCTTATACCTATAAATTATTACAAATTTAGATCAAACAAATCAAAAAATATGATACTATAAACTTACTTACTGATATCTATCTTCTCAAAAACAAATAAAGTAGATTTCAACATAGAATATGTGGACCACAAAGAAGACGGTGCATACTTCTCTAATAATCCGTTAAAATACGCTAGGAGTACTTGCTCCGTTATAAGAGTAACACTTTTTATATTCATCCACTCATGAAATTTTCTTAACTCATTTATATACCTTTCTTTAGATTTTGGCGGCAATAAATTGAATACAACAGCATTCGCTTCATTTACAACATCTCTTGGTACAGCTTCTTGTTCCATATTTTTGTTAAATATTGAAATTAATGACAAATTTACTCTAAACAAAGCAAAAATAAAATTTTGTTGACAACATAGCTAATTTTTATTTTATCGTAACCAGGTAACTATACCAACGGTAAAACCCGCTATCTATGCTATATTATTTGATCACAATTAATATTGACATGAATCAACATGAATGCAATATGAATGATATTATAACTGTCATACAAATTGAAATTTTTAATCTTTGACACCTTTAGATAGGTAATTTAGCAGGATTGAACAAAACGCTATACAGCACTCGTGAAGAAACTACATTCGCTCACTTGTGCGTCTTGACACACTCGGCTGCGCCTCGTGTGTCAATCTGACGCACGCGTGAGCGAAACGAGTACTTTCTTCACTTGTACTGTAATATACTATTTTGCCGATATAAAAGTTAAAGTAAACTTTTATCGCTGTCAAAGTGACAAAACAATTCGGACTTATGGTTTTTTTTACACATGCATTAAATTATCATAGCAAAACAATAAACTGGCCAACGTATTATTAGGATTAGGGGTTTATGATTTTAAAATGTCATTCAATTAATCAAATTACCAACTTTACTTCCCGCACGAGTGCTTAAAATTAAATGTTCACCCATCACATTGAGTCACTCAACAGTTGGACGTTTACAGAATTGCGCTATCAATTTTAGGGAATAACAAAAGAATAAGTTATTTAAACACTATACATTTTAATAAAAATAATTATAAATAAGTACTTTATTACTAGACTATATCATTAAAAGTGGCGCCCAACAGTGAAGCCCATCACAATATACACTCATTTCATATTTAAACATACTACTTTCAATGTTGAATATCTTCTCTATATTCTTACAAAAAACTTATGGTAAGAACTACAATACATACATGTTTAAAGGAATACAGAATAGAAGCTAAGAAAGAAAATTAGAACCGTTATGTCTTGAAGTGAAAAGCAATAAATAAAGATTTCTTTTCTAATAGAAAACTGTGTCTGCGTATATTTGTAATATAGAAACGTACAAGGTAGAGTCCCAGGATACCCTTAACTAATAATAATTCATTTCATGTTTTCACGTGCTTTTGTCCATTCGGACTATAGACGGTAAAGCCTCCCCCTCTAAACTTTCTTACATATCTTGGCAGGTCAGGTCCAGCACCGATGATTTATGGAAAATATTACAGACAAGCGGGAGCTGGTGCGGGAGCGAACCGTAAGAAAAATAACGAATTTTTTCACTCCCCACGGGTACTACTGACCAATGTGGTAGCAGGAATTCCATTAGGAATTACACAACTTTGACCGCTTCTGGAAAAGCGAATTTTACTTTGAGTTTTCTGTCTCCGTGGTGGACGTCTCTTGCTATTGAAAAATGGTAACGTTTGAACCCCCTACCCTCCTCAAGCGGTGAAGAACATGACTTTGGAAGAGGAAATATTTATAACGACTGTCACTTTTCTAGTTAGAATGACGCTTTTGTATTCTGTTATGTTACGGGACTTTGTCGCATGGGACTATTTTTCTGATCAAACCGTGAATTTTGTACAAAATCACTAATCTAATGATATTTTTGGTGGAGCATAGATAAAGCAGGTTCCAAAGAATATATTTTTGTACTTTACATTTGGTGATCGATGGAAATATATTACACCTTTCAATAAATATAAAAATGTATTTAACTCTGAAATGGAAACGTTTAAATTATTATTAACGGGTCCACGTTGTTGAGCCATATTGAGAAAGAATCCTTGAAATTATTTGCTCGCAATATTATATATTTTTAGAAAAAAATAAAATGTGAATCGTTTTGCCTGACTAGCTCATATCTCAGCACGATCCATGTCAAGAGATATTAACACAAAATAATTTTCGGGCGTTAATTGATATATTTTAATAAAACAAAGTTATCCTAATTTAAATAACATGTATTTTAAAAATCAAGAAGTTTTTTTTGCTTATATTAATACAAATACAAGAAACACACAAAATAATATCAATTTAAATTAGAACGAATACATTAATAAAATAACTTCATAGCGCCTTTAATATTGAAATATTCGTTGTGGTTTATTACTATTATCATTTATACGCAGTAATACATGTCATACATGGTTTGCTTTCCACTGCCTTACAGCATTTATATTAATACTAACAACATACGCCTTAATAGAAAAACAAATTATGCCGAGATTATATTATATTATTAATATATTGTAATGAACCCCTTGTATATGTTAATAAACTAGTAACTAATAACTAATCTTATCTATCTAATTATTTTGAATTTTTGAAAGAAAACAATTTTACTCTTGAAAATTAATATATTAATTTATTATTTAAAAGTATCTAACAGTTTAGGGGTCTTCACAATACCGGGCTATCTCAGATGAACTCTATACAATACTTAACATTGCTGTTGTGTTTTTTAATTAAATATAGTGTAAATCTGAACCAAGTGTTTGTGTTTTTCATTTCTATTGGAATATGGATTTACATCAAGTAAAGGCCGAATCTATTGAATTTTATAAAGAAAGTGATTTGGTAAGAAACAATGACTGAAAACTATGAAAATTTATCAAATAAATATGCTCTATACGTTCTTATTAATGTTGAAGTTCGCGGTTTCTTGCGCAATAGCTCATAGTTAACTTCTTATTTTACGTAAAGAGAAGGGGGACGCTACTTTAGTCTAAGCACGCGAAATCTTAGTGGAACGTGTCATTGTTAATATCGATTGTATTTTAAAGTGATTATAACTTTTGTGTGAGTGACTCTTAATAAATAAATCTCAGGAGTTAAAAAGGTTCATGAATATTGTGTCTACGTTGCCTTAATGTTACTACTACAGATGTCCAACGTTGATGATCTTCGATGTTTCATAACCTGAAAAACTGGCTGGCATAGCACTAATACTAATGCAATATCTGTGTCAAAAATTGTACTTCGTGGTCATATATGTAGAATAATGATGGATATAAACAAATTATTCAGGTGTGTAAAATTCTATTTATTAAAACAATTACTAAATTAGGTGATACTTTACACGTTATAACATATATGGTGAAAACAAATTCAAATAATCAGTTGACATAGGTCATTCAACTGGATGGATAAAATAAGGTTCTATACAAAAAACATAGGCAGTATTTTTCAAACGAAGGCAAGTTTAATAGCAGTTTTAAATTACCTTATTCGTTGAAAATGAAGCTTGACCGATTACGTTCAAATATTAAACAAGAATTGAAACAAAAAGGCATATTATGAAAGACGTGCTGGGATAAATGCACTAGAATATAATGACAAGTAAGTATTAAATGTTTTATTTTAATTCATCTTTGTTTAGTATCACTTTTAAGTGAATTAAATGAATGTGCTGGTTAAATTAGAATATCTTAATAGCGATTTTGAAAAATGAAAGATATTTACATAAGTTGCATGAGACGTTTGTTAATCAATGATAATTAAACCACAATAAATTGATATTGGTACCTAACGAGTGTTACTAACACTTTATTTATCAGTATAGGTATCTTTGGCATGGCATGGTCCCTTCCATAGCTGGTGCTTTAGATGAGGTTCTAGAAGTCATGGTGATGTTCTTCGGATACTGCTCCGTCGAGTTAGCGGCTAGGATCCTAGGATGCGATCTTTCTTGGATGGGAACTCCTGCCTTCGGGTACTGAATAACAATGTATTTCTTGTGGTAATTTCGGGTATTTTATTTGAATGAACTTTCGGGCACCTCTTAGGTATGTGTGTATTTCGATGATATTTCCATATAATTTAAATATTTTTAAGAATCTATCCTCAAATATTCTCTTGTACGTAGCGCCAAAATATTCGTATTGGACCTTGATGATTCTTGTTGGCGGGAAGGTTTGTTATTGGACAGTCTGCTTCATCCGTCAAATGAAACACAGTGTTTATTTTATTTATGATACGCGCTATTTTAATCACTTTTATATACTCATGATGAATTTAATTTTATCAGGAAAATTAATGTATGAATCGATTTGAGGCGTTCGGTCCTTTTTATATCCCTGCTTGTTTTGATAATTGTTACCATAGTTACTTGACGACATTAAAATTTTACATTGTATTATTTTGCAAAATTGTGCATTAGGATTGTAATAAAGTGATTAACTTTTTTTGATTTTGATCCGCTGACTGGATATATTTTGAGTACCAGTCTTTGAATTAGTTCTAGGGTTGCACTACATGATTTCGGGAATAGTATAATAATATACTTTATATATAAATATAAAATATAACGAAAAGCAGACCATGAACGCATCTTCGAAATTTTCGTAAGCATACAAGTTAGTTGATGATCCATATAAATAAAGTATACATAGGCGGGATATCTTCTTGTTCTGTATAAAATATAAAATGTAAATCGAGAAAAAGGTTATAGTCAAACTATACTTCTATAGTAATTGCTTTGACAATAGCGAATTAAGGACATTTTACGTACAAAACTATATCTACAAATTTACCTTTTTGTATTATAATACATGGAGCAGCCAGCAGGTTGACCTCACTGACATCATCTGACATATTCTACAAATAAATTTTATATTATTTTTATAAAATCATGTAAATCTAATAACTATTTTACCTCTGTAAATCTGTAAATAACACCAAAGTCCTCCTGAAAATATTTTGCAATTGCTTCTAAAGTTTCTTTTATAGAAGACTTCCATTTTCATCCAATGTTCGTTTTGATCTATTATTCAAGAGCTTTTTAACTTTTTCACATGTTTTTAAAAACTATTTTATTAGATAAATCTTGCTTAAATCTTATATATGTTATAAATATCATTTATAACATATAATATTTTTCCAATTTCTATGTAAATATTGATGTAAATCGTATTTTCTCTGTGTACCACAGTTAAATATGCACATTCTGCAAGTAATCATTGTTATAAGCTTACCTATTCAACTGCTACAACAACAAAAAACACAGGCACTATTTCTTTGTCACCACAGTTATGTAGGAATGAACAAGACAAATGGCGACTAATTTTGATGCGCATGCTCTAACTTAAAAGAAGCATAACATGTGTACTCTTACTATATTTTAATGAACATTTCGTTGTAAAATTCATAATACACAATTAGTACCTGTTATTTACTATGTATTTGCATATTGCATAGTATATTATGTGCTTTTCTTTTATCCCATTACAAATTAGGTAAATATTAACGAATATATAATTAAATATTACAGGCATTTTTAACAGTGTGCGGAATGTTATTTAACAGAAACATTGGACACTATTTCTTTAATGGAAATTTAAATCAACACAATTACTTTGAAATGCTCTGATTTTTTTATTGCCATCACTCGAGCAAGAGGAATTGCAACGCATCTTCCAGCAAGATAAGTGTACAGCTGATGGTACCTTGATTGTAAGAGAATTCTCAAATTTACACTTTCCTAATAGATGGATTGGACGATATGGACCAATACATTGGCCAGCTCGATCACGGCACCTAACAACCATGGATTTTACATGCAATCTTCAACAATTTAGAAAAATTGTGGAAGATTGCACTGGATATGGAGGAGATTATGTGGAATAATGTTATAGTTTAGTGGTCATTCTACGTTATAAACACAAAAACCATAAAAGGTGTTTCGAAATGACATTTACCTTTTTTGTGTGATGTTCATAATGTAATAAAACATTCGCACTTAGTCATATTTAAAATTAACAACTCAATATAATTTCAGGTTTTTTATCTTATTTTAAATGATTTTATTTACCAAAAGGGGTTTAGATACAATCAACATTTTTTGTAAAGAATAAGTTTTTCTCCTAAAACTCATCTTAAAATATGTTTCGTTATACGAAATCACATCACTTTATAGACTATATATTGTTGTGAATTCAATACTGTAATGTTAAAACAGGCAAAAACTTAAAAAACACAAATCAGTTGACGAAATGCATAAATGAAAAATAATTCCATAAATTTATAATTAAAATTCTAAATAACAAACATACTGCAACATTTGAAAATATAGTTTTCCTGCTTGTCACCGATAATTGTAATTTAATTTTTACGATTACTCTATTAATTTTTACATTTACTCTTTTAATTACAGAATTTGCGTCGACATTATTTGTGTAGTGAAATTAAATGCATGTCTATGATTAATCTAAGGCTTTTAATGACACTGCATAGATAATAGCAATTGGTCTATGCTTAATTGTCCACATTTTGGCATATTTTACACACTCGCATTTAATACATTCCATCTATATTTAGTCAATAAAACATATTAGATGACAGATTGTTTTTGCATCTGTCATTTTCTATTAATTACGCCAAGATTGTTAATTACTTTTAATACATTTCTTGTACATTTCGGCAAAATATTTTAATGTATTGTAGGAATTTTATGTGCAACTATAATCTTATAGCTTTCACAAATTTAGTTCAGTCTTATGTTTTACTTTTTCCTATAACAGAAAATGGAGATATTCTAACCACTGTCACTTTAGTATCTAGAATCTTATTTTTGTATTCTTGTATCTTACGTTCTGTGCCACACGGGACAGTGTTCTGATCGCACATTGTGAATTTCTTATCGGAATCACCAATCCCTGCTCAACGTTGGAGTTGTGGTGTTACGGTTTCTAATTCACTTTTCCGCCATCGCCAAAGACCTCGCCTCTTGTAGATGCTCGTGCCTCTCATCCTTTCGACCGATAAGAAATCCACTCATGCAACATACATTTTGTATGACAACACCTTGTTCTTTTTACTCCTGTTCGGGCCCGTTTCCAGCACTTCAATTTTCTCTCGCCCGTATTCTACGCCTAACCGCTGAATTATCCTGCAATTCAAAACGATTCTGGCACTTGTCTTACACCCTCTGAATTTATTTAGGCCGCTTTTCTCTCTTCTTGTTTTATTTATGATGCGAATATTTAAGAACAGGGAAATGTGATACATTCACTTGTGTAAATTAAAGTAGATACCCCTGTATTAAAAATCTCTACCTTATTTTGCTGGCAGAGAATGAATGCCTATATACATATAAATCAAATGATTATATAATATAAAAAAAGAATTAATATTTTAACATGAAGTTGTATTGGAAGATGAAGGGGGAAGGTAAAAAATATCTTAAGGTATACGAACTTGTGTAGAAAAACATAAATAAGAAGAGAGGACATACCAAGAGAAAGTTATGAACAGAGTGCGTCTAATACCGTTTGTCAAAGATGAAGAAAGCAACTTAATAATAAATGAAGAAAATAAGTTAAAACTATGTAAACAATAATTTGAGCAATACCTTCTTAGTTTCTGCTGTGTTATCTTTGTCAGGACCAGAGATGTTAATTATCAAAAACTGCAAAAATAACGATACTTCTATAGGGTTAGTTTAGTACCCCAAAGCTTAAGTTGTGTTTGTTATACCTGCGTTAGGTATCTTGGTGGATTTAAAAGTAATTATTACAGGTGAAAGTACCTACTTTAAGGACTCATCATTACTTTCTAGGAAGTTCTTTTTATTTCCAGGTAACATCGGTTGCCTATAATCTTAGTTATGTATAAATGAATTTTTAATGATGGATAACGTTTATTGCTAGTACTTGCTGGTACGTGAATTTTTCATGAAATGACAGATTATAATGTAGGTAATTAAAAAAGTTATGGTTTTACCTGTAGAGAGGTGCGGAACAGGACCCAATGAATATAAATGTGCGATTTTATTAGAAATTATGAACTGCAGTCGTAAGTATATTTTATTATTTTCTTGGTGTCCTCTGAAAATTTTTTAATTTCGCTTAATTGTTTCTTCAATCATCGTGTAATCACTTTTAATTAGTGTTTAGTTAGTGATTTTGGTGTTTAGGTAGTGTGTTTGGTGCATTTTCGGCGTTTTGTCACTATGGTAATTACACATCTGAACCAACATCAGTGAATAATGGCAGTATCTGGACAAGGTGTTTCTGTGAAGAAAATTCATGTTTTGAATTATCTCAGAGAACATTTTGTGGACAGATGTGGACGAAATTGTAATTAGTGCGCTTGAAAATTTTACGGAACAATCGTTTTTCCCGTGGTGACATTATGCGTGTTTTAAATAGTGTACACATTCCATTAATATTGACAAGTTTGACGAATATTGCAAGGCCAATGCAGAATTATATACATCCTTGTACAATTGGTTCTCCATGCTATATACAGTACATAAAATTCTTATTCATGGTGCTGCAATTATTAAGGAAGTTTTATTACCAATCGGTGAATTATCAGAAGAAGTCCAAGAGTCAAAAAATAAGGACGCAAGGAAGTATATACGCAAAAAATCAACCCTGTTCAAATCAATGAGAACTTATTCTATAAGCTTCGTTCACTATCCTAAGAGACATCTTCAGGACTTCTACTACTGTGATAAGCTAAAACAGATAGGCGTGTGTTAGCATATTGTGTTTAGTGTTGTAACTCAGTGAAGCGCGTATGGTATGGAAGAGTTTTTACCAAAATGTTCGAAATGTGCCTTTATACGAATGTTTACTCATAGATTCGATGCAAACTTTCGGAAAACCATTACGGTTTTATGAGTAAGCAATCTACGACAGCCAATCTTACAGTGTTAAATTATTTAGGAGTGTCTAGACGACAATGAGCAATTGACATTATCTATAACGACTTCTTTAAGGCTTTTGATCATATCGATCACGCCATATTGTTACCTAAAATATGTGATATTATTTTTCACCATGTTGCAGTCATTATTCTACACTTACCTGATGAGCAGGTTTCAGTGTGTCACTTATGCTGGTCATCAATCACCTTACTTTACTGCCACGTCAGGAGTTCCACAGGGTTGTAATTTGGGTCCCTAATTATGTTCAATCATAAAAATAACAACATTTGCCATGATGGGGATGTTCTGGATTGAGCTGCCATAAACTTTTATTTGCGGATGATGTCAAGGTTTTTCTGAAAACACCGCCATAGATGTCTTGAGAGCTTGGTGTAGTACATATAATTTGGCTTTGATTATCTCTAAATACAATGTATTGACTATCTGTCGGAAATAGATCCTCTCTATTTCAATTGCAACTTTGTTGGGATTACTATTGGTCGTTGTACAGTGGTCAAAGATTTAGACATTTCGATTCTAAATTAACATTTTCTAACCACATTAATAGCATTATGTCATCAGCACTGTAAACTTTGGGTTTTGTTATTAGAAAGATTAAATAGTTTGCATCAATAGCGGCCATAACTTCCTTATAGTATCTCTTTGTTCGCTCTTGCCTTAAGTATGTTTAATTAATTTGGTGGCCCATTATTCAGAAGTGCTGGAGAAAGTACAAATACGTTTTCTGTAATATTTATATTTCAAGAGGACTAGTACCCCGTTTAGAGGATATGGTATGATGTCTTTTTTGAGAAATTTAATTTTGACTCTTTGGAGCTACTAAGAAGGAGAACAAACATAAAGCTTATTTATGATGTATTGCACAGTAAAATAGACAGTTCTACTTTATTGGCAAAGATTATGTTGTTGTGTCTCAGTGTCCATGACGCTCATAGAATTTGTTTTAGTATTCAACGTCGAGAACTAGTATTTTACTGGGATCCCGTGTGTACAGAGGCTGTAATTATTGCAATTCCGTTTGCGGTAATGATTTGGATATTTATTTTTCTGCACTAACGCTACTAATTAGTAAATGCCCTTTTGATGGCTACTATGTGGTTACTGTATAATGATATATTAAATTGGATAGATGTGGCTTTTACGTGATGAAGATCCATTGAACTCAACGTAAAATAAAACAACAAATTTGTTTAAATCGTCACTATATTTACAAAAATATAAAGGCTGTGACGCGTTTCGCTAACACTGTAGCTTTGTCAAACAGGAATGGTATAATAATTACTTTACAAGTGAAATACGTATATGTACTTAAATTTGGTAATTACGAGTATATATGACTCACAGAAACGATTAACTAACAACTACAAAAAGGGTGGGAAACACATATTATATATAATAGGCACACGGAAAAACCCTAAACGAATAAGTTTAGTAATGGAGAACGATTAATATCTAGTTGGTCATTAAGTAAATTCCCAGAATTTTTGTTTTTATTTATTTCAAGGGCTTCAATGAGATTTAATTTATGGGATTTATTTAAAATTTCAAACTCCGGATCAAACAAATGGTTTTCTGATAATAAGTGATTTGAGTAATTAGAATCTAGTTTTTTGTTATCATAACTACGTTTATCTTCTGAAATTCTAGTTTTGAAATTTCTGAACGTTCTCCCAATATAAATTTTGTCACAATTACTACCACATTTTAAATTATATACTCCAGATTTATTAAATTTTGACGGTTTGGATTTACTGTTTTTAATGAACCTAGATAAATTGTTATCTGTTTTAAGGCATATATTTAGGTCTAAAGTTTCTAAAAATGTTTTAATTTTAACTGAGGGTTTACCTATGTATTTTAAACATTTATATTGATTATTTTTATTTTTATCCAAAGGGAATATTTCATCTAAAGTTTGTTTGTACGTTTTCTTAGCTATGATATTATCAATTAACTTTGGGTCGTAGTTATTATTAACTGCTATTTGTTTAATAATATTTAATTCTTTGTTATAATTATTAGTAGTTAAGGGAATTGTTAGAAGTCTGTGTATCATACTATTGTACGCTGCTAATTTATGGCTATGTGGGTGGGCTGAACTGTTATGAATTGTTATACAAGTGTGTGATGGTTTATGAAATATGGAAAAATCATGTTTATTATTTATTTTCCAAATAGTAAGGTCTAAAAAATTGATAGAGTTATTTTGTTCTGTTTCTATGGTGAATTTGATATATATTAAATTGTTTTTTAATTTTCTCTCTCGTAATGTATATTAATTTTTTTTTTGGTCGTTATGTATTACGCTTTGTATTGTTGAGCTATCAAATTATTCTCTTTTTACTTTCTTATACGTAGTATAAGTAGTATGATACCAAACAAGTAGTTTTTAAAACATGTCTGTGCTTCTGTGACTGCGTTGCAGTCAAACCGCTATAGTTATCAATTCCAAATTTGGTATTTACGAGTGTAATCTCCCTCTTGAGATTTGATTAGATTTTCAGTAAAATCGGCAGGCAGGGAGTAGTAACTTACTTCAATGAAGTAGGTCTTGTACCCTTATCGAAAATCACTTTCTTGCAAAAATCTCGAAAACCATGCTTTTTAGACAGGTATGTGTTACAAGTATAAAAGTATTTAGAACTTATTTTCAATACCTTTTGTATGAAAAAATTTCAAATTCGTACGACAAGTAACACTTTTACTCTTATCGAATAGCGATTTTTTGCAAATATGTTGTAAATTATGCAGTCTACATATATTTATCAAGAGTTCACAAGTATTGAGAGCTGGATTTGGAATATTTTTTGAATAAATGAAATTTCAAAATTCGCACCGGAAGTAACACTTTTACTCTTAGCTTATAGCACTTCTTTCGAATATCTTGCAAAATATATATTCTATAGAGATTTACTAAGAGAATAGAAGTACTTATATAAGATTTTTAATAATTTGTTTATAAAAAAAATTCTTAAAATTTGGAAATTTTGAACTTAAAACCATTTAAAACACTTTAGAACAATTTTGTATAATTTGAAACGCTTGTACGTATAAGAAAGTCGCGTGGTGGACACATCTCATTATTTTGCTGTAATTAGATGTATGTCTATTCGACAATAAAGATATGTTATTATTATTTTTATAATTTAATAACTTAATAAAATATTAAATTTTACACAGGAAAAGTAAAGTATATTACAATGTACTAAGAGAAACGGCATAAAACTAACATTTCACAGGAGCAAGTTCTGAGAAAATAAAAATCATTTGTCATTTATAGGCAAAGCTAAGAAGAATGTAATAAATCTGATAGATGGCGTTTTGCCTCCACCGAAATATTTTGTCATTTGTTTAAATTTCACATAGCAAATGTTAAGAACGCGGTGAATCCTTCACTGTTTCTGACTTTTCTATAGGCGATGATTGATCGGTCCCCGGACAGTACGGTCAAAACACAGAAATGACAAATGTTTGTGAAAATACAAAAACTTTTACATGACAAAAGTTTTTGAAAAATTACCGAGGATTGAATTTACGCTATGCTTGTGTATCTGTTGTGCGAGCGACTTCAGTGAGTGGCAACAGCAACAGGAACGACGGCGATGCGATGGCGGCAGAAAAAGCAGCAGCGAGTATCGGGTCCGTTTCGTTAAGTCGGAAAGTTAACGTCCGCTGGGAACGCATCAGTTCGGCAAACATCACATCAACGGATAGGGAAAATGGGCAAGGCTACCGTTGGAGAAAAAGAAATGTGCCGCCAACTTTGTGCGGAATACATCAGTCCAAGTTGTGTGTATATGTTGGTTTGGCCCATCTTTTGCATGAGTGAATTTATTTTGTTTGTGGCCGAAGGATATACGTATGGAGAGGGCAAGTCGGGAATTCGTCTGGAAAGTGTGATTTCATTTGGCGCACGAAATATAAACCTACCTAGTACCTTTACATTTGTTTATCTACTTTTCTTATTCTCTGTAACACTAGAAACATCCTTAAGCTACACACTTACATGTATACAGAGTGTTTCAGGAGGAAAAGGAAGTACTTCAAGAGTATATTAAGAGTGTCAAAGTAAGTAAAATAAACCAATATATTTAAGTCCAATTTTTAACCATTACAGAAATAAATAATAATTTAATATTTGAAATAGAACATTTATTAAAAATAAATAATAATAAATCAGAGGTTATTTTCGAAAATACCACAATCAAATCCAATGCTATGTAAATTATTTCTGTAATGGTTAAAAATCGGACTTAAATATATTGGTTTATTTTACTTATTTTGACCTTCTGAATATACTCCTGAAACACCCTGTATAATGTAAAAAAGTAATAAAGCACATATTTTCTAGAAAATCTTAAATTTTGTATTAGGAGAAAATATCTAAATGTGGTCTACAAAAAACTGGTATTTTTTTTATATTGTCCCCTTTTTACACACAATCTGTTTTATATTTTCAAATGAGACATAACATATTTTTGCCGTTAGGTTGGATATAGAGGGATGCAATTCTACTGAATTCTTTCCATATTTGACAACCAGTCAAATTGTTCTATATGACTATGAATTTTATTTCAAAAAATGAAAATCTACAAAATCTTCATATTATTCAAACGAATTCAGAAGAGTGAGACATCTGGTAAAGAACGAGGCACGGGCTGCTTATAATATATACCGGACTCGGATGGAATCAGAAATTACAATTAATCCAAAGATATTTTGCGATTTATTAATGCCAAACTTTCATCACCCAAAATTCCAGGATATATGCATTGCGGCGATGATGACCTCATTCAGACCTTGGAAATAGTTAACGGCTTTGCGCTGGATTTCTCTAAAGCTTTCCAGAGCTTAGCTACACCACTTACAGTATTATTCAAGTTAATAGTAAAAAGTCTGAATTTCTAGACTACTGGAAGATCAGCAGACTTGTTCCGGTTTTTAAGAGTGATGAGAAGTAAAAAACTATAGACCGATAAGTTATTCAACCAGCTTCAGTAATGTTTTGGAGTACATATTATACACTAGAATATATAATAACATAAAATCTGTTTTATTTCGACATCAACATGGATTTGCTTCTGCAAGATCTACAATTACAAATTTAGTAGAAATTACGCAATATCTCACGAATGCCATTGATCAGCGCAAGCAACTAGATGTCATATATACTAATTTTTCCAAGGCCTTTGACTCCGTGGACCACAACTTGCTTTTTGCCAAATTGTATTAGGTTGGCTCTTCTCCAGCCCTTATACAACTAATGACGTCATACTTCTCACATAGGAAGGAATATGTTTTTTATAATGGTCATTCATCCAATATCATTTCCATTTCTTGTGGTGTCCCCCAAGGCTCGAATCTTGGACCTTTACTATTATATATATTAACGATTTACTGGGAAAACTAAATAGCAGATTTTTAGGTTATGCGTATTACTTAAAAAATTATAATGTTGTTAACAATGCGCCGACTGTGTCAAATTGCTCACTAACTTTAACATAATCGAAGAATGGTGTAATCTGACTTTAATTTCTTTAAATATGGAAAAACGTGCTATTGTTTCTTACACAAGGAGCTGCAATCCATTACTATATACATCGAATTCTACAACTATTGTTAGAAAGCCTGTAATCAAGGAGGTTTCTTCGATGATATGCTAACTTTCATGCAAAATATATGCACAATTTGTTCTACAACCTCTAGATCTCTGGGATTTCTTTTGAGGTCATGTCGTTCCTTTAGTAACTTAAACAGTGTTGAGGTAATATATTACACTTTAGTGCGTAGCAAGTTGGAATATGCATCAGTAGTCTGGTATCCACATTATCTATATCAGCAAACTTCGATAGAATGCGTTCAAAGGAGGTTGTTCGGCAAAATAATATCTTGTCATTACGTAAGACTTTAAAACATCCGATTTCTGGTGTGGGAATACTTTTTGCAGTTTGTAATAGGTACCCTAGTGTCAGACTCCATCAAATGTCAAAAGTCTAAAAGTATAGTTTAGTCATATATATTTCTGTTCAGATCCTAGTTTACATGATTCACCACCTTGCGAACTTATTCCATAGTTCCATGATAGCTTCCAAAACCGAATTGATGATCAGGGATTATTATTTGGTCGTTAGGGATGATTTTCATTTTTCAAAAGAATATTTTTAAGAACAACTTAGACATAATTGGTAAAAGACTAACTGCGTTCCTACAGGCGGGCTGTCAATATAGTATTACCAAGGTAATCCAAAGCAAATTTAGAGCGAAACAATGCAAAGAAGTACAAGTTGGCCATAAAAACTTGAATCGCAACCATAGGAACTATTTTGGAGAGTTTTAGGAATATAAAAATAAACCGATCAGTCCATGATATGTGAATATATAATAATCATAATAATAATATGTCTTTATTATCAAATAGATATTCTATTTCCAGTATTACAAAAACTAAATAATTCTGAGCAGATGCTCTGTACAATGTAACGCATAGGAAATTTCAGAAAGAAGGAAAAACAAACGGGCTGAAGAAAATAAAAACAATCAAAAACTATATACGTACTATAGATGTAATAAATCAGTCAGAGGTCAGTGCAGTTGTAACAAAAATCTAAAAATTTAACCACGCAGCTACCTGATCACATCCAGATAAATGCTCATAATACTTGACACCATATGTGTAACAGATGCTTTAACAAGAATGCTTGTTCTATGTCTTGATAAAACGAAAGACTCAGATGATCGCGTCAATTGCGAGTAAATTGTGAAATCAACTTGCAAAGCAGATAAATCTACTTAGTTATTAATTAAATAAAAAAGGAAATATGCACTGCTAACCCTTCTCATGTCGGTTAAAGGTTGGAAGAAATGTCCATCTAGAAGAGCAACGTGGTTGATGCTTCTAGGAGGATGAATGCTGAATCTTATATACTTATAACAGGGTGTAACAAAATAAGTGTAAAACATTTCAGGGGGTGATTCCTTAGCGAAAAAGAGATAGGGTCTTTCATATAAAAAAACTTCAATGGAGCATCCCTTGTTAAGATACAGCCCCATAAAGGGGGTACATAAAATTTGTTTTACAATTTTATGTTTTTAAGGGTATAAGAGTTGTTCCTTTAAAATTCGAAATACCGTCATATGATCAACATTTAACTCGAAAGCAATCTTTCTAGTACTGCTAGTAGGTTGTTCTTCAACCAAATTAAGTACTGCTTCTTCAAGATGTGTTGTTCTAACTTCTCGATGGCGACCACAATCCTGCGTTCTTTTGTCGAATGAACCATATTCTCGTAATCGTTGATGAAGTCGGGCAAATATTCTATGCGAAGGAAGCTGCCGTTGAGGATACATTTCAGCATATCTTCTAGAAGCTTCTAACCCATTCCCCTTCGACAGACCGTAAACGTAATGCATATCAGCCATTTCCTCATTTGTGTATGCCATTTTAATAACAAGTGAATTATTAAACTAACAAATTACGAACAAAACAACGACACACAATGAAGTATTAATTCAATTTCAAAAATTTACAAACTGACAGCGTGATACCACTACTAGCGGCCTACTAAATAAATTAGTTTTACATTTTTGTTTTATGACGATGTATCTCTGTAGTTGTTCGTAAAATAATTTTTTGCTGCGAACTGATTACTTTTGGGCAAAAAATTCAAGAGACATTTTTTGTTTCGAATGAAACAAGCTATTGGGAATAAAATTTTAAATGGTAAACAAATAATCAGACAAAAAGTTACATTGGAAATAAATTACATTTTTAGTGTTTGTGAGAAAAATTGTAAAACAAATTTTATGTACCCCCTTTATCGGGCTGTATCTTAACAAGGGATGCTCCATTGAAGTTTTTTTATATGAAAGACCCTATCTCTTTTTCGCTAAGGAATCACCCCCTGAAATGTTTTACACTTATTTTGTTACACCCTGTATACTATGTGCGGAAACCATATGAGAGTACAGTACTCCAGTCTACTTCTAGTGAAAGCATAATAAGGCAATCTCACAACCAGTAAATTATTGAAATTTCTGCAAGAGCGGTTTAGGAAATCTAACGATTTAGAAGCCGCACTGCGAACTGAAAAAATGAGGTACATAAATGGGAGAGGTGAGTCGAAGAGGACTTCTAAGTCTTTAAAATGCGTATGTCATAAGTCTAGATATCTCTAAAAATATTATCATTAGTATTTATAAAGAGGACTGTAAATGAAGGATTATCGTAGCTGGTTTAATGAGTGATAGTGGAGACATCTATACGCAGGAGGGCAACTGCATCATACATAATTCAAAGTTAATGATCATAGGATATTAAGGTTATTAGAAATAATGTATTTTAGGCATATATATAATACTACTATATTGCGTGTATTGTATCTTGATAATGTGTAATTTTTCGTCCCAACTAAGAGAGATAGAATTGGTCGCATTGCCTGTTCTGCGCATGCGTCGACTGAAATTGTCCATTTTGAATTTTTCGAAATGACAGATAAACAGAAAACATAATTATAACCTCTGATATAAATTGACATCTACAACTATGATATTACTGAAAGCATATGCGAAGTAGTTTTTTATTGACTTCAGCATTGTGCAAGTTGAGATATCACGAGTTCATCGGTGATGTCATAGATTTACACAGAAAATACGATGTAGAATTAAGCCCATGAAGACATACAAACGATATGAAGGATGATTTCAGTGGATTATTAACAGAAAAATTTGATACTGCCATTGATTTATATGTGCTTAGTGGAATATGTGAAATTATGTTATTGAATATAAATACCGATCGTTTTATTTCGACTTACTTAAAAGGCTTTGAACAGAAGAACGTGAAATTATAACTACTGCATCAATTTGTACATAGTTATAAGTGAAACTATTGAATATAAATATTGATCATTTCATTGGACTTTCAGAAAAGATTTTGAACAGAAAAACTTGTGAAATTATAATTAGGTACTGTTCTTTTCATTTTGACTTTATAGAAAACATAAATTAATGCTTTATATACACAATTGAATATTTGAGGTACGTTAAGTTAGGTTGTATTATATTTTGACATATACTTTTGCTATATATTTTTAAGCTTAAGACGGCAAATATAATTATTGTATATTATTCAATATATTGTAATAGGGTGTTTAGTTACCCTTACAATGCCCTAATTTGCGTGGCCAAGATGTAATAGTGTATGGAGAGCTAATGAGACTTATAAGAGAGCTATATTTACTTTATCCTAAATAAAAACTGCTAAACACAATAATATAATGCACTATTTACTTAATTTGACGTTGACTGGCTAATGTCCCTAAGTGATTATTTAATTATCGTTCAATTATAACTTGGCCGGCTAGCTAAAGGGGGTTGCTTTCTATAAAAACAAAGATAAATATATATTTAGTTCTTGTATCAATTAGTATCCCAAAATTTTCCTAATAGATAAGTACAACGTTATTAATAATTCAAAACTTCGCGGCATTCAACGTATAACTGCGCAAGATCGGGATAGACTTTATCCAAGAGGTGGAACAAACACTGAATTAAGCGCGAAGTCGCTATAACTATCGTGTACGTGTGAATGTTGAAGTGACCAAAACGAAATTTAAAAGTTATGTGATTATCTAAGTGGGTGATATCTAAGTGACTCTAATAGATTTATCTGCAGGGCGTTAAGAAGGTTCGAGATTTGATTTACCTTAGTCCTGGATACCGCACTTTCCAGTTGTCGTGTGACGATCTTGAAGATTCTAACCTGTAAAGTCTACTTGGAGTAACAGCTCTAATGCTGCAGCACCAAATAGAATATGTGTACCTCTTATATATGAAGAATGGGTTTTAACAGAGATGGAAACAAACACTTTATACATGAAAACAACAGATCTAAATTTATTTAAAACATATCAATGAATTTCAACAACAATACAACAATGAAAGATTACGAGAAATAGATAAACAATTCCCATAAACAGGATGACAATAAACAAAGTCAATAAAATTTTGATATTAATCAATACACTTTGTTGTGTACATGAACAGCATTAATGTAGGCAAAAGTTCTACTCCTTTGGAATATTGATATCAAGGCAAAGTATACGAATTTGACCCTTATGTACAAACGATTAAAATGGATTGCATAGCAATGAGATCGGATACAATTTAAATGTAAGTAAGTTCTGATATTTAAATAAGCTTATATTGTCTGAGAATTTAAAATGATTTTTCAAGTTTTACGTTAGCTATATTTCAAGTATTGAATTTAATTAGTTTATAGAAATAATCGAATTAAAAGACGTTACACAAATTTGACCTAGATTTAGATTTGACCTAATTGTTTGTCAAGAAGAGGCGCATATACTAATAAACAGACTTGGTACCTTCTGTGAACTAATTCCTTGTATTGTTTAAGAACAGGTATTTCGTCCAAAGGGGTGTGATTTTCCCGTCGTTCACGGCTAATGTCCTTTTCTACGTGGGCTTCAACAGCTATCTGGTGAGTAGGCGTACGGTTTGTCCTTGACCTCGTTCGGTTAATTGAGGCGGGTCAGTAATATCTCCAATGTTTCTTTTTATGTGGCAGCTTGAGATTGATTCGTCTCACCCTAGTGATGTCTAGCTCGAGCGTCTTCAATTGGTGACCTTCTAACTCGCACGTGGGAATGACTCAGCAGACAATTAATGTCTTTGTTGAATGTATCACAACTTTGACGGAGAATGAATATTAATATGAATCGATAATGAATATCAATGCATCAATCACGAATGAAAATGCATCTGAATGAATCGATAATGAATTGATAATCAATCAATAATGAATTGATAATCAATCACTAATGAAAATTGAAATTGAATGATCCTGCTTCTCGTCGGATGTGCCTTTTTATATCAACCTTCTGTTGTGGACGTAGTAACCATGGAAATCCATAAAGTAGCATTTTACAAAGTCTTTTTACGGGCAAGTTTATATTTGAATATCAGTGGAATCATGTTTTATCTTAGTTAAATTAAATCGTCTTTCAATCGGTACAATAAAATTACTTTAAATCGTTTTCTCTTAGAAAAACACATTTTTTAAAAATTAAAGGGCAAATTTAGCATTTCGACTGTCATATGTTCGATGACGTCATGGACGCTAATAAAATAAATTAAAATATCAGAATTTTGGCTTAAAATGCCTATTTAGTAGAACTTTACCTTTACAAATTAAACTTATAAATACATTTAATATTTTTTCATCTTTTAATCCTTTTTAAAATCTTTCTTTATACAAAAAATTAGTGTGGTTAGTTTTTGAAGTGTAATAACTAAATGGTCTTTTGATTTATTTACGAATTACTGTGATAACATGAAACTATGACCTTTTCTTAATCTTATACCACCTTTTTAAATTATCTAAATAGCTTGTAATTAATATTTTAAAACTTTTCTTTTACCTGTGTTGACAACTGTCAAATTATTCAAAATGCTTATTTAAATATCTGGACTCAACTTGTAAATATGACACTGAAAAATATTCCAACATAAAAACGTCTTGATAGACTTTGTAACTGCTAGAGTTTATTTATAATTACATTAATTATGTATATGAAATATTTGAAATTAATTATGCTTCTGACAATATGGCGCATCGAAATTTGAAAATTAAAATGATGCTTAACTTAAATGTGCGCATCTAACAGTTTTATTGTTTGTTACCATGCTTGTAACTTGTAAACTAGTTTATGGTTTAAATGTTTTTTATGTTCACCATTAGTTTATTTTAGTTTTAAACTATGCATTTTTAGATAAAAATTTGTCATGTATGTCCTATACATTTGCCAAAGTTTGGGATGATGCTTTCGATACTATCAACCTTGCTTTAACTTTGAACCTGTAACCTTTTGTGACATTTTACTCTTGAGAAATCACACTATAAAATGGTACTCATTTATATGCTCATAGTGTGATGATAAATGTTGAAATTTGTGATTTAAAATTGGCCATTTGTAAAGGCTGTCAAATTTATTTAATATTATTACCTTGCCTATATAACACTTAATTACTCATTGTTGTATTGTGAAAATATGCTAAATATAACTCTAAAGATAAGACTAATGTGTATTTTGAACTAATCAGGTATTTAATTCTAATATTTAGTATTTAGTACGGGGGTTTCAGTTGGGGTTCCTGAAAAGAGTAGTCATTGGTTTGGTTTTCTAAATTTGGGGGTGAATTTCTTTCAAATATTTACAATTTGATGGGGTTCTCAGAATTTACTAGATTTGTTAGCAAAATCTGCATTAATTTTCAGGGATTTTTACCTATACTCTTATACAAGGGTCTAACTTTAAGCATCGCCGATGTATATATGGTTGCCTGTATTCAAGGGGTTTTCAGGGGTGACTGTATGTGTTTGTGGGTATTTGACTGGTGTTGTCACATACTCAACATCAGTTCAATATTGTATAAGCAAAAGTGAAATGGTATCAATCAGCATTACAATTTATAATGTTTTGACTGAATAACGGTGTTATAATTTTAATTATTTGTAAATTTTTTTATTAAAAAATGATTAACCCACTTCAGGAAATAAAATTTTCTTAAGGCTTTATTTATGCCCATATGTTAGCAAAGAATATAAAGAGAAAATTACTCTGTTACACTAGAATTTCTTTTGTGTATGTAGTACCACATTCGTAATCAATCTTCTTTTCCTGACGTTTCTCTCTGTTAAACTAAGGTGAGTAAAAAAATGACGTGTGGCCACCACACGACTTTCTTATACGTATGAGCGTTTCAAACTATACAATTTTAAGAATTTTTTTATACAAATCTTATTCAAAATCCTATTCTAAGTACTTTCATTCTCTTAATAAATCGCTATAGAATGCATACTTTGCAAGATATTCGAAAAAAAGTGCTACTCGCTAAGAGTAAAAGTGCCACTTCCGGTCCGAATTTTGAAATTTTATGTACACAAAAAATATTGCAAATTTAACTCTAAATACTTTTGTACTCTTAATAAATATATATAGAATGCATAATTTACGACATATCTGCAAAAAATCGATATTCGGTAAGAGTAAAAGTGGTACTTCCGGTCCGAATTTTGAAATTTTTTTTGTACAAAAGATATTTAAAATTATAATTTAAATACTTTTATACTCGTAATCTACCTGCCTAGAAAGCATGACTTGCGAGATATTCGCAAAAAACTGATTTTCGATAAGAGTAACAGACCTACTTCCGGTTGGAATTTCGAAAAACTTTTTTAAGATAATTTGTCTCAAATTTAATTCTGAGTACATTTCAATTCTTTATAAATTTGTTTAAACTTAGTAATTGACGAAATATTGGCAAAATTCTATTTTTTCACTGAAGTAAACTGCTACTTCCGGTCTACCGATTTTACTGAAAAACTAATCAGATCTCAAGAGGGAGATTATACAAGCAAATACAAAATTTGGAATTGATATCTACAGCGGTTTGACCGCTATCGTGGTCACACACAGACAGACAGACAGACAGACAGACAGACAGACACACACACAGACATTTTTTAAAAACCACTTTTTCGGTATCAGGGGACCTCAAAACGTGGACATCTGCAAAAATCTCGAGGTCGAAAATTTTCATCATCACAATACTTCCTTATACTACGTATAAGAAAGTAAAACCACTTTTTCGGTATCAGGGGACTTCAAAACGTTGACATCTGCAAAAATCTCGAGGTCGAAAATTTTCATCATCACAATACTTCCTTATACTACGTATAAGAAAGTAAAAAATGAGGTGTGGCCACCACACGACTTTCTTATACGTATGAGCGTTTCAAACTATACAATTTTAAGAATTTTTTTATACAAAACTTATTCAAAATCCTATTCTAAGTACTTTCATTCTCTTAATAAATCGCTATAGAATGCATACTTTGCAAGATATTCGAAAAAAAGTGCTACTCGCTAAGAGTAAAAGTGCCACTTCCGGTCCGAATTTTGAAATTTCATGTACACAAAAAATATTGAAAATTCAACTCTAAATACTTTTGTACTCTTAATAAATATATATAGAATGCATAATTTACGACATATCTGCAAAAAATCGATATTCGGTAAGAGTAAAAGTGGTACTTCCGGTCCGAATTTTGAAATTTTTTTTATACAAAAGATATTTAAAATTATAATTTAAATACTTTTATACTCGGAATGTACCTGCCTAGAAAGCATGACTTGCGAAATATTCGCAAAAAACTGATTTTCGATAAGAGTAAAAGACCTACTTCCGGTTGGAATTTCGAAAAATTTTTTTAAGATAATTTGTCTCGAATTTAATTTTGAGTACATTTCAATTCTTTATAAATTTGTTTAAACTTAGTAATTGACGAAATATTGGCAAAATTCAATTTTTTCACTGAAGTAAACTGCTACTTCCGGTCTACCGATTTTACTGAAAAACTAATCAGATCTCAAGAGGGAGATTGTACACGTAAATACAAAATTTGGAATTGATATCTACAGCGGTTTGACCGCTATCGTGGTCACACACAGACACACAGACACACAGACACACACACAGACAGACAGACAGACACACACACAGACATTTTTTAAAAACCACTTTTTCGGTATCAGGGGACTTCAAAACGTGGACATCTGCAAAAATCTCGAGGTCGAAAATTTTCATCATCACAATACTTCCTTATACTACGTATAAGAAAGTAAAAGGTATGTACTTGATTCAATAATTAAATCAAACAGCAAAGCTCAATTTCTACTTGAAATTTTATTTTATTTATGTTCAGAATTCTATTTTGCATATAGGTACTTCCTTAAAATTAAAACAAAAAATCTGTTTCATTGTAAAATATATTTGTATCAATTATTTATTAAATACATAGAAATTTATAAAATGCAACAATATCATAAACAGAGATATTGTAATTTTAGTAAGTATTTATTCCCATAATTTACGAATAATAATAATTGTCATATATTTACTAAACAAACTAAAAAGTAGATAAAACAAAGTACAAAAAGAAGCTTTTGCTCTTTATTTCTTTATAAATTTTAATGTAAAGTACATTCTATATGTTATATGCCTGATTACAATATAATTTAGTAACAGAAATTATAATACGTATTTAGCAAAATATAAATTAAAAAAAAAACACTTTACTTATCTTATGAATACTTAATGTGTTCATCTTTCCAAATTATTATCACAATCATCGATGCATCATGGCATGAATTCCAATAACCAGTCAATCTCTTCTTAAAAGACCATACGTGAGTGTATTATCATATCTGATGACCTGTCGATGTCCCATGCATGTTCCATTAGACATATATCAAAAAATTAATAGGTTATAGCAAAAAAGATGGGTGTGGAACTCTGTAAGGTTTAATAAAAGCCTATTTATTACATATGAGTAATTCAAATATTTTAATATGTAACATAGTAATACAATTACCTAATTCAAGTACAATTTACTGTGTTGTTTGCGTACATTTCTCCGATGTAGATGACAGTAATTCTAGAATACAAGAATACCACATTATCTAATTCTTTATTAATTTTGCATGTTGAGTTGAATAATTTTAGTGCTGTTATTATATCATAAATTATTGTACCTGTAGAGGTGTTTTTCTTTCTATTCACGATATCCCACGATAATATCTTCAAAGAAACACAATTGCAATGCAATTGAACTGACTGCGAGTTTTAGTTAATTAGTTTACAATTCTTACTATAACATAACCAAAATTCGTACAACTTTTGATAAATATATTTCTGCGGTATGATCGTTTGTTTGTCTATGATTTGCACATGATGCCACGACGATATTTCTTCACTAATTAAGGGAAATTAATTGTTTTTCCATATTTAACAAGGCGCAATTACTAATTATAAAGAGGTTTGTCGATTTTAAAACTATTTATGCTTGTTTGACGATTTACAAACTTTAATCAAATATTTATAGTAATAAATCTATGTGATAAACAAACAGACCTAAATTTGAAAAATTATTTGTAACGCATGCGCAGTTTGGACAATGCGACTCTAAAACTGTATAGCACCAAATGTTTTATTTCACAATGTTGGAGCAAAGTTTTCTTTGTCTACACGCGATATAGTAGTATTATATATATGATTTTAGGGCTTTATAAGTTTAAGAAAAACAGTTTCGCCAGTGACAATGTAACGAAGTTCCTTCGTTAATTGCATCAAAATAACATTTTTGAATTCATAATTAATTTATTTGTAAATATCAAATTATCTGTATGAATGTTATTTTGTTCAAATGTTAATATTGTATAGTGTGAAATGAGTCGACCTGTATGTATGATCAATTGTTTGTAATAATTCTTGTTATTTACTTATTTTTAAATGGAAAAATACCGAATGTCTACGTCATGCTCAGAGTCGCGTGTTTCATATCAGTATCGTGCGCAAATTTTATATTTTGAACTGTTTTTGCTTAGGTACGTAGACGATTCTAAACATATAAAAGGCCATCATCGAGCTTGTCTCGTTCACTTAGATCTCCGACCTGCCTCGACTCCTATGCCTGACTTTATTCAGCCTTTGATGGCGTGGAAAAGACCAGGATATCCCGTAAAGAGCGTTCTGTATTCAGGTCCTTGTATCATGCAACAGACGTTCTAAATCCATTTATTCTCATCCGCATACTTCTCTCTTATTCAGGCTAGATGTCGTGAAAAGATTGAGTATTACCGTTTAAAAACCTAGAATCCTTCACGATCAGACTTTGATGTCGTGATCTCCATAAATCCGAAATTAATTTTAATTACTATTTCAGATGTTTTACAACCGTTAAATTGCGATGTTAATCTAAGATATTTTGCATTAATCCGCGCCGCGTATTTGTATTTATGTTTTGCCGCAAGGTTATTGACCCGATGCCCGCGCTACTTTATCCCGTATTAAAAACATTAATTTTATCATTTTTTCCGAGATCGAAATATTCTTTAAATGAGCATGTCGTAACATGGAGATAATTTACAGAACAATTTAAATTAACCTAGTTACGTATATTAATTCGAATTGACAGAGACATATCTTTTATTTATTAACAATAATAGAAATGTATTGGGATCTATTAGTGACATTTCAGGGGCTAGATTTGATTGCATATTTGATCTTATGTTAGTTTACGATAAACGAAACGTCTTTTGTTATGATTTAAAGAGGACAATAAAGCAGATTCGAGTTATAATTAATCATGTACATATAAATGACTTTGTGTATATATAGATGTAAATAAAAATGTGTATGAATATTGATATTGTTTTTGACAGATAATAAAGTCAATTTTTAGGTAAGTTCCCGCACGTGGTTTTACTGTTTTCTTTTTCACCAGTCCGCCAGTAATGAGTTCAATGAGTGAATAATTAATTCAATAAGCAGGAAAGAATATTAAAACAAAAAATACTCACGGTCAATCTCCACTTAGCTAGCTGTAGAATTTTGTATTCACATGTCTAAAAATCACAACACTTCACCTGCCATATTTGCATTTATAAATAGTACCAACCGGACGAAGTCGCGAAATATGATATTACTAAAAAGGGACGTCTAGAATTTCGTGACATTGGTGCCTGTGTGTATAGGCAACCCAAGGTACTTGTGTTCATGTCAATGTTTTTCTTTATATGGACAAGATATGTAGAATACTAGTCTTATAACATTTGCTTCGTTTATTACTAGTATTATTTAAACAAGCGAGCATGTTATAACAAGTATATATAGTTCGGAGACAAAAGTAACCAAGAAGTATTTGAACAGATTTTATAAAAAGTTAAGAAACATAAAGAACTTAATGAATATCAATTAAACAAGAGGAAAAAGAAAAAGAAGTAGAAATATTAGGCCAAGAAGATACCTACATAAAAATACACATGTTTTTGAACATGATAACTGTAAGTAATAAAATTATTTGATAATTGTATGAAATTGCAAAATTATAAATATTTGAAAAACAGTTGTCAAATTATATATATGTCATATTTCAAAAACGTTTTTATTTTAATCATAAATAACCTTACAATAATATTTCATTCTTAGCTGCGTAATCATTAATAAGAACAACAATGTTTTATATACGAAACTGTGATTTAAAATAATCGAAGTGTAACTTAAACAGAAGCTTTCAATGAAAGTGAAGCCTTCGAGGATAACAATCTTATTTGCCTTTGGAAATTAAGTCAAAACCGCTGTCCGCGAAACACAATAACAAGAAAAAGCCTGAAAAGTTTCAAGTCCCGTCGGTAGAGAATGAACAAAGTTGATTATACAGTACGTAGTCCCAGGTTAAACAGAATACATGATTAAACTAAAGTTCGCCAATTGTAAACTCAAATGCAAAGTCAACGAATGTCATAGGACGGAAATGCTGGGAAAAGAATGAAGTTTTAATTTTTAATTGCAATCCTCGAACCTGTACAAGTCTCCTGAGATGCATCCCGTAATAATGCAGACAATTGGTTGGTAGATATATGTACGAAAAGGTTTAGTTAGTATGTACCAACGTGTTCTAAACGCAAGCACAGTGTAAAAAAGAAACGCAAATGAAGGATGTATATTTTACCTCAAAACTGGAACAACGAAGTATGGGAAAGTTATTTAATGAACTTGAAATTCGGTTATTTACATATTAAATTATACATAAATTTGCAAATACATTTACAGTTTTATTGATTAGTGATTAAATATAATTTGCAAAACTTCTATGAGATGGCATTACAATCACTACCGTCATGTGTCGTTCTTCAGTATAAATCAGTTCTAATTTGATACAAGGAAGTCAAGTAATGTATTTAGTATGGACGCTTGAAATGAGGATTTCAGCAGTTGCCATAAGAAAAAAAATGAGGTGTGGCCACCACACGACTTTCTTATTCATGTATGCGGTTCAAATTTTACAGAAGTTGTTCTAAACTAAGATTTAAATACTTTTATCTTCTGAAAAAATAAACAAAATCCTACTGTACTACTTCTATCGTCTTAATAAATCTCTATAGGATGCATACTTGGCGAGATATTCGAAAGAAAGTGCTACTGGCTAAGAGTAAAAGTACTACTTCCAGTCCGAATTTTGAAATTTATTTTATACAAAAACTATTCCAATTGTAGCTCTAAATGCATTTGTACTCTTGATAAATATATATAGAATGCATAATTTACGAGATATTTGAAAAAATCGCTATTCGATAAGAGTACAAGACGTATTTCCGGTAGGAATTTCAAAACCCTTTTATAATAAAATTTTTCTCAAATTTAATTTTGAATACATATTATTTTTTTATAAATTTGCTTAAGAGTGGCGTTTACCAGCAAATAGAAACTTATGCAACTTATATTACTCGCGGGACGGGTAGACGCAAGGGGGTGTGAGTAGTGGAGGTTGACGATATTCGGTTCTGTCACAGCGCTTCGATTTTATTCACAGATTCTGTCATAAATAAAGAAATACTATAGATAGGAAACATAATGTATAAAGAATGAGTAATTACAGAACTGTTGATGTTGTTGATGTTTTATAATAAGCCAATTTTCGCTTGCCCATAACTGTTATATTATTATACACTCGAATATTATAGGCATATATAACATTTTAATTCGAATGACAGATTGTAATTAAAGTCACTCGTATTTAAGTCTGCAATAGTCGACCGATTACGATAGATTTTCGTCTTCGCCAGGACCGGTAGAGATACCGTAAAGTGGGGATAGACGACGCGAAAAACCTCGTGTAAAATGTGTGTGACAATGTTTACTGTTTAATGTTTTTTATCTTTAAAAATAATTACATAAATTTGTTTTTTCTTTATATCGTACATCAAATGTGCAGCTGGCGCGTAGAGGTCGTTTTTTTTCTTTTGTGTAGCAGCCTTAGTTAGTAGACATCAATCAAATTCATGCATTTTTGTGGTTATTTCTAAAACACATAACTTTCTTAAGAAAATAAATTAGTACAAAAACTGATCTTGACATTATAAATTTATGCCTTTTCCATCACTAACCCAAATTTGAGATTCTAAAATTATAAAATGAGTTTAAAAAACGCGAAACGGCGATGCCTTAATTTTCGATAGGTAGACGCCCCTCTTAAACTTAGTAGTTGACGAAATATTGGCAAAATTCGATTTTTTTACTGAAATAAACTAGGCACAGAATAAAATGTCTCTCATCCTTCTCCCTATATTACTATAAATTGTCAATAAAATTAAAATGTTTATCACATGTAAGTATAATAATAACAATAACGAGCTTTCTACAATTATAATAATGGTTCTTAATTCAAAAAAGATTACATACAATTGCCATATTTACTTATGCCAACAATCACATTTAATTTGACAATTACGTCTCGTAACAGATTTTTTGAAGTTTATAGGGAAGAATAAACGTCAATTAACATTTTTTTAAGTTGTTCGTTATATGTTACATATCACGTGTGGAACATTTCAAAACTAAACACGCCCTATAATGATAGGACAATGATCTGAAGGGATAAAGGCCAACTAGTTTTTTTAAAACAATTACGTATTAATTAACATAACACTAAAATATAATGGATTACTTTTGTAATGTGATACCAACTAATTTTATTGTTAGTACCTTTCCATTATATAATACCTTTTAATGGATTCATCAGATATTATTATATGTTCCTTCTACTCACTTTTAAGTCTAGGATTAATCAATTGTAGCGCTTGCAAGTGCAATTACATGATTTAGAATATTCGAACATTTATAACACTTTTACTAAACCAGAGATGATGTTAATCAATTATCGTATGTCTTTTGTATTTACTATGTTTGCGCAATAAGATTAATTCTGGTAAGATAATGCATTTGTCACAATATATGTACATATTCTCATCAGTGAATATTCTGCGATTGTATTCTACAGTTGTAATTAAATTACCAATCAATATAACACTGTTCCAAACCATTACGTCAACTATCGGTTGACGCAACGTTTCATGTCGCTCTGAAATTATAGTAATGCAGATACAATGACGAAACACGGTATAGACATCAGGCTGTCCCATGTTCGTCTAGTACTGTCAGCGGATCCCAGGAGGACTCAACGTTCATCTGTCTTGAATGACGGAATAACTTTACACACAAACACCTTCAGAGCACTAGATCATTTTCCGAAAGAACCTTCCACACTCCTTGTGATTTACGTATATTTACAATGTTTCCGCAAAAATTCCCGTCTTTCACTCTAAATCCTTTATTCGTGAAAATGAAAATCTCGTGCGTATATTTTGTTCTTGCGAATTATAGATGTAGAAATTTTAGATGTTGGTTTTCATGTAATGGGACAAATATTTTTCAAATACTTGCTGATACAAAAAATTGAATAAATATTTAAATAAAAATTTTGAATATAAGTTTGAAACTTAAGTTTATTTATTTTGGTGAACGAAATAAATGAAAATTTTGTAGTGTTTTAAATTGTTATACAACCAGAGCATTGAAAATTCACGCAGAACTTATACCGATCTCATCAACTTACTGCCCGTTATATTTAATGTTCTTAACTATAAATTTGAATATATCATTAATATTTTAAATAAAGCTCTTTATGAACGTGTTTTTATTATCTCAGGATGATTCAGGTAGAGAGATGCCTGCATTTTGCTACACCCTTCTATACGCTTAAGTTCATATTAATCAAGGGAACAGTAAAATGGCGCTACCACAAAACTATCCATCTTGAATTACCAAAAAATTGCTAAAATAAACCCAAGCAACGTTAAGGTAGACTAAAGACCTTAAGAATTCAGCTTACACTCTCAAAGATGTCTTACCTGCCACTTCCCGCGTATACAGCTGTCAACATTTGAAGATGGCGGATGCCTTTAACTGCAGTCGCGAAGCGTAGTTCGTTATTCAGAACTAGCAGATGAATATAAAAGAAATTTAAGGCGCCACCCCCGTAATTATATAAACCGCCCTCCAAAACGTTATTTTGACTCGGGCAAAAATCAATTATCAAGTGTAAGAAGGTATGTATATGGAGATAAGACAGTAGTACTCAAAAATCCAAAACAATGACAATTATTTATTTAGCTTACTCAAAGATTAAACGAGAAGTAAGGGATGGATGAATTGTAAAATTCATTTGAAAGTAAAAGAAATATCATCAACTAAATCCAAACGATATGAATACATAAGTCTTAAATTAAAAATCAAACTTGAAATACGTTGGCAGTAGTTAGCTAATTATTCTATAAATGGTTGAAATTTAATTGACTGACTAAAGTTAAATTCTAAATTTAATTGGTGGAATTGATCCGAAACATTAATTTGCAAATGCAAAAAATATCAAAAGATACCATAAACTAAAAGATAAAAACAACCTCTGTATGCGGTTAACAAGATGTAGGTGTGAAAAATCAAATTTACATTTACAAATTAATGATAGGTCGAAATTAGCATCTAGATCTCATTGCCTTACATAACTAGTGACCTGTCGGTCCACAAACATTTGTAAAAATAGCTCTACGTCTAAATAAAATTAATTAAAATTAAGATAAAAATTATGAAACGAAATAACTAAATTTAGGAAAACACACTATATGTGGTCTCGTAATTGTGAATATCAACATACAAAATAATAGAATAATGGCCACTCGTCACCAAAAATTTAAATTAAAGAAATTAACAGTCAGTTTTTAATAGACATGTAAGTAAAAGTAAGATTTTAGTAAGAAGATATAATTCTTCTATGATAATAAGAATCGGTATTCGATTACTTTTTTTAAATTTTTAATTTAAATTTAATCTTTCTTATTTTCTACGAAGTCTACGATTTCAAGTCCCATTTCGACTTGTCATCCTATTCGAGTCAACACAAGGAAGTAAGAATATAAATACAAATATTTTATATTTGATAAAAATTTTATAATGAAATTTTTCAGAACCTTCTTCAAACGGAGCACATGTAGAACTTATTACCACCTAAAAAGTTTTTCCGTTCATTTACAAATTCGAATGTGTTAAGATGCATTTTCGGGTTGAAGTTTCTTGCTAATTTAATTCTGAGAGTGGAAGGCTCTGTATTTAGATGTTATTGTATTTGCCTTTAATGGAGTGTTGAGTAGCTTTGAATGTTAGTTTTCTTTTATCATCTATTATAAGAAGAAATATACATATGCAGAATGTGTGGCGATCGTACCCCTTCAATTGAAAAATATAACGCCGATCAGATCCTACATAGACATTCAATAAACTAACTCGTCCGTATACAATGCAAAAAACATTTATAAATCGTTCGCAGCCTATTGTCAACAGATCATAGAAGAATCCAATTCTTTTCAAAAAGAAGTATCATTTTGGCATTTTGTCAAGTTTAGAAAAACTTTGTGCAAAAACACAGGAAATTATTTCAATTTTGCAATTGAAAAAACATTATGACCGACATTCCACCACAAGATGATGAAGAAAAATATATCAAATGTATTTTTTGAAAATCAACCCTGATCAGGAGATGAAAGGTAACAAAAGAAGCTTTACTAAAATTCTAACATTACTCAATAAGTTGAGAAATATTAGTTGTTAAAATACTGAAACGTTGATTACGTGTTAATTTTTTTGTTAAACTTATTGGTTCGTGTTTTGTTTTACTTTAGATTTTTTTGTGTTTCATATACACCTTGTAATATCTATTATCTTTGTAATAATAAAATTACATTATATAAAATCGCTAGTTTAAACAGCTGGTTTTTTTTATTTTTTGATTAAAGTAGTGAAACAGCACAGGATTCGCAAATTCCACAACCTACACCGCGCTTCATTCAATGAAACATATTGCTGCGTTTTCGGGTTCGAAATAAACAACTCGTGCAAATGTTTTAAAACTGTCTGTATATTTTCACACTTAAAACTAATCACAATATAAAAATTTAAAATAAATGTAACGCACTTAAAACTACTACGAATAAATTAACACACGTATTTATATCTATCACTACTATTTATATCTGCAATATTTATATAATAAAACTGCACCGCTCACTTATTTATGTTTATTTGAATTGTACGACTACTATTCAATGAATTCCATAGAAGGAATGAATTCCTTATCCCAGCGGCGGCATTTATATCGACAGACCAAGGTTCTAGAGAAATACCAGCGAATTCCGGCTCTCTTCTACCACATTCCAGACTTTCTGTCGCTGAGTGCATGATTTACGACTTGTTTACCGGCAGTTGATTTACGACTTGTTTACCGGTACGTTTTTGTCGTCGCTCGGATGTCTGCTTCTTTTGTGGGCTTGTTTCCTTACAATATCTTCCACAAATTATAGGGCAATATCTAAATGAAAATCATTTTTAAAAAGTGATATATCTACAACATTCTATAGTGCCTCGCGAATGCATGCAAAAACTGATAGATAAGTATGCCGGTATAAATCTACGTTGACCCCAATGTACCTACATTACTTTTTGACGAATGCACAGGTGTTAACTTGGCATTACGTAAGAAATGACAGACGAAAAGGCTCCTCAATAATAAAAAAAAAATTACAAGAGCTGTACGTACAATTAAGTATTGCGGTTGTAGATCCACACCTAATGTATGTATCTTAACAGGGAATAAATGTACATTCACAGTTAGTGCACGTAAATTTACATCGAATCGTTATGTCTTACATAGCGGTGCTGTGATATTACATTACACGAGTGTAAATTTTATTGTTAAAAATTGAAATTAACAATCATGCCTTGTAACACTGCATTACCTTGCTTTATCTTTACCAGCTGAACAAGTAATATTAATTGATACTCTTGTAGAACTATTTACATTCACATGTTTTCTTATAATGATTATAATTGGTCACTGAGTTGCCAATGATTTTCATTGTAATTTTACACAAACACTTTTTCGGGTGTACATTTACTTTATTAAAAAGAACATTTTTTATTGCTAAAATAAATGAAATATATTGTTATTCACCAATCATATTAAGAATATCAATACTGACAATTTAAAATCACAAATCAATTATATATTTAGATACGGAAGCCACCTTAAAATTGAAGCGATTTGAATTTAATTCAATAATTAAACCGAAGCTGTCTACCACTAACAACCCTCTACTCACTGAAAGACGTGGTCAATCTAATTATGCAATTGTTGGGAGACCTGAAACTGACATCACACGGGAGTGATTGACAAGCCGCACTAATAAACCAGCATGCCATCAGGGAGACACCTTACCCGAGAACTGCATTGTAAATTCGAAATCCCTCACTAACAATTCAGGTAATTTAAGTCAATCAGTTTGCATTAATATAATTTGGCATAAATATAATAATAAAGTTTCCTGCATCAAAACTAATATCTGAAAAAAAGTTTATTTTGTGAGGTAATATGTTTTATCTAATTTACGTACCTATTAATTAATAAGTTAAGAACTTTCATGATTTATCTTACTTATTGCATTCTATGTATTTATTAGTAAGGTAAATTGCCTAAATAAAGTTTACGATTTTTTTCAATTTTTTCTGTTGTCGAAGCACTATCATAAAAAATGTTGAGGAGCTCTCTATAGTGTTATTGTTTCAATTGTATGACAAACCTCATCAAGATAAGCCTGACCAAAATATAAAGAATTAATTACTAAAAGTTGTCATTTGGGCCGATTTTAGAACCCCGTGTTCATAATAAGGCCCATCCCATGTCTCTAATTAGGCCATACCTTTCTAACGCAACACAACTCTTAAAATGAACTTTTATTAACTTTAATTGAACAAAAACAATATTTTATTACAAAATGAACACAATAATATTTCTATTAAAAATAATAAAATTTTTTTTACAAATCTTCACATTCTGGACACGTAAAGGCGGGATCTTTATCCGCGGCTGTTAAACCCACGCAGTCTTCATGGACATTTCGACTACAAATGGTACATAGCCTCATGTTGCCCACCTCGTCAATTTGGCACATGTGGCAGTACCAGCTTTCTTTTTTTGATTAATTTTGTTGTTCCTCCACTTTTTGCAGCTTGATTTTTAGGATCACTTTTCCTTCTCGTCTTTGGATCATCTTTTTTATTCTTCTTGTCATCTTTAAAAAGGTCTGTTGTAATTTGGTTAGCTCGGTAATTTATTGCCTTTTTTCTGTCCGTATTTTTCATCTTTACTTCTGGCGTGATCAGAATATCATTGAAACTACATAACGACTCCTTTATTTGTTCGTCTGGTTCATCTTTATTCTTATTTTCCTCTCCCAAAACCAAACTGCTTTCATCTGAAGACGAGGAGTCCGTAACATATCTGCTTTTCGGTCTTATTTTTTCTACTCTCTTGGCTATGGGAGTTGAACTTGTAGCTGGTGGACTTCCGGGATTTTCAACATTGACTGCTTGAATGTCATCCTTTTCTGTGATTTCCGACGGGGCATAAGCACAATTAGGGATTGCTTTTGTGTTGTAAGGATAGATGCCCGCTGTACGAAACCCCGACAGCACATTTTCAGGAGTTGTTGCCCTCGGCCACACCCTTGAGAAAATTGTTCCAAATGTATATTTGGTGATGTGCGATCAGGTTTGTTAGTCCAAAATAACAGCACTTCCTCGTCCCATGATGTTTCAAAAGGTTTAAATATTGACTTGCCAAGAGGTTGCAGTTCATGTATTGTATTGCTAGGTAAACAAAATAAAGTGATTTCATGTTCATCTGTTTTTGTAAGAACTGTAGCATCTAAATGGGATGACGCACCGTCAAATATCAAAAGCACTGGCCCTTTAGGTTTGTATTTTGAAAAGTGGGAGAACCACTTAACAAAAACTGACGTTGTCATGCTGCCTTTCTCAGTCATTTCAATTGCTGTTCCTGGTGGTAAGTTGTCGTCCCATTCCGCCTTCCTTCGTTCTCCTTTAAATAAAATCATCGGCGGAATCACTTGACCCACAGCACTTACGCAAGCTACTATCGACACATTCTCTGCATGTTCCTGTGAAATTAAATGCACCCTTTTTTTGGCCTTTACGAACAAAGACTTTTTGAGATTTGTGAAGGCTTAAGCGACATCCTTTTTCGTCAATATTGAAAATTAATTGTAGACTTTCTAAGACATTCATTTCTGTCATAACTTGTTTAAACTTTTCAAAATAGTCATTTACAATTAATCTATTTAGTTTTGTGGCTCTCGCAGCATTCATGGGTTGAGATTTACGAGCTATTTCAGGGTGTCGTTGTAAAAACAACTTCAACCATTTACGTCCAGCCAATCTATTTGAATGAATGTTGTATGGATTAGATAAGTCATTATTTTCGCAATAAGAAAATACCGTCGCGCGTCTTATCATCTTCGATGTAAGAGGCATACCAACATCTCCCAAACGAAAAATGCGCTGGTACAGTTCATCTTCTTGCTCTGGGGTTAGGAAACTGGGCCTTCCTAGTTTCTTTTTGGTGCTTCTTGTTGCCACATGATTTCTGAGGGTTCTGCGTGGAATTCTAAATTCCCTTGATGGACAGACATACCAGCATCAATTTCTTCCATTGCTCGTTGCAACTGGGTTTCTGACCATCTGGCCCTCTTGGGCAGCATGTTTATCGAAAACCATTGCTTTGAATCTAAGAAATGAGGAAAGCAGCGTATAGAACAGCATAATAATACTATTAGAACCAAAAACGGCCCGGGCCTTATTTAACACTAACCAGGCGGGCCTTATTTGGGTGATAAGGAAATTGTTGCATCATTTGTCATTGAGCACTGATTTCCAGTTTGATGACAAATAATATAGAATAACAACGTTACGTCTAATTAGTAAAATGTTCAAGCTTACTAATGATGCAATGTAACTTAAAAATATGAACGATTTTCTAATACTTACTTCAAAATTATTTCCCAGCCAAGACATTTAATACACCTAACCAAACTCAGGTGAACTAATATGGACGTCGATAATTCAGTTCACCCTCTTACCATTGCACTTAACAGGAAATTTAGAAATTAACACTAGAGGTCTCACAGATGTAAATCGTAAAGAGACTTGCTGTTATTACAGATTCCTAATATGGCAAAGGTGCAATGGGCCTTATTATGGTACCGGGACTTATTTGGTCAATCTACCTTACCATTAGGGAGTTTTTCGATTTAAAATAATCACTTGTGTATATACAATCAAAGTTATTGCTTTAACCTATTCATGTGCAGTAAGAAATTTTTAGTGAATTCTCAAACTTCAAAGTCCGTGCAAATTCGTTGGAAATTGTATTTTAGCAAGTAGGATTCTGTCAGATTTCAATGACATTTCCTTTACTTATTTATTGAAATGTATGCGTATATTTAACACAAAATGGTGGATGTGACATGAAAAGTGATATTTTGTAAAGATAAAATACATCTATAACTACAAATAATTCTTATAATTTGAAAATGTCGCACTGGATTGCGCGGTCAGATTCTTCTACTTATGAAAAACGTATTACTTTACCAACTTTTTGCATAAATAACAATTTTTCTGTACTGTTTTTCTCCTTTATGAACAAGAATACGTAAAACTTAAAGCAATTGCAATTGCTAATAATTGCTTAACGATAAATACTAAAGATGAGTAAAAAGATTTCAACAGAGTCAAAACCATCTACAATGAAAAATAAGACAAAATCTGCAAGTACATGTCAAGTGAGCTAGATGTATGTCTCAAATAGTGAAGACCAATCGATTTTTTTTTATTTTGCGTTTCTTCGCAACAGCTGTCTTTACACAGAAGTCTACTTCTTTCTTTTTGGAGACCATGTTAGGTGTTGTTTTTTCCTTTATTTTCGCCTCCAAATCGTTCATGTATGGAGATGCCGTGATTCCCGTCTTTCATCTAATTTTTGTTGACCGTCTTCAGGTGTTATTGCGAATTATGTTTTTTTTATCGCTACCGTGAATAAAATGTGTTAATTGACTTAAAATTTGGATTTATTTCATTCGAAACCTCACATTGAGTGACTTCACATTCTTTAATTCAAGCATTCGCCGAACTCCATCATCTCGATGTGACGGTCCTGGGAGTACATCACCACCCACAACATAATTTTTAACACCGGTAGCAGGGATATTACTTTTGTCTATTCTTTTCAACTTAGATTCTTATACTACACACATTCAGCCGTTTCATATAAAGTTTGCTGCATAATTACTATACTTTATTCACTGAACCAATAGAGTAGCAAAAAACGCGTGATCAACGCATGATTTTTAATACTGTCTTTCTATTGGTTCTTATAGCTACATACAAATCCTACAACACACGATATAAATCATCTGTTTTCTGTGATTTTGTCACATGATTGTGACTAACATTGTCCCCACTTGGCAAAATCACTATATGCTCACTTGTTCTACATTAGCAAATACGTATTTTTATCCTCTCTAAAATTGTGATTTTGCCAAGTGGGGTCTGTTATTATGAAATATATGTATACTTTTTGCAATAGTATTTTATATTATTCTTTGTGTTTGTGCTGGTTGTATTTGTTTAAGTTGTTATTGTTATTATTCTCAATCTTTAAGGACTCTATTAGTTATTAAAGATTTATTGAAGGTAAGATATATAGACAGTTTTAACTATTTTTACCTATTTGTACAGTACTGTGCAAAAAGCAGCCAGAACTGACGAAGAAACGAGTAAAGAGACATTTTACAGAGATAGAAAAACATATTGTACTGAATATATTTAGCAAACGTTAACAAGAATGCCCAGCTAATTCTAAGACACGGATTGTTGACTTTACAGCCGAAGCTGCAGGTATCTGCTCCGCAAGTGTTTTTAATATTTTTTGAGAACACAATGCACAAGATGTGAAACCACCAAAGATCTATAGAAGAGCGCAATCTGTCCTGGATAATATTGATGATGATATGCCCAATATTATTAGACCTATAGTACACTCATTTTTCAATAAAAATGCGTTGCCAACAGTGTACCTATAAAATTTTATTCAAAGTAAATGAAGACGACAACTTGTCAAACCTCAAACGTAAAATATTGTGGAAGTTGTTGGAAGAAATGAACTTCTCTTTCAAAAAAAGAGCTCGTAATAGTCCAACGCAAGGATTATTACATGGGCTCTCAACGGGCCTTAAAAATCCAACTGGAAAGGGAAGACGATTGATTGTTCTTCATATTGGCTTAGAACATGAATTTGTTGAAAACGGCTTATTGTTGTTCGAGTCAAACAGGACCAATGATTACCACGAAGACATGAATGCAAATATCTTCTTCTTGGTAAATAGCTCTTAATTTTGCCGTTTTAGCTTAAATTTATGTCAATATTTGTAGATGTGTCAAGAGATGTTTTTCTAATTCTAATGGAAATACTGACCGAAGTGGAGTAGCTTTGGTAGGCGCTATTTGGTCACTAATATTAATAATAAGAGTCCGAATGTGTAAATTCTAAGGTGTTTCAGGCCTGATTTAGTATAATTTAAAAAAAGATAGAAGTGGGTTTATTAAGAATATTTCAACATACCCAATTTTTTTTCTGTAATTATACTTGTAACGATTGGATAAATAAAGATGCTATAGTCATTATTAAGATGCTGTTATTATTACCAATAATGCTCCTTGTGATCATCGTAATGCTGAAAAATGTTAACAAGAAAGTGACTAGTGTCAAAACTTGATCTGTCTTGAAATGTGTGCATAGAAATAGGTACAGCAGATTTTAAATACTTACATAGCACCAAAGAGTATGTTACTGTAGCTAACTGAAGTAGCTAATTGTAATAGTACCTACCAAAGTGAAAAAAAAATACAAATACAAATATGTACCAAATTCAAAAAAAAAATAAGTTTGGAAAATATTACACTTTGTTATTTAGAAATTTTCTATATGTCTTTTAATAAGTGATGAATAGATGCATGTATATCAGTTTATTGTAATGTTTGAATATAGTGTACATCAATGTTATTGTTTTATTATGTCTTAACAAGATCATTTAGATCCGGTGCTGAAGAAGGAAATGTCTTCAAATGCTAGACTTAGGTAAAGGATCTGCAAATGATAATATTCATGCCAGGAGTAGCTGAATAATTTATGAGGCAATTACTACGATGCGAAATAGTAAAAGCTTCAAAATCTTACAATACAGTTGAAATCGTCGATTACGTTAGTACCGCAACGTTTTCAAAATCCAAGAAGTCATTTACAAAATCCAAAGAAACACTTTACAAAGTAATTGAACCCCAATTATTTTTACCTTTTAAACTGTTAGGAAAAATTAGAAATGTAAATAAAATTGTTATTTTTAAAACTACACAACAACTTAATTTTCAGCAACGCTTTGTTAATTTTATTTCGTTTTATTATTGTAGAGTTAACGTTTAATGTGTTATTTTAAAGTTTATTATAATAACAATTGGGAAACCATTCTTTTTGGGTTTATTATTCTATTACTAGATGGCGCTACTGAAGCATCAATATTTTGAGGTTACCAGAATCAAATTCATCAATGTAAATCGAAGCTATATGACAACTTGGTTTTTAAAAATGGGATTTTCCCGTTTTACCCGATATCCTCGTTTAATGGATAAAGAATTATACTACTCTCCTCAAAAGTAGGTACTTCATGGACTGTTACTGTGTATTGTTTTATATTTATAGATATATAAAATATGAGTATTTTTTCTTGGGTTAATTGGGTATAATAATGTACACAGCTAAAAATATACGCTCATTTACTTTTAGGTTTCGATGTCAACAACATCTTTCTCTAAAAGTCATACATAATTAAAACTACGAATAAAATAAACAGATATAAGTATAAAAAATGGCACTGAGGTGACAAAAACTTACCCCGCAGATTCCATCACGTTCATATACAACAATATCAACTAACAGGAAACAGCGAGACAATACACGCAATATTATATTAGGCTTTTTAACCCTTTTCAATTTCATTTTAATATTGCAATTGAATTATATTTTACACTTGTGCCTCAACATGTAGCTATTTTAAAATAGCTACATGTTGATTTATAGATATATATGTTTGTGAATGTTTTGCAAGTGAGTTTATACATAAATAAAATTATCTATCTATCTATCCACTAATAGGACACTACCTACGCCTGTGGTTGACTTAATTTGATTTTTTTTACATATTATTAATCGTGTTACGCCAAAAGCATTTACATTGAAGACAGAAAAATAAAAATTGTTAAACGAGTATGTCAAAATTAAGTATAGCCTACTTTCCCCTAAAACTAAGTAAAATTTGCATAATATTCCACAACAAAGTTCAACATAAAAACTTCAAAAATAAATTATATTAAATATTGACTATAGAAATTGTATCAGTATTATAAGTATTATATAAGTAAATTAAGTATTGTAATTTAATTTCTTTAGTACTACTAAAACTTCAAAGAAGTCATTTGATTTTCTTTTTAGAGTTACTGGTTAGCTGGAAGTGTAATGAACTTTTAAAATGACTTTCTCTGGACAAATTACACTTCAAACTTACCGTTCTTAGTGTAGCGTTTCAATTTAGTATATTAATAAAATTGGATATAGGATTTTGCTACTACAAAACTTCTACTCGCCTGTATCTACAAGTTAAGTTTTCCGTATGCAAGAAAGTATTACTTTTTAATGAAATATGAAATTTATATTACGCTCTCTGGTTAGGTTAATAACCAGAGAGTGCCAGCTCAAAAATGAATACAAAAATACAGGCGGCGTAATATATAAAACGGCGTCGTCTGGAAATACATTTTCATTAATGTCAATTATCCATCCTGACTACTCCGTAACCTAGCGTATGATGAAATATTTGTTTAAGTGTGGACTAACGGGGCAGGCGTGGCAGCAGACTCGCACCGCCCCAGCGTCTAATGTGACACACCCCTTCTTAATTCACACTTGATCCACTCTCTTCTGAAAACGGGCAAAATACGCCACGGCAAGACCCTCTAACGAATGCACTTATTAAAAAGAGACACCTAGGGGGCGCCAAAATCCTGGGGGAACGTGAAATATAGAATTTTTTTCCATTGGATAACTCTCATTTTTAAATAAATGCCAGAGAAATATGAAGCCCAGATAAATTCACATTTTATTAATTTGAAATATGTATGCAGTTTATATTGACATGTTGCTTTTCTTTTTTTTTTACAGATATCTACTTTATTCATTTGGATGTGAATTTTAAAAATACTTTTTACAAACTCCTAAATCTTTGTATTATTAATTGTTTCTACAGTAGGCTCTTCGTGAAACATTGTATACATATTCATATTGAAATTCTAATTCTAGTGTATTAATTATTTTAAAAAATATTTAAAACAGAAATGTCAAAATGTAGATATTATATGTACAAATATATATACACATATAAAAAAAATATATAAAATACAAAAAATATATAACTGCTACATTATGCTTAAGTGGGTAATATATAAATGACTCATAAATAAATAAGAAAAACACGGAATTAAACAAAAAAAGATTATAATTCAAAAATTCTTCAGTGGGAGCAACAGTAATCGTAGCTGACAACATTAGCAATCATATAAATCTATAAAAGACAAAAAAATTGAAATTACATGCTTAAAAAAATACTCCTCAATGCTGTAGGACACTTCAATAAAAGAATTTTTTTAAAAGATATCGAGAGGTAAATGATTACAAAGTTTACATCCTAACATATTCCAGATGTTATTGAAAAACAGACCAGGTGCCCAGGTGATAAAAGGCTATTTTTTTCTGGTATAATCTTATATTTATATTAACAAAACAAAAAGTTTCATAGATAAATGTAGAAGTCAAAATATTTAATATAATAAAATGAGTTGCAAAAGAAAGGAGTTGTTTTAGATTTTCAATTATTATTCTAACACTATTTTTATAATATTGTTATATGCAGTTTTTTCTTGTGTGTTTCACTGTTTCCTCTTTGTCTTCATATCAACTTTCCTTATTATTTCCTTAATTTAGTTGCCATCTGTAGTACATGATCTCATAATGTTCTTTTCTCCTGTGCTTGAATTTAGTGTTAATTGCATATGTGTTGGTTGCTAAATTGTATAATCCTTTTCTGTTGTTATTTGTACTATTGTGTATTTTTTTGCCTGATATATCTTTTTTTAAATATCCTTTAGTCTCATGTGATCAGTCTTATACAATTTCTAGGACCATTTTCAAACATTTCTTTTTGACAGTATTCTTCTTGGTCCTTTTCTTCCAATTGTTCAAAGTTGCGTATGCATTTATTATTATTACATTTGCTTTGATACTTTCTATTTTTATGATTGAGAGTCCGCCTTTTATTACTTGAGAATTTAGTATTTTCTCTTTTATTTTTGGATTTACCACGAAAGCACAGAGCATCCCACTAGATAACTTCATACTTCAGCATACGGTAAAAAGATCCAATGTCAATTAGTATGTTCCTGCACTATCAACCCACAGGTCCAATAATATTATATAATCTAAAAGCCAGATATTTTTATCGTTAAAAGATAGACAAAAATCAGCTAAGCTAAAGTCAAAAACAACAGTATTAAGCTTGTCCATATATTTATACCCAATTTATTAACTTCGGTCCACTAACTGATCTTATTAATTACGCACTCGGTTTTCTGCACAAGTTGCCCCAAAAAAGAATCCGTAACAATGGTATTCGTGTCATCCGTGTAAGACACTAGAGTACAACCTGAGTTGAAGTATAATTAAAAAAATCATTAATCAAAATAGTAAACATTGCGGGACCGAATATAGATCCTTGAGGAAGTCCTGCATTTGTGTACTGTCCACTTGATTTTCGTTCATCTCAAGCCACAAATTGACATATATTACTTTACTTTACGTAAAACTAGACCCTGCTGAAAGCTTTACCCCTAACTCCATATCTCTCTAACTTTTTTAAAAGAAGTTGATGATCGATATAATCAAAAGCTTTTGTGAAATACCTGCACAAAGTCCTAATACGGTATTACCACAGTCACGAGCTCCTACAATTAATTAATAAATGTACTAAGTGACGTGTTTACATCTTTTTTTTAATAAAACCATGTTGGTTCTTGTTTAAAAAGTTACTATTAGCGGAAAATGATATTAGCATTTCATTAACAATAGACTTGAAAACTTTTAAAATTGATGCTGACAATAGACTAATCGGGGTACAGCCGTTGATATAATTGGAAATCTCATTTTTGTGTAAAGGTTTAATCTTACCAAGCTTAAATTATCTGGTAAAATTCCTTCCACAAAAGACAGATTAATAATATGTAATAGCGGCTCTGAAATAAAAGGGGCAATTTTTTTCATATGAGCTAGAAATATCATCAAGCCTAACACAGAGAGATGATTTTAATTTATTTGTAATAGTTTCAATATCGTATTGAGTAGTCGGTAATAAGTAAAAAGATTTATCGTTCGAATTAATATTGTGTAGCAAATCTCTATTATCACCAACTGAAATACACCAGTAATAGAGACACATTGGTCGACTGAGTTCAAATGCTTAATTCTTCCACTCTTCCACTTACCATTATCAAAGACTTGCGGACCTAATATATGCAAGAAATTAACTTGTCATTAGCTTAATGTATTTCTATCATGGGTGTATTTATGATGTCTCAACATAGAGTTCTGCAATTAAATTTCAAAACATTATTTTCATGTTCTGCTCACACTTCACATAAAGACCATATAAATTTTTTTTTAAAAAATGAATGTGACCAGTGGATGAAGATGAACCAAGATAAAATAATGTTTATAATATACCAGGACTAATCAGATAGACAAAAAATATCACTTCCGGCTTTCGATGCTCGGATGATCTTTTAGTAGGAATACTTTTCCTGACGATGAGTTTGCACCTTCTAGTGTTACGTTACTGATACACCAACAGAAAAAAATGTTGTTGAAGTAAACAAACCGTCTGAATAGGGTAAGTCCGGGAGAGATCGACCACCGGGACAGTCCGACCAGTACGGATAACTCAAGAAAAAAGCAAGAGAGGGCCTTGTGTCTCACATATTCGATGGAATTAGTTGAGCTTGTTGCAACCAACGTGTAAACACGGGCCGTGACATCAGTGTGAATTTATAAATTAAGTTTTAAGCTTTTTACGAACTTGAAAGTTTTTTGACTTATTTACTGTGTTAGTGATATTTTAAAAACGAGTTTATTTAAACTATTTCGATACTGGATGATAAAATATGCATGAATCTGTAACATAACCTCAAACATATAGTCGTTCTTCGTTTTTGCTCCAGTAAATAAGGTGGTCCATCTCTCCCGTGACTTTGGTAGAGTTCGACCACATTAATCCGGGAGATATCGACCACGAAAAAAAAAATTAAAAACTTGATTTGAAGTAAATTAGAGATTTAATGAAGCCCAATTTAAACAGTTAAATACATTGTAAAATAATATTCTTACAGATGAATAAAAATGTCCACAATTTACAAAAGAAAAACTGAAGAAAGAGCTAAATGTTGTGCCGATTCTTTAAGAAATGCAATTGAATGTGTACAAAATCGTACAATGGGTGTAAATGAAGCCGCCCGAGAGTTTGGGATTCCTAAAACAACTCTAAAAGATTATATTAAGAAGTCGGAGGGAATAAAACGAAAGAGACTGGGTCCGTCATGGGTGTTGGTAGATGATGCAGAACTGAAATTGGTGCGACATATTTAAAAAATGCAACATTTGGATTTGCATCAGATCTGTAGTCCGTCAGAATATGAGCCTCTCAACTTGGCGAACAACTGAAATTGAAGCACACGTTCAATAAAGAAAAAGGCAAAGCCGGCTATGATTGGCTTAACTCTTTTTGCGACGACATCCAGATATACCTATCAATTAGAAAAGCCGAAGGAATTTCGATTGCTTATGCGACTGGAATGAACCGTGACAATGTGACACACTATTTTACCCTATTAGACAATATTCTCACTGATAACCAACTCCAAGACAACCCTTCTAATATTTTTAACATTGACGAAAGCGGTTTGCAGTTGAACAATAAACCAATTGAAGTGTTGGCCGCAAAAGGCTCAAAAAATGTTTCTTCGTTGACATCAGGCGAGAAGGGCGAAACCATTTCCGTCATAGGTTGCTCCAATGCAGAGGGAATGTTTCTCCCACCTTACGCAATATTTAAAGGAAAAAATGTGAGTTAAATCGGCGTATGTCAACGCTACCTTTTCCAAGGATTAGTTGGAATCCCATTTTCTGCTACGAAAACCAGCAGCTTAAATCACAGAAATTTGAGAATTTCTGCGATTTAAGCGGAAAAATGAAAAAGAAAAGTCGTAAAAACTAATTTTATTTATACTTTCCTATTATACTATTATTACTATTATGCTGTTCGAAGATATACGTTTTGTTATTTTTTGAAGTCGATCTCACCCGTAGTTGGTGGTCGGTCTAACCCAGATATCCGGGTGAGATCGCCCAGTTGCAATGTTTGTACTTTTTATTCAAAATAAAAATGTATTTTGCTATGATATCATAAATTACATTTTATATAGTCTCTAAACCCTTTGGGCAATGCTTTGACGGTGTAAAGAAAATTTTATCTCAGAAAACAAGCAAGTTATAATTTTTTCCCCAAAAAGTGGTCGAACTCTCCCGGACTTACCCTATTTCTTCGACGAACCCCAACCTAGCATCTCCAGTGACAATGTAACACCGGATATTTTAAATGATGTATTGCCACATCCAGCTCCTTCGAAATGGACATTCACTCCAGAAAATATTCGTCCTTTGTATACGACTGATTTGAATAAACCAATAACCACAAGACGACAAAAAAGAAGAAACCGCAGTGCTTGCAGACACGCCTGAGAACATTTTCTTTGAAGAGCGACACAACAAGAGAAAAGCGGCTGATGCCAAGAGAAATATTAGAGAAGATAAAGAAATAAAGAAAAATAAAGAGCCAGGCAAAGAAACCCAGAAAAATATTCGTCTGCGGCAGAGTCTTCTGAGGACAATACTATTTATTTGATATGCTGTACCTACTTCATACAAAGACAGTAAGGAATACTATGTTAAATGTAGGCAATGCAAAGAATAAGCCCACTATTCCTATGCTAATAACGGCCCATTATTTGTGTGTAACAATTGTGAGACAGACTAAGGGTGCGATTCTGAAACCCTCTAGTAAGCTACGGTTATCGGAAGGCTACGGTTTCTAGCAACGGGATGACGTTAGGTTAGTGACGTAGAAGTGTCATTAGAAGCGAAAATACAAATTTTGTAGGTTATGTTTTATATTTATTATTGTTTTTGTTTACAAATATGGATATGACTTTCTAGCATTATTGTTAGATGTAGATCACAACAGGTAAGGATTCATCTATGTAAAATATATGTAAAGAGTTTTATTCCAGAAATTATATGGGCATTTTGCGAAAGCAGTTAATCGATCATATAAATCCCTAACAGGAATTTTAAGCAAAATTTTAGGCGTTCAGAGCCTTGTCCAGGTACTGGTTAAACGTATTCAGTAAAATAATATACATAGTTACATTTGAAGATTACGTGAAATGCATATACCTACCAATACAGTGTACATAATATCAATTGTTACAGGTCTTAACAACATTAAGTTTATCAATATTTTTCATTATTTGCATGGTATAAGATCATATTCTTTATGTTCAAAACCAGAAAAATAATTATTTGAAAATTGGAAGAATGTGATGCACCACAAAGGGACAAGCCATGCATTTTTAATATGGATAAAAGTGTTTACAATCAGTTTAAAACGAAAAGGATGGTTTATGAACCAAATCCCAAGCATGAAAATAATGTACATATTGAAGTAGGATGATATGTACAGTGAAACTTGCGTACAAGATTTATTGCAAAATCTTAGATTATATTGAAAACCTGTTGAAATTATTTCATAAAATAATAAATTTACCATATAAATTTAACAACTGCAGTGCATTTACAGTAGTAAACTAAACATACTCATGGTGTTCAAGAAATTTGCCACACTTTAGTGTCACAATATAGATAGGTATAAAATAATAATGAAATAATTATTGTCCTTCAGTCGACGCATACTTTAAAATGAAATATGGCTTTTGCTATAATTTACACATATCTCATAAGTTTGTTTACTTTACTATGTAAATACTTTTGCTTGGAGTCTTTCATTTATTTCCATATATATTTCCTTTTTGAGTGCTGTTTATATTTCACGTACTGTGATTGCTTTTCTTTAATTTCACCATTATAATATTCTTTTATAATAATATTAATAAAAAAAAATATTTGGCAATAACATGTCTTTTATTTTTCAATAAATAGGTAATAACTGTCTTTTTTGCTATGTTGTTAAGATTTAAAAATAAACATATAATTCACATGTATATTAATATAATTATCGAAGTCCAATGTGTTCATTATTTTATAATACATATCGGTACATTTACCATTAAACAACAATTTTATACATTCTTATCATTCTTTCGTTTCATTTATTTCCATATATATTTCCTTTTTGAGTGCTGTTTATATTTCACGTACTGTGATTGCTTTTCTTTAATTTCACCATTATAATATTCTTTTATAATAGTATTCATAAAAAAAAATATTTGGCAATAACATGTCTTTTATTTTTCAATAAATAGGTAGTAACTGTTTTTTTTTTGCTATGTTGTTAAGATTTAAAAATAAACATATAATTCACATGTAGATTAATATAATTATCGAAGTCCAATGTGTTCATTATTTTATAATACATATCGGTATATTTACCATTAAACAACAATTTTATACCTTCTTATCATTCTTTCGAGTTCAAAAAGTGCAAATTTCAGCCTAATGAATATTACTCTCCTGTTAAAGCTGCAAATAAACAGAACTTTCAATTACTATATCTTCAGAGGCTGGACAAAAAAATCCTGCAATAATATCGACTGATTTGGTGTACTCAATAGGTATCAAATATTTTATTATACAGTGAGGACGCGTGGGTTGGAATAAATTCATTTAAAATTTTTGCAGTTATTGATATGTTCAATTGTAAATTTCTCGATAACATGGTACATGAAACATACTTAGAATTCGATGTAGAATTAACAAATTAAATAAAAAACATATGTTTCCATTTGAAAAAAAAAATTGATGGTCGTAACTTATTTTTGGACCACCTTTTGAACATCAATTTACCATCAGAGAAACCGCAGCTAAAAATAAAAATCGACCTATCCGAGCGTTTTTCCATAAAACAAAACCAAAAATTTTAAATGAATTTATCCAACCCGCGTGTCCTCACTGTATAAGCGCTTTCCTAGTCAGACAATACATTCCTACGGCTAGTAAAATACAAATGATTTGGGACGAACAACAATATTGAAACCAAGTGAAACCACATATCACAGAATTGGTCGATTGTCTAAATACAAAATCATCTATATCCTTCAACCATTTATATACTTTTCCCTATGCTATTAAAAGTTAATGTTACCTTTTTGGAGCCTAAAGCATTAATGATTGATAATTGATAAAGTCATTGACTAAATAGGTAAATTTCCTCCCAATGTTTTATCATTAGAAAATCTTATGAAAAAGTTAACTCTAAATTGTGAAGTTATTGTGAACACGATACCATGAAAGAGTTTTTCGAACATTTAGTTTGTGCAGATTTCACATGCTTTATGTTGTATGGATTTATTGTCTGCTGGGTTTATGTATTGTTTTGTCTTGTAAGAAAAACAATATCCACTTTATAAAAATACCTATCCTTATTGGTTTCATAGAAAAATCACATTTCATCATACATAAATGTACCTGCAAAGACATTTATCTGCAAATTCACTATACACTACTGTGATATTACGTCCTCTTAAACTCTCTTGGAGCAGTTCTTATTGACATTTTCGAAAGTGTTTCGTGCTATCTTGACCACAGTATTAACATATGTTTATACAATGTCTGGGCATTAAAAAATATACCGTACATTTTCTTAAAGAAAAAAATATTAGCAATCGCTATATTATATTTCAAACAATTTTCTTATTAGTTGCCATTTTAAATTGAAATATTTTGGTATATATTTACGAGAGGAAACGTCTGTTTACATTTTAAACATAAAGGTTATATAAAAAAAATCGGAAATTCTCTTTTTGGTTCCTACGTTGCATTGCTGATGTATTTCTCGGAGCTTACGATAACAGTAAGCCTTCCGACAAGTTTCAGAATCCCACCAATAGTTTGTTTTGTGTTAAAGAATCATAATTGATTTCATTATTAAAGTAGAATTTTCAAATGTTTTATTAATAATATAAATAATATGTTGATTTTGTTTTTTATGTATTTAGTTGTAATAGCCTTTATAATAAAAAAATATGATTATGACATGGATTAGAAAATACTAAACCATAATAAACAGTGCCCTATAACCATTCATAAACCGATGTTACAATTGACACTTCGAGTGTTACATTTAGCACCTGTGCAGTATCGACAGTATCAGTTGCCTTTTGGTTGAAAGGTCACTTAATTCTCAAAATGTGTTTATGCAGTTTTTTATGCTAAAACATAAGGAAACAACATTAGTATATTTTTATATAGAAGATGTAACTATAACTGAAAAAAAAATAAAAATTAAGTTTTGTTACAATTGATATCGGTTTCACCTATATGTTATATTTAATAATGCATTATTAGTATTATTTATACAAAATTGATTATTTTACTTTATTGTAATTGTACCCACGATTAATAAATACTTGTTATTGTCAAGTATTTTCCATTCTCCTAAATTGTGCTGATGTTTTGTAAAATATTAGCTTAACTAATATATATTGATTTTATTGTATATAGAAAGCTAATAAATATTAGGTACTATTTTTAATAATAATTTTATGTTATCAAATACATAATAAATATAAAAGGTTTTTCATAATTATTATGTACGCTGGCATATTTTCATCTTTCTAAATTAGAAGTACGTGCGCGCATTTGTTTTCGGAACGAAATCCCAAAGGAAAGTTTCGTTTTGCCGAGCATTAGAACATTACAATGCATTCAGTGCACAATGGCACGATTTTGTATTGAGGATATTCGATCGGAACTAGGCTTGTTCGTGTTCTTGCACAACTATGACGGTAGCAGTATGTAGGTGCGTGAATCAGAAGGTTGACTCAACTCCTCAGGGACGCGGGACCTGGATGATGGAAGCTCCCAGTCAATCCCGGTAACGCGTCTTTTCAATCTGCGACGATGAAGCAGCAGCACCCTTCATTATTTTTATACTCATGCAAGCCGGCTACGATTTATGGCTTTCACCATTTGAGCCGACTTCAACGACTGAATGGTTTAATATCGTCTCTCTCTTCTTCATCTGTATTTTTTAATTAAAAATCTCTCTTAATGCGAGTCTTTCTATGTGAAATACAAACATTTGTTTTTATTTTTTTTATAACATTTTAATTTCAATATTTTTAAAGTTATATAATAATAAATTCTTAAATAATGTTCATTTAGTGTAAAAATAAGTAATATAAATTATCTTAAATATACTTAAGTGATAAATAGTATTTTGTTGTATAAGTTCGTTAATCATAAAGAATTTTCATTTCTTAAAAAAAATGACACAAACGATTTCATTATAGATAAATATGTATATAAAAAAGATCGGAAAACAGAAAAGAAATACAGACGTAGTTTTTAAATTGGGCTTCTTATACAGTATGGAGCAATAAGATAAATTCTATCGGAACGAAAATATAACCGTGAAGTTTTTTTTGAAAATTTAAACATAAGAAAAAGCTATAGGCACACCACAGGCTTTTTTCAAGGAGTATAAGAACAGGTTACAAAAACTGACAAAAAATCTTAAACTATCCGATTTTAAATCTTAAATATACCGGGTGACTCAAGTTTTACCGCCACCAATGGATCTTATTTATAAAGAAAAAGGGTCGAATGTACCACAACTACAGCGGCAGCCAAAAAGAAAGTAAAATATTAACAAAAATTTTTGGATTCGACTTTTTTTTTTATCATAATGCCGATATTTTTGAAACATATTCATCTAATTTAAAATCAAAAATTTAGCTTAGTTTTCTTTAAATTTAAAGTTTAGTGGAAAGCATCTACATTCCATTTATAATTTACATGCTTACACTAATCGACACGGTAATGCTCGGTTATTTATGGCCGTTTATTAACAAACATTTTCGACGAAATGGTCAAGATCTTTGTGGGAGATACGGGGGTTGACGAAATCTCCCCCAACAACTTCGGCGAGCAACACCCTAGGAGACAAGCCGACCTTTGGTCGCAATCTAAGGTTTACCGCCACCAGCAAAATAACCCTTATTTTAAAATTTCTTTTTAAATATTTCGTAAGTGACTGTATCAATAGGTACACGTCAATCAAATTAAAATTATATCACCTCCAGGAACCAAAAATTTGATTAACAGTATACATTTGGAAAACTAACTTAAAACTATTAAATACGCAGGGCCGTATTAGGTCAGTTAAGCTTAAAAAACAAGAAGCAAAAAATAACATTATTTGATTGTGACAAATAATGGAAAACAGTCATTACATCAGTTGTTGAAATGATGCTCTTCTCGATCTACAAATAAAGACATAGACCTGTTTTATTTTGCACTGTTGCAGCAATATTTAAATCATTTAATAGCTGAAAAGCTTTCACAATACACATCCTCTCTAGTCGTTTGTACTTCTCTTGTCGTTTGTACTTTTTTGTATACCATTTGTTTGATCGTGCCCCACAAAAAAAATCTGGTGGTGTGAAATATGGGGACATCGCTGGCCAGAGTGAGTCCTCCTCGGATTATCCATCCTTCTCCGATCTTTTTTTTTGCCATTCCGTCCTCGCAATTTGGCGAAAACGCGATGTTGCCCCATCCTGTTGGAACCACTATTCATTTCTGATGTTGAGGGATATATCTTTCAATAAACTTACTGTTGTGAATTATAAATGGAATTTAAATATTTTCCATTAAACTTCAAATTTAGGGAATGCCAAGCTATTTTTTTTATTTCAATTCAGATGAATAGAAATGACGCTTGGAAGTCCTAACATATTTATGGAGAAAACATGCGAGCTGATTAATATATGAGGAGATGAGTCCCTCGAAAATATTTTTGTTATGGGATACGATAATGTAAGTTTTTCTGAAGGTTGTAAATATTGTAATTTTATTATTGAATTATTCAGTTCTATAAATCTACAAAAGATGCTCCATTATAATTATTATTCAAGAGTGATACTGGCATTTTTTTCAAATATGTAATAAGAAAGTCTATTGCACCATACAATTGTGAATATCCACATCTTTGATCACATATGCCAAACATTGAGAATGAATGTAGTAACCGATCCTACAATAAAAACAGAAAAAATAATGTTCAGGCAATTTTCTGCCCACAGTATTGCCATGCTTAAAGAAATAATACAAAGCAAAAATATCGTGATAATTATGTAAAGTTTGTTATCGCATGGTTGATGATCAACCAATTAATTAATAACTTCACAAGGAAAATATTTTTCTGTAATAATAGGACTGACTATGTATTTTAAGATTAAGAGATTTTCAAAAACAAGCTTGTTAACTTCTCGTTTACAGATCTTTCATCTCAAAGAGTGTATGATCAGATGCGTACGTGGGTGTATTGCTACTTAAAATAATGATGACAGGAAGAGTGATTGCGGTAAATTTCTACAATGTTCGACACTACACACAAATCCACTTCACTTGGCATTACTATTGAACATTCGCAATAGAAATCAATTATGTAAATTATTCGGCATCCTCACATGTTGCATTATTAAAAAGGAATCTAGGACAGACGAACCTGATCAATGCGAAAGATCAACACATAATAAAACAGTTTAAATGTAGAACCGCAAATAATGTATTCTAAAACGATATACATGTAATTGCGGATAAGGAACTAATTAAAATAAAATTATATTGCAGGTATATTTGTAATACGAGGGAAGATTCGAATATTTCTCGAACGAACCAGAAGATGGCGTTGTGCGTGCGTACCTGTCATGTGTTTTGAGTTCCCCATCCAATATAAATATAACTACTGTCAGATTGTGCATATAGTAAAGCCGGTATAGCCAAGGAAAGTAAACAGTGCGGACAGTTTCTTAATCGTAAATAAAACCGAATTCCGTGCAGTTATTAAACTTTTTTTTTGAAAAGCTTAAATGCTAAAGATATAAAAACTAAATTACACGAAGTTTATGATGAGTCTTCGCGGTCGCTCCCCATGCCAACTGGATTGGTGAATTTAAACGTGGCCGAACAAGCATAGCAAATGCACCCCATTCTGAAAGACCAAAACATCTACCGATGAAGAAACCAATAAAAAAGTTCATAAAATCGTATTAAATGATCGCCGATTAAAGTTGAGGGAGATAGCAGAGGTAGTAAGCTGACACCATACATTACATTTTACATCAACATTTGGACATGAGAAAGGTTAGTGCAAGATGGGTGCAAACTCCTGTGACTATTTCTCAGCGATATCAAGACATGTTCAAGAGTTATTCTATAGATTTTTTTAGAAGATAAAACGTGGACACACCACTTCACTCCAGAGACTAAAACACAATCAAAACAGTGGGCAGAACGCGATGAACCAATTCCAAAGAAGGCCAAGATGATGCCGTCAGCTGGAAAAGTGATGGCTAACACCTTTTGGGATTCCCGAGGAATAACTTTTATCGACTACTTGCAAGACGGGAGGAAAATAACAGGCGTGTATTTGAACGGAGAAATCGAAGTCAAAAGGTTGACCTCCTTTAGCAAAGAAACAATTTTTGTTTCACTAAGACAATGCCCCATCCCACAAGTCGGCAATTGCAATAGCGAAACTGCACCAATTACGATTCCAATTAAATGAACATGCGCCATACTCGCCAGATTTGGCCCCTTTGGACTTTTTCTTTTTTTTTAACTGAAGGCTGTAGTGAAATATAGATTCTCAACACTGACGAAAACGGATATTTTCTCATGCATTGCCGAACAAAACTTTTGCGTTAAAATGTAAAAAATGTGTACGCGAAAAGATGTCAGAAGAACGTTTAACAGTTATACATTTTGTAGGCATGGCTGGCGAAAAATAATTACTCCTTTTCGTCAGCCATGTTAGCGGTAAAGCTGCAGGTCCTGTGCATTAAATAAAATAATTTGGCGTCTTTTCCGGTAAAATGGAAATTTAATCGGAAAGCTTAGATGACATGTGATATCATGACAGACTGACTTTTTCATGTCAATGGGAAAATAGTTGCCCAAAAAAGAAAAAATCTGCTTTTCATAGTCAACGCATCTTCTCATCCACGACAGCGCCGTCTGCATAATATAAAAATCATATTTTTACCTCCAAATGCAACAGCATGTTGCCAAACTCTTGATCAGGGGATCATACAAAATTTTAAAACTTTATGCAGATCTCTTATATTAAAAAGTATTTTAGCCGAAATGGGCAGTGTTCTACAAATAAATTGGTAACAAAAATAGATTTGTTAGATGCAATTTATATGATCACAGGTGCATGGCAGACAGTCTCCCCGATCATTTTAAAAAAGCAGGGTTTTGTCAAGAAGACCTAAATCCTACAGTAAAAGAAAGTTTCGATTGACGACAGTTTAGTTTAAGAAGATGAAATTATCGAAACTTCGGCAATAGTTATTGAAGACGATCCAATTAAAATATTCACAGGTTTTTGTAACATCAGGAATTCAGTCATTTCGTTATTCTAGAAACAGTGTAAGACAGGTTATTTTATGCTGTTAATGTATTAATTTCAAAAAAAGGAATCTAAGAATATGTAAGCTATTCTTTACCAATTTTAATATGAAGTAAGTATAATTTAGTAATAGAAAAATTGCAAAAAGATGTGTTGTCATTAACTTTGTAGGGGCATATTTTGACATTCTATTGTATATTTTAATAGGTCTCAATGTGTTAAAATCGGCGGCAGGACTTCTGGGTCATTTGTTTTGCAAAGGGGTGTAGCGCAGGGTTCTGTCCTAAGTCCTCTTTGATTCTCCTTATACAGGGTGTCCAGAAACTCTCCTGACAAACGAAGATCGGAGATTCCTCAGATAATTTTAAGACAATTTAACCCAATTCACCCTAGTCCGAAAATGCTTCCTAAGGGAGCTATAGCTCTTTGAAAATGGCGCCTTGTAATTAGTTTTTTTTTAATATCTCCCGAACGCTTCTATTTAGAAAAACAAAAACTGGTATGCTTATTTATCCTCCAGAGATGAATCGATTCCATCAATTGCAAATTTCTAGTACCGGTTATAGGCGTCCGTTTTGGGTAGGTAAACGGTTATTTTAACGCATAACTTTTTTGTCTTTAACTTTTAAGCATTTGTGACACTAGATTATTAAATTTCCAGGTATTCTAGTACTAAAAGGAACTCTTACTTTAAGTCGGTAGGATACACCGTTTTCGAGAAAAATCGATTTGAAAATTTTTCGTTTTTTCGTCATTTCATCTTTCGTCATTTCAACTTCGCGAACTGACAACAATTTGACAATTAAAAACGTAGGTTTTATTTCTGTTGGCAGTTCAGAGCGAACTAGTGCAAAAAATAATAAATTGAATTTTAATGACGAAAAAACGAAAAATTTTCAAATCGATTTTTCTAGAAAACGGTGTATCCTACCGACGTAAAGTAAGAGCACCTTTTAGTACTAGAATACCTGAAAATTTAATAATCTAGTGTCACAAATGCTTAAAAGTTAAAGACAAAAAAGTTATGCGTTAAAATAACCATTTACCTACCCGAAACGGACGCCTATGACCTTAGGAAGCATTTTCGGACTAGGGTGAATTGGGATAAATTGTCTTAAAATTATCTGAGGAATCTCCGGTCTTCGTTTGTCAGGAGAGTTTCTGGACAGCCTGTATACTTCATTTTTTATAAATCATGTACGTTATGCTAAAATACATCTGTATGCAGACGATGTCCAGGTATTTTACTCATTTAGAGCCTCGGACTGTATGGAAGCTATTCAAAGAATAAATGAGGATCTTGAAGCTATTTGATCCGTGTCTCTCAGGAATATTAATCCTGCTAAATCGCAGGCTTTGGTCTTTGGTAACAGAGAAATTCTTAATACATTGAACCCATCATGTTTACATTGGTGGTGTGAAGATCCCTGTTATTGATAGCCCCAGGAGTTTGGGTTTGACTCTGGATAACTGTTTTCGTTTTCGTGATCATGTGACTAATTGCATAAAATCGGCATACATTTGAATTCTCGCTTTACATACCGTTCGGACTGTCTTGAAAACGCCACGAGCCTCCGATTACAGAAAGCTCAGAATGCCTGTCTGAGATATACTGGGGTGTCTCTACAAGGTGCGGAAAAAACGCTACCACACATTTCTGAGGGCAAAATATGAAGATCTAACCCAACTTACCTCAGTCCAAAAGTGGATGCTTTCGGAGATACAGAGTGTCAAAAGTTCAATTTGGTTTTAGTTTTTTATAAATAATTTCTGTAATAATTGGTATATTGTCACAATATTTGGGTAGGGGGGGTTTCGTGAGGTAAAAAAATTAAATCTGCTCTCATTTTCATTGCAAAATGTAGAGGGCGCCACCTGCGGCATATTGTATCCATTTAAAACGTAATAATTTTTTGAAACACACTGTATTTAACTTTTAAATAAAAATTCTTATTCTCCAATGTTTTCTACCTAGAAAAGGTATACCTGGTAGGAGTTGATTGGAGCAGCCGTTTATGAGTAATCTGGATATAAAAAATTCATTCCGTATATGGACACATATGCTTCTGTAATTTGGGTGTTATTCTTGTGGCAATTCAATGCAATGGTGCATCCACTTTTGGACTGAGGTAAGTTGGGTTAGATCGCCCTCAGAAATGTGTGGTAGCGTTTTTTCCGCACCTTTTAGAGACAGCCTGTATACACGGTATCAGGAAACTTGAACATGTGTCGCAGAAATTGATTTCTACCGGTTGGCTTAACATGCATAGGAGAAAAGAATTACTAACCTTAAATCTATATCATAAAATTTTAACCAGTAGATGCCCACCATGCGTGCACAGTCTGTTCAAGCATTTTCGCGGGTTGATATCTCCGCCGCCTCACAGACTCGCTCTGTTTGAAAGATCATTCTCGTACGGAATTTATAAAAAATATAATGACATTCCTGCAGATATTTGAAAAGAAGTCCTACTCGCTAAGAGTAAAAGTGTTACTTCCCGTTCGAATTTTAAAATTTTGTTCATACAAAAGGTATTGAAAATTAAATTCTAAATACTTTTATACTTATAACTTACCTGCCTTAAAAGCATGACTTGCGAGATATTCACAAAAAACTGATTTTCGATAAGAATAAAAGACCTACTTCCTGTCGGAATTTCAAAAGAGTTTTTTAATTAAATTCTTCTTAAATTTAATTTTGAGTACGTATGAATTTCGTATAAATTTGTTTAAACTTAGTGGTTGACGAAATATTGGCAAAATTTGATTTTTTCACTGAAATAAATTACTACATTCGATTTTACTGAAAATATAATCAGATCTCAAGAGGGAACTCGTAAATACTAAATTTGGAATTGATAGATACGGCGGTTTGAGCGCTATCGTGGTCACAGAGAGAGAGAGAGAGAGAGAGAGGAGAGAGAGAGAGAGAGAGAGAGAGAGAGGGGGGAGAGAGAGCGAGGGAGAGAGAGATGAGAGAGATTTTTTTTTTAAAACCACTTTTTTGGTATCAGGGGACTTACTTGTTCATGCATAGATAATTTAAATTTTGACATCCTACAGTAATGACCCTCTTCTTGTCCAATACTAATTCTCTTTATTTATATTTACGAATTTATGGTAACTTCTGAAGTTAAACTGAATAGAAGCAGGAAACATAGATGAATTGTTTTTTTATATAGGTATTTTTTATGTAGAAATATTAAACAGGCTTTTGTGGGAGTATATTGAAACACTTTAAAATTCTGTTCTTATATAAGCAACAGAAATACCTTCAACAAATATCAAACTTAAGATACACGCAATCCAGAGAGAAGATATTTGTCGTCAAAGTAATTTCAGTTTGAAAACAGAAACTTTGTTCAATTTGTCACGGCAGGAATAAAATGAAAAATAATACTTTCCACCAGGTGGTCAGAGAGGCGTCTCCGGGGAAATTTTGAAGTGACCCAAGCGTAGAAATATTGTCAAGCATGGTGGAGGAATATAAAAATTCCGACGACGACTGTACGTTGAATAATAGAGGAGGCAATTGGGGGATCAATTGTTGAAACAAACAACATTGACCGCACGTTATTTCGCCTTTCGTAAATCCCAACTAGCCGGCGGTAAATGTCTGAGGCGTGGACCCGCGGGCTCACTACATCACGGATTCGGTGGCCTCCGGGAGCATGAGCTTACACTCTTTACTACACTTACAATTCCACTTTCTCTTTTCGAAACTCTACCCGACTTGTTTCTTGTGTTTTGTTATTTTGCCATTACTCGTTTACCATTAATGCCACTTTATTTCCAAAGAGTTAAAATATATGTAAATACATGTAAATAATAGAAATCAAATGAATAGGTGTATAATAAAATAAATATTAGTTAGTGTTTTGAAATTAAACCAAATTGATTTGTTCAGCATTTGTTAGGGGTTAATTAATTATTTTCGTAATATTTACTTTTCGTTGCACTGTATATTGTTGTAATTTTATTTCCATTCTTCCCATGATTATTATTTATTTAACGTTGAGTTATACAGGCGCCGCCATCTGTTGGTTAATTTTACATTTTCCTTGAATAGGCCCAAGTCAACTTCAAGGCCAACAGGATCACACTATCGCTGCACGATATAAGACCGTAACATAACTTCGATTTACATTGATGAATTTGATTCCGGTAACCTCAAAATATTGATCCTTATGTAACGCCATCTAGTAGTACCCTAAAGAAATAATTTCTGAATTTTTATTGAAACAGACTTTAAAATGACACTTTAATTATTAACTTTAAAATAATTAATATTAATTATTTTAAAATAACTAAATAGAACGAAATAAATTTAAAAAGTATTGCCGAAAATGAAGTTGTTGGGTAGTTTCAAGAATAATAATTTTACTTACATTTCTAATTTTTTATAACAATTCAAAAGGTAACATTAACTGGCGTTAAATTATGTTGTAAAGTGTTTGTTTGGATTTTGTATATGACTTCATTGACTTTAAAAGATGTTGTGGTATAAACATAATTGACGCTTTCAACTGTATTGGAAGATTTTGAATCTTTACTATTCCACATCGCAATATTTGCCCTATAAAATATTTAGCCACACTGGCATTGGTAGTATCATTTGCACCTCCTTTAAACCTAACATGTAGAAATAATTCTTATACAGAATCGCACTAAATGATCTTGTTAAGACAAAATAACAGTATCCTCAAATATTACGATAAACAGATATACATACATGTACACTTATTAAAAGAAATACAGATTATTTCCAAATAACACTGGTTAAAGAATAATTTTGAAGCTATTAGAATCAGAGAAACCTGGTTATGTGACGGCCTTATATCGCGCAGAGATAGCCAAATACAGTTGGCCTTGGCCAAATTAAGCCGCTGGAGCCACCTTTGTGCTTGTAGTAGAACTCTCCATCTAATAGTTATGACAATCTGTAATTATTTATTTTGGATATTCAAACAGTAAACATCTCTTTACTGTTGTCTTAAAATTATAATTATCTTTGTACGAAATTTCGGTGTACTTTCCTTTTTTAACTTACACTAATTGTCCGTTCAATTTAATTGTACGTGTGGTTGGCACTTGCCTCAGTCATTTTCTACAATCATTTTCACTTGCGATTCTAACGCCTACTAATTAGTATTACGCGTCAGGTTTTAAGTGTCTTTGGACCAGTGCTTTAAAAGTCTGCTATAGTTAATTAATTTCTCATTTTAACGGTTCATATATATAATAATAATATATAATAATAATCTCGGATTTATATAAAGCACATGTATTGGTCTATTTGATGGAGTTTTCCCTGGAAAGAACAGGTATTTTCTTTTATATTTCTTTTAAAATAATAATTTGTACAATCTTTCCAAAACGTCGATGTTCCTACCATTATGTTTATGGATCTGTCGGGCTTATGTACCGTAGAGTGGGCAATAAAGAGAGAACACCATTTTTTCCTAGTATAGCAATGTGTTCAGATCAAACTTATGTTTGATCTGAACGATTCACTCTCCTCCCATTCCCATTCTCCTATTATATATAATATTTGATCACACATGGTTGCTCGACTTGAATACTTTTTTTGTGAATACCGTCTTACAGCGTTTAGGGGATGTTTCTATCACTAATTTTGATGAAATCATAGCTGCCACATGGAGATTTCTTCATGCTCTTAGACGCATTCAAGGTACTACTATAATAGAAATGCAATTTTCCCTAATAGCTTTGGTGACCAGAAAATGTTTTGCTCTCAAAACCACAGACAAAAAGAAATTATCAAAAAATATGTGGAGTCTTGGAGCCCCCCATTCTGATCTCAAGACATCAGCGTACTCAAGCACAACGTTCCATCGCCAAGATCTTCAGAAATTTCACTGATGGTTGGTAAAGCTCCTGACATTTTTCAAGTGATCTGACTTCGGCGAATTTATCAGAGTGATCTAGAAAGTTGTTATCCTGACCATTAATATTGGACCAGATGATTTTTTTTTATTTCTTGATATCGCTCCAGAAGGTAATTAATTGTTGGAGTCTCTCGAACGTGCCTAATACATTTTTTGTCTAGTAAGTGGAACAAACCCACAAAGAAGTACTCCAATAAAAGATTTCATTTCAGTAATATTCACGCGCAAGGATCTGTTCTTCTGTGAGGCATATCGATTCATTCTCTCTTAGCTTTTCTATCAGTTCATCGTCAAAAATGGAACAACAAGGAGAAGTAGGAGTCTGTCCAGGTTCGAAAACATCTTGAGGTTCTACAAAAGTATTATCATTTTTTAGCATTATTACTGTCAGACGAGGTTCATCTGCTTTATGCTAGGGGCGTGTCCCAATGATATCTTAATTGTATTTCGATGTTACTTCTGCCTCACTTTTCATTAGTGAAACCGATAAATTGTTTATGTTTACGCAATCTTTTTCGCCCAAATCCTCGTCGGTGACATGATATAGGCATCTGTATCATCATGCTCTACCATCGCTAAAGCTTCATCCCTATAATAATCATTACATAAAAACATATGCTCAATTTACTACATACAGAACATGAACTTTTTCTGTATAGTGAAACAAATAACTAACTTTTTATGCATAAATCAATTCGACCATCTTTTTTTAAAAGTAAATAACTTGTCGACAAAATTAAGGGACCACCAAATTAACTTGAAATAACATTTCTAATTTACAAGTTATTTTTAATAGGCTTTTAACATGTCATAGACTCACGTTTATTAAACACAATCCAAATAGTGTGGCATGAAACAATTAACAATAGCAAGACATTCGCTGCTTTGAAACGAAATGTCAACAAAAAGGTCTAATTGTTGATAGCTTTTTAAGTCATTTAATTAATAAAGCGTGCTTTTTGTTTCTATAATTAGTGAAGTTGTTGCATTAAGTTAATTACATATGCCTAGATGCCATTGCAGACCATAAGAAGTATCCCAAATGATTATTCTTCGTGAAGGATATTCACAAAAAGAAGTTGCTGGAATTCTAAATCCAAACAAATCTGTGGTACAGAGGGCTGCAGCACGGTTGAGATGCACTGGTAGTTTCAAAAGAAGACGCGGACATGGTGCTAAAAGAAATACAACACGCAGAGAAGATCGCTTTGTCGAACTTCAAAGTTTAAGAAAACAGTTAGTGACATCTCGTGAGTTAAAAAGTGATCTTCGATTAGCCACTGGAAAAGAAATTTCTACCAAAACAGTAGGAATAAGACTGAAAGAAGTCAATTTGTCTGCTAGAAAACCAGCAACCGGTCCAATTTTCACAGCTGCGCACAAAATAAATCGCTTAAACTTTAGTCGAAATCATCAAGGTTGTGACGAGGGTCAGTGGAACTGCGTTTTGTTTTCGGACGAGTCCAGATTCCTCCTAAATGGGAATGATCGCCGTGTTCGTGTCATACGAAGACCAGGTGAGCGATTTGCACCATGTAACATTCGAGAATTTGATAAATTTGGTGGGGGGTCTTTAATGGTTTGGCCTGGCATACATGTAATGGTCGTACAGAATTGGTTTTGATACGAAATGGGTCGCTAACAGCAAGGATATATGCAGACGAAATTATTGTACCCCATGTTCAACCATTTGCCGAAAATTTCAGAAATGGATTCATTTTTATGCAAGACAATGCCAAACCTCACACAGCTAACATTGTCACAGCTCTGTTGAGATATGCAAATATCCAATGATTGGAGTGGCCTGCCAAAAGCCCTGATCTCAATCCTGTTGAGCATATCTAGGATCACTTAGGCAAAAAAAGTAAAAACGCACCGGGACCGCCAGTAACACTTGATGAGCTCTCTAACATGCTTGTTCCAGAATGGGAACAGATACCTCAAGCAAGGATCCGAAACTTAATCTCAAGCATGCCAAAAAGATTAGCAGCGTGTATTGCTGCAAGAGGAAGGCATACACGCTATTAATAATGATATTTTTGTTAACTTATTACAAATTAGGATTTAAGTTCATGATAAGACCCAATGGCATTTTAGTTTAATTTTTGGCTTATTTCTTTTTTGCCATAAAAGTAAATGTTGTTAATTTAAATAGCCCTTAAATCAACTAAACTCTAAGGAAACACATGAATTTATATATTTATTCGTTTCAATAAATTTCGTTATCTTGTTTCATTATTATTTTGAATTTTACTGGTGGTCCCTTAATTTTGTCCAGAATGTATTATTAAGCCTTATGAATAAATTATACTTGGTACATACTCCTTCATCTTTAGTTCTCAAATAATCTCTACTTCTCTTATTATTATTTTTACGTAAATCTCTTAGAAATCCAAGTACTCATTATAATTGTTTTTTTAATGCAGCGTTGTTCAATTTAACATCCTTATAGATGATTGTTGATTTATCTGTATTTAAGAGTTTTGTACAAGTGCAAATAACATAATTTTAATTGAAGAAATAGTAAAATCAAAATTTCATAAAA
>OY720681.1:77149792-77304792 GCA_963170755.1 Amphimallon solstitiale | reverse complement strand
AGGCTTCAAAGAAAATGGAAATGGTCATGTGTGGTTTAAGAACCTGCAAAAGAAAAATACAGTGTTAATGTTGTTTACAGTATTCTGCAAATCAACGTGTTACCAGAAGAGAGGGCATGGATAGAAATCGGAGACAATGTGATGGGGGCGACCGATCTTTGTAGTGCGGGCTCCGTGAGAAAAATCTCAGTTGTTTACAACGTCTTTCCCGTATTACAAAATCGAAGAATTTCTAAAAGAAAAGTAAGAATAACATTGGTAAATGGAAAAAGAAGTTATATAACAAACGATGAAAAAGGTAATGCATTCCTATACAAGTACAAAGAGGGACTATACTAAAGAGGAAGGAAAGAAAGATATACTTACTGAAGATGAAACGTAATAAGTCTGTGAAAAAAAAATAATAACAAACAGTTCAAGTCATCGCCATTAGTATGTAGCTGTCAAAGACGATGTGCGCGTATTGATGTATGATAACCTGAAGAAAACAAACAAGAAAGATTTTATCACGAACATTTTAAAATCAATGCCAACTTAAAATTTAATTAGATAACAGAGGCGCTACAAATTGTCGATAGGCTTTTGTTTCAGTATATAAGGCGAAAATAAGAATAGACTTGTGGGAGATGAAGTTTATAATTCGAGCAGTAAAGACATTAATTTTGGAAAAGAATAAAAAATTTTTGATAGCGAAAGTGAGAGTAGGGGCTTATATGCACTATTTATGATCTCACGATTTAAGAATCTGTATTAAGAATTAGAGTTTTATTTAGTTTCTTTTGAAACAATTTCATTCAATTAATTTTCATTTTTATTAGTTTAATTTTTAAGATGGAGGACATCAATAAGAATGAATTTGATAAAATGTACGATGATATGAAGTAAGTTATAAGATAAATAATTCATTTTAGATATAGTTAATGGTGTTACACGTGCTGAAGGTACTATGTGAAATTATTTGTCTTTAGTAAATCGTTGGGCATCATTAATTATATGAATATTATCTTGTTCAATAATAATAATTCGTTATTTTAAAATAATAAAAGGTTAGTTAATGGTGTTAGACATGCTGAAGGTACTATGTGAAAATATTTGTCTTTAGTATAGCGTTGGGCATCATTAATTATTATATATATAGTCATTTAATTTAGAAACTCAAATAAAATGAATTCGAATAAGCGGGGATGTTTTTGATGGGCAGGTACTAAACTGCTAGAGGTACAATGTGAGAATGTTTACAGCTAGCGATTAATATAGGCCAGTTTCAGACCATTCACGCAGCAAGGTTCTAGATTACGAAGGCACTTTGTGAAAATGTATGTTTTTGGTGAAATAGAATCGGCTTCGTATTAATAAACAAATTGTCGGGAATCAATAATTTTTTTTTTTTTTTATTTAAAGGAACAAGATAATTTCTTTCAGTTATCATTATAAATGTGTAAGTATTTCACAAGCATTATAACTCGAAAGTGAGTACAAATGCTTTCCTTTTCTCCTTCTTTGTATATATATATATATATATATATATATAGAAAGTAGAAAGAACAGTAGGGAGTTCTTTGAGATGATATATATAAACAAAATAAACAATGTGATGAATTTCAAGTCTGATCTTCAATACTTAAGCATAATATACTCATATTTGTTAAGTCTTGATGTTAGAGGCTAGCTGGGGTTTTAACAACTTAACTTTTACAAATTGTACTTTTTACCTTCTCTTTTGTTTTTCTTTGTCTTTGTATTAACAATTAAGTAGGCTTGGACAACCAGCCTGTGTCATATAATGATGTTCATAATGGGTAGTAAGAGGGGGATGAGCATCCAGTTGTGACGATGCTTTGTTTAGTTACTCCCTAGTATTTTTACATTTCGAATGTTTTGATTTTTCTTGTGTTGGTGTTGGTTTTACTCATTGTATGACTTGCGCTGCTACCCTCTTGTATTTAAATTTAAATGGCCGAGGCCCTAAACAAATCGGTACCCAAAAATTCCAAGAAGGTAGTGGGTTAGGCACCACCACGGTAATTAACCTTCTATTATACTTTAGGAGGACGCTTGTCTATTTATTTAATCACCAACTTATAGCACTCTAGTCTTACCTCTTACTTCCCCAAGGGTCGATGTTAAAGATGGGCGTCCGCACTGCCTCCAGCTACAGTCAGAGAAGGGCGAGTTCGAACACCGTACTAAGTCGAAGGTTGAGATGTCAGGGCGCCTATCCGTAATAATATGCTAAGCCCAACAGATATTCAGACCCCGGACCAGGTCCAATGTAAAACTCCCCAGGTGATAAGTAAATAAGACCAATACACACTCATTCAACTTGACAACAGTTTATTGAAAATTCAAATCAGTTCTCATCGTTTCATTTCAATATCGTACATAACCGGCTGATATATATGATCTCTGCTTCAAGAGATATTTAAAACAAAAGAATAAAAAAACAATGGAAAATAGATCACAAGCGCAACTCGGTTGCAAATATTAAATTCCTGAAGGGTTAATTAACATTAAATGGCCACCCAAGGTGATCCACAATTCAAATTTCAGCGACGTGACATTACCAAAATTTAAAAGTTCAAAAGAAACAGGTGAACACAAGAATAACTTAAATCTAACATTGATTCACCAACAATATTCTTACAAGTACACAATTATAAGGCAACTTGCCAGGAGTCCCTCCAAAGTCGAACAGTTTGATCGTATAATGCAACGCGTCACCCAAAAATAAACACCCTGTATACCAGAGGCATCTGACAATCTATTCGACGTTAGAGAACAGACTCTAAGTTGTAAGATATCTAATTCTATATAAGAAATAGCGCTAGTTAACTATGCTTTACAGGAAGAATATATGATTAAATTAAATTCATTAATTTCTTACGAGATTATACCAAAATAAATTACAATCATAGACTAAAATGCATTAATTAACATCTAAGAATTTACACAAGACCGATGTGAGGCTACACTGCCATACACATCCCAAAATTTAGTTCAATTTCTAAATCCAAAATTAAAATGGCTACGTAACGTCTCCAAAAATGTCAAAGTAACCTCCAAAATGGGGTCACTATTGTTAATAAAACTACGTTAAATTAATTAATTCAAAACATTAAGGCTCACAGGCCACAAGAAGTTAAATTAGGAAATTACGAGTACTTATTCAATTATTTAGCCCGGAAAATTGAAATTCACTGTTCAAATTACACGATATTGACACAAAATTAGCCAAACTGTTTAGTCAATTAAACTCTACCCTCTGGATAATGTCAGAGAAAATTTACACAGTCACAATACCTTAAGAAAGTCACATCCAAAGCTTCCAACACGACACCTCCTACGGATCCACACGTTACAATGGAATATGCTCTTCTATCCTCGGTTAACGACACCTCAAGAAATAGCGTTTGAAGGCTACAGTATTCCCAATAATCTGCACCTTAAATATGCCCTCACCGCAGGATATAACAACAATTCCTTGGCACCGTAAGATTACAAGCACGTGGTTCTCACGTCTTAACCCCAAACCAAAAATGCTCAAATGAGGTTTATGTCAGGCCCAACACCAGCAGCTAAATTTGAATATAGAAACACACAAATTAAGATCGATTAGACACGTGGAAAACTATACTTACAGCAGCTTAAACAATTCCCAAGCCCAGAAGAAAATATCCTCGTAAGAATGAAATACAACGCCAAAATTCACCAATAATACCTGAGAAGCACCATAACATCCGCTTTTGTAAGCGATTATCGACGATAAAAACTCAATTCTTCATCATTCTCAAGTAAAGCTGAGGGAAATGATTCTGCTCTGTGTGTCTAACCTTTCTCGACGACCGTTAAAAATCAAAAGAGAAAGATCCTAACATGTCAAGCCCGAACATAGACTACAAGCACGACAATTGTTCTAAAAGATCGAACGAACCAACTAATACTTTAAACGTACGACAAAAATACAGGTTCAAATAACCATAGGAAAATGGAAAATAATTATTAATAATTTGTTGCATAACTCTGGGCCGAAAGAAAAGTTTGAAAAACGAAATTACAATAACTAAAGAAAACAAATTAATTAAATGAAACAACATGCGCCATCTACCCGACAATGCCTGTATACGTTACACCCACCTAGGGCAAGACAGAACGCGTGTAATAGGAATCTTAAGCACTCCTACACCAGGTGGCAGTAATAGTAGGAAGACGACATAAATTTAATCAAAACGAATTACGTATTCCGACAATTAAAATAAACCATTAAAGGATAAAATACAACCAAAAAAAAACGTAACAATTCCTCCCTTACCACAAAAGGTTATTTACTTGTAAATTACCGTTAAGCCAAGAGTTATGAAACCAGGAACTGGACTGTGCGTAACACAACATATAACATACGATACAAGGAACCAAGTAAAAATCGACAACGGCTAGGCAAAAAGGAAGACGAAAGTGCGCGACCATGTCCGACAGCAAACGCAGCATCACCAAACGCTTGACCAAAACCACCACGCGGTCCTTCGGCATTCAGCCGGTACGGGGAATTAACGAGGAATAAAATAAAAAACATGGGTGTCGAGATTCTGCACAGACGCGCCCCGAGACCTGACCAACCGACAGCCCAGTACCACTGATAGCATCAAAAAGGAAATGGAGTAGACGGGTTAAGTTACGGTGTGCCCGGCCGGCGGTGATCCTTACGACGGTCGAAGGCACAGGAATTAGGAAGAGATACTACCAATAGACCAAGATGCGGGAAAGGCAACCCCCGAAACGACACTCTGCAGACACGCGACGGTAAAAGAGAACTTTGGGTGAGGCCCTCGGTATCTCAAAACAAACAAAAAAAAATAAAAGGTGAACTAAAAATGGGTTTATTACTACAGATACGGGATACAAGCGGAATAAGGAGAGGTATTTACAGATAGGGTACAGCGCAGAATGGTGAAACTACTAAAGGACACAGACGGCACGTCCACGCGACAAACGTACATTCCGGAAACACAACAACTGAAGATCGCCAAACAAAATAGACATAGCAAAAGAAGTTTTAAAGTCTGGACCGGCGTTGTCCCGACTGAAACGCTGAAGGCGAGCGATAAAGCCATAAGGCGAAAGTCAATATCAAATCCTGGAGGTAACATTTTGACAATAACAATAGCAAAAGAAAGTCGCCAGGACACGACCCTTGGAAGGCTGAGAACTATCAAATAAAGACCGTTCTTCTTTATACCTTCGCAAATAAACGTCTAATCAGGAAGAGAATGTCAGTACGACATATACAACACGATAGAATAACTATCAAATGCAACTTCTAGACCTTACGATACGTAACATAATCCCAAAATGGTAAAGGTTCTAGAACTGCTATACGGTACGAAGTCATAAAATCGTTATTACTTAATCGTAAACGATACGGAAGTCATATTCGGTACGGAACGTCAAAATCAGTACGGTAGAGTCGAGATCGGAACAAAAGTCAAAATCGGTACGAAATACATAACTATAAAAGTTACACGGAAGTCGAAAATAACTTAACTAACGTAAGTTACACGGTACTCAAAAGTAACATACAGAGTTACACGGAATTAATCCACCCATTCAATCGTCGCTGTGTGGGCTATCGACAAAACATACGGAGAACATCCCAAATCAGAACACGTAAGGAAATACGTCGAACCCACGACAACTAAAATTGAAGATGTTAAAAGAAACGGGGGACACTGAGAATTTTTGGGACGCCTTTTACGCCCAGGCATTAAACCCACAGGTATATTCGTTAGGCCTACCTGCAAACCGAAGACTTGCAAGAGTTCAATCATCGTTAGGTTGTGCTTTAAGATGTTCAACACTCCATGTACCTGGACAAAAAAAAACTACAAGCTCGGAGATATACTTCCTGGATCGATCACCAAAATTAAAGTCCAAGAAACATTAGCAGATTAGCAATAACTACAATAAACCAAAATAAAAGTCTGGTAAATTCACCAAGGAAGACACAAGTGGCTCATACAACACCACTAACTGGACTATAGATCGTAACAGAGCTTAATCATGATGATAATTGACAACTGAACTCATACGGAAGATAACGAACAAAGTTCGCTACAGGAAATCAAAAGATTTCAAGACATACAACACACAAGTGTAAAAGTTACTAAGGACCACCAAACTAAACAATACATATGGGAAAACTCTAATAACCATAAAAGGAAAGATGGATACTGCTATCTCATGAAGCAATTAAACCAAGGTAAGAATACAATTACACCCGTTGACTTTTGACGTGCAGATACAAATTATCCCACATATGTGGTTGCAAAATACGATACGAGACGATACTCCAAAACGATACGATAACCTTCCATTTAGTTCAAAAATCCCGAAATATACGGCAACTATACGGTACTATACGATAAATTAGGTGAACAGGTAGAAGGCTCCACACGATAAGCCAAACTGTAAAAGTGAAATTCAAACAGGTTTACACTTCACGAAGATCGGGGAAAAGGGTCGAGAAAATTTAATTATCCCAATACGTAACTACAAATATTTCTCAAATTAGACAAACGAAAAATGATCCTATAAGGGACAATCACACACACGTTAAAAACATCTCTTTTGAACATTAACCGCCAAACTACACACATGGCCTACCAAATTTGTTAGAGTACTCAACATAAGAAACATTGTAGCGCAATCTATCCACAACATAACAGAATGAACTAATGGTATCAACAATATTAACGATAACAACGGCATGAACGGTACGGAAAGGCGTTATCGGAAATAATAATACGAAAATATACCAGATATCAAAATTCATTCCAATCAAACATACCATACACAAATTGTAAAAGTAATATTCACGAAAGGTCAAGACAACTGAAGACCACACAAACACAGCCAAAGCCAAATCTTAAAAGCGATTCAATTTATCCGCAAAACATTAAGAAGTGACAAATCCCATATAATCCCATATTATTATTATTAAACAACCTATTACACGATATCTATTATTACTATTATTATTACTATTAACTCAAGGGCGATACAACAACAAAAAAAACTATGAGACTGACTGCATAAGCGATGACCCACAGTGACGAAACAGATTCGAAAATATTAATTCTACCAACTAACGAAATAACCAAGTTCAAAACCAGATAGATTAACACATACAAGTCATACTACCAAAAATAGTAAAATCACGAAATATTATCAAACAAATCCAACAAGTACTCTAAACATTCAAACTAAACATTCCACCGCCATTTTGAAGGTCAGAACCACTATACCTGTAGCCTACACAAGATACACAAAGTTGTAAAATACAAAGTCACCACACAAGACTTAAACTCGAAATGTTTTACAGAAATATTACTCAAAAATATTTAAAAGACGAAAATTTCTCACAAACAATTTGGCCCTATACTTCGCAATTGGTTCTCAGATTTCCAATACTGTTATTTAACAATGTATACGGTAAGTGCTCAAATGTACGAAAATATTCAAATATACGGAAGTAATCAGATATACAGAAACATTCAAAAGTACGGAACATACATTAGCGATAAAGTTTTAAAATATTCTAACATTCTGTAACTAAGGGCCAAAAGTACACATAACATTCAAAATCACACACAACGTAAGACGTAACTGTGATATAAGCTGGGATATACTTTATTTTTACTCAAAACAAAAAATGACAAGGTCTTCAATGCTAAAATTAACTAATTCCTGAAAATGTTTCAAAAGTTTCTGAAAATTCCCAAAATCTAAAATTCTTGATTCACTAAAAAAACTAATTTTTTTTCCCTTCAAAAAGGCCTCACAACGTTGGCCGCTAAAACCCTTTTTTTTTAAAACGAAATTCCTTTTCTATGGCCCCACGTTGGGCGCCAAAAATCCTTGCTACCCTCTTGTATTTAAATTTAAATGGCCGAGGCCCTAAACAAATCGGTACCCAAAAATTCCAAGAAGGTAGTGGGTTAGGCACCACCACGGTAATTAACCTTCTATTATACTTTAGGAGGACGCTTGTCTATTTATTTAATCACCAACTTATAGCACTCTAGTCTTACCTCTTACTTCCCCAAGGGTCGATGTTAAAGATGGGCGTCAGCACTGCCTCCAGCTACAGTCAGAGAAGGGCGAGTTCGAACACCGTACTAAGTCGAAGGTTGAGATGTCAGGGCGCCTATCCGTAATAATATGCTAAGCCCAACAGATATTCAGACCCCGGACCAGGTCCAATGTAAAACTCCCCAGGTGATAAGTAAATAAGACCAATACACACTCATTCAACTTGACAACAGTTTATTGAAAATTCAAATCAGTTCTCATCGTTTCATTTCAATATCGTACATAACCGGCTGATATATATGATCTCTGCTTCAAGAGATATTTAAAACAAAAGAATAAAAAAACAATGGAAAATAGATCACAAGCGCAACTCGGTTGCAAATATTAAATTCCTGAAGGGTTAATTAACATTAAATGGCCACCCAAGGTGATCCACAATTCAAATTTCAGCGACGTGACATTACCAAAATTTAAAAGTTCAAAAGAAACAGGTGAACACAAGAATAACTTAAATCTAACATTGATTCACCAACAATATTCTTACAAGTACACAATTATAAGGCAACTTGCCAGGAGTCCCTCCAAAGTCGAACAGTTTGATCGTATAATGCAACGCGTCACCCAAAAATAAACACCCTGTATACCAGAGGCATCTGACAATCTATTCGACGTTAGAGAACAGACTCTAAGTTGTAAGATATCTAATTCTATATAAGAAATAGCGCTAGTTAACTATGCTTTACAGGAAGAATATATGATTAAATTAAATTCATTAATTTCTTACGAGATTATACCAAAATAAATTACAATCATAGACTAAAATGCATTAATTAACATCTAAGAATTTACACAAGACCGATGTGAGGCTACACTGCCATACACATCCCAAAATTTAGTTCAATTTCTAAATCCAAAATTAAAATGGCTACGTAACGTCTCCAAAAATGTCAAAGTAACCTCCAAAATGGGGTCACTATTGTTAATAAAACTACGTTAAATTAATTAATTCAAAACATTAAGGCTCACAGGCCACAAGAAGTTAAATTAGGAAATTACGAGTACTTATTCAATTATTTAGCCCGGAAAATTGAAATTCACAGTTCAAATTACACGATATTGACACAAAATTAGCCAAACTGTTTAGTCAATTAAACTCTACCCTCTGGATAATGTCAGAGAAAATTTACACAGTCACAATACCTTAAGAAAGTCACATCCAAAGCTTCCAACACGACACCTCCTACGGATCCACACGTTACAATGGAGTATGCTCTTCTATCCTCGGTTAACGACACCTCAAGAAATAGCGTTTGAAGGCTACAGTATTCCCAATAATCTGCACCTTAAATATGCCCTCACCGCAGGATATAACAACAATTCCTTGGCACCGTAAGATTACAAGCACGTGGTTCTCACGTCTTAACCCCAAACCAAAAATGCTCAAATGAGGTTTATGTCAGGCCCAACACCAGCAGCTAAATTTGAATATAGAAACACACAAATTAAGATCGATTAGACACGTGGAAAACTATACTTACAGCAGCTTAAACAATTCCCAAGCCCAGAAGAAAATATCCTCGTAAGAATGAAATACAACGCCAAAATTCACCAATAATACCTGAGAAGCACCATAACATCCGCTTTTGTAAGCGATTATCGACGATAAAAACTCAATTCTTCATCATTCTCAAGTAAAGCTGAGGGAAATGATTCTGCTCTGTGTGTCTAACCTTTCTCGACGACCGTTAAAAATCAAAAGAGAAAGATCCTAACATGTCAAGCCCGAACATAGACTACAAGCACGACAATTGTTCTAAAAGATCGAACGAACCAACTAATACTTTAAACGTACGACAAAAATACAGGTTCAAATAACCATAGGAAAATGGAAAATAATTATTAATAATTTGTTGCATAACTCTGGGCCGAAAGAAAAGTTTGAAAAACGAAATTACAATAACTAAAGAAAACAAATTAATTAAATGAAACAACATGCGCCATCTACCCGACAATGCCTGTATACGTTACACCCACCTAGGGCAAGACAGAACGCGTGTAATAGGAATCTTAAGCACTCCTACACCAGGTGGCAGTAATAGTAGGAAGACGACATAAATTTAATCAAAACGAATTACGTATTCCGACAATTAAAATAAACCATTAAAGGATAAAATACAACCAAAAAAAAACGTAACAGCGCTATAAGCAAATATTTTAATGACATTGTCTTGTTGACACAGTACAGCTTGTTTAATCCTCTCATATTAAAAAACGTAATGCTCGTGGCATTTTGTACACATTGTAATGCTGTTTTCTAACAATTATAACCTACATTTCGTATATGCATTATCTTCTCCATAGAGAGAAATCATATCTGTAATTCATTTATAAATAGAAATTTTTTGTGCATACTTCTTACGATGTTATCATGCCATTGTAATTTACAGTTAATCCTGAGGAAGCACAGGAACCGATTGTGCGAAATATTGATTAAAAGAGGTAGATTTCCATGATTTTATAAAACTTGTTTTGATTGCTGGATTCCCCAATACCCTAATTATCATTTTATATATATATATATATATAGTATAGTGTAAGTAGTGACTGTTTAGTAGGTAGTATAGTTTAATTGTTGGGATTGCAGTCAGGGGTAAATCAATGTAAAAACTACTCTTTTCGAATTAATTCCGAGCTTTCGACAATGTTTATTGTCTTCATCAGGGCTGTTAACAATAAAATAACTTACAATAGGCTCTAGACAACTAACAAATAACAAGTTAAAACTCTTATTAAATCTAAAATAATTTTAAATCTACAAAAAGAAAAAAGAATTTTTATAAAAATACTTACAAAATTCATCGAGTTTGCACAATTAAAAACGCTTTCATAGCATACAAAAATTATATAAACTTGCACATAACAGGATCATTTCTTACTTCAATTTTTAATAATTTTGCATTAAACATTAGACAAATTTATCTGTTTGAGGCACAAGACACCACGTATGATTGTGTGTATAACATATATATATATATATATATATATATATATATATATATATATATATATATATATATATATAGTGTGGAAATGTTATTAATGATCGTCAAATCTTTACAAAATATAAATATAATTCTTATATGAGATTTAGATACTTTGTTTAATTTTGACATTATCCCAAACAAAACTAAATAAGAATTCTAATTTTTATCATTCATCAACAGTGTAACAGCCACAGCAATATGTTCTAATATTTCGAAATATGTAATGTTATATGCAATATCGATCTTCGTATTAAATTATTTGTCACATGTAATATCGATCTTTGTGTTAAATGATTGTTAATAAAGATTTTCTCAATTATTGAATATATTTCTTGAGTGATTAAAACAAGTAAATTTAACAAAAAATTTTGAAAGTAGTTCATACGTAAAATAATAGATGTCGCACGGACGAAATACAATTCAGAATATGATATATGTGGCAAATACACCATGACTATGAACCGACACGGTGAACCTTTTACGATCTCTGTGTACCTATATAAAAGTTCAGAAAATAATTAGGAGTTGTTTATTCATTGCACTCTAATACACGATTTTTGAATACGAATTATCCATTTACTTCTGTTGATTGCACCAAAAAATCTCAATACCAAATATTCTGATGAGGTACGTCCCTATCTTCATTATTAGGAAAAAGAATTGCCACTTTTGGCACCAAATCAAATAATTAAGTAAGTTACTAGGATATATTAAATGTTAATTCTGAGCTTGCATAATAGAGGGCATAGTTACAATTATTTTTGCGTATTCAAATAACATTAAGTTGTGTGATTTTAAAACGATTAACATTGTATTATTTCTTATTCACCACAAAAATATCTGTCTAGAATTCGCAACTTGCGAGATATACCTAAAAAACCGCCCCAGGGATATAAAAACGCCACTAGTATTTCCAATATAAATTCATAAAATTCAACATATTCACTTTCGCAGATAACAAAAGTAATGAAAAGACTACAACGTTCTCATTTGACATTCATAGCTTATATGATACGCAACAAGGAATGAAATTTCATGCTAAATTTCATTTTAAAATGTTAAAACACGTCGCGATTGTCTTGAAACATCATGACTATTTAAAATGCTTCGAATTCAATGACAATGGCGTGTACGTAGAGGATTATTAAATATCTAGCTGGCATGAACTGTAGCAGTAGGTACTGATTACATTGTATACTCTGTTGCAATATTTTATATGTGACCATTCTTTTTAAGTTGTATACTTTGCTTTTATTCCTGTTGCGTGTTTTCTTGAATTAAGACGACATTGTTGCTTTTTTATGCAGGAATATTCAGCATTAATACAAACATATTTACATGTTTATTATTTTTGTTTTGTTTCTTGCTTGAGTGTATTTTCGTAAAGACTCGAGCACAATTCTTCGCATCTTTTATTTATTAATCTATTTCAGTACACATTGGAGCTTCATCCCTGAAGGAGAGAGCATTTTCGACAAAAAGTGAAGCCGGAAGGTGTGTGTTTACATTCCCCAATGGTGTGTTATCCACATGCTTATTCTCTAATATACAGAGTTAGTCATCTCCGCGGACAAGGCCGATTGTGCCTTTACAAGTAAAAATATTTTGAAGTGTTTTTTTTTCTTGTGATAGCTGCTCATTAGGAGCACATTTTACAAATATTTTGTATTATACAGGCTGTTTCATAACTTGGTGGCCGACCATAGTTATAGTTTTTTTTAAATGGAACAGCCTATATATTATTACATTTTTGTATTCCTCGTTTAATTTTTAGGCAAAAAGTAATAAGATAGTATAGGTCTAAAGTCTAAAGTTTTTGACTTATTCCCATTTTTCTGAAAAATTCAAAGTTTTCATAAAATTACATTTCTCGAAAACGACGTATTGGATGGGCACAATTTTTTGTAGTATAGTTCATAATAAGAGGTCTTAATAGAGCATATTTTTTTTTCAGTTACTAATTGCATGCGCAGAAAACTGGATTAAAATTACATAACACGTTTTTGTATAAAAGACAATTTTTTTAAATGGAACCCTCTGTATATCAGTTCATTTTTGAATTTCTTATTAAATTTTACATCAAAAACATGTAAGACGTTAATACTTTAAAAGTGATTAATAATGAGCTACTGTCGTCTTTTGATATAATTTTGACAACTTTATGTTCTTTATTTGAATAAGGCGGGGGGGGGGGGGGGGCAACCTGCGGCTCGCGAGCCACATGCGGCTCTTTGAAGGATTATTTGTGACTCTCGATAAATGTACCCGAGTTCCCTTTTAATTTTTGTGCTGTTATATTTAAAAAAATTATTATCGCTCCGTATGTGTTTCAAAATGTCTTTTAAATTACTGACAACAAATATGAAGGACTAAGTGCAACGTTGTAACAAATTTCATTTCCGTCCAAGTTAAGAATGATATGACTCATCGAAAACTGCGCGAACGAACATAAACAGTGGCGTAATCGTCCGTAATCAACCGACTCCAGACCGATTTTGAATTTGAACTTTTATTGCAACGGACAGTTGACATTGTGCTCTGGAGGAAACAATTTGTATCACTCTTGCTACGCAAATAATTTGTAATCTGGAATTTTTGGTAGGTTAGTTAAATTTGTTTCGTAGTACGTAACACGTGTTGTTACTGTTTTAATAACACAAAACTTGTATTTTCTAAATTTCTTTTTTTATTTATTTCCAGTTCTTTTAAAAATATGACGACAGAGAACGAAAAAAAAAAAGAAAATACGAGCAAGAAAATAGAAGTTTTAATAATGAGTGGGAGGAGAATTTCTTTTTTATTGACAATAATGGAAAAGCATTATGTGTTATTTGTAATTCTACGGTCAAAAATTATAAAGCTAGCAATTTACGTCGACATTATGTAACCAATCATCCTCAGTTTTCTAATCAGTATCCACCAAATTTCAAATTAAGATCAGATAAACTTGCTTCTTTAAAATCGAATTTAAATAATCAACAGTCAATTTTGATGACCTTTAGCAATCAAGCTAATAATGTGGCTGAAGCAAGTTTTGTTATTGCCTGGAATATTGCTCGTGCAAAACGCCCGTATGGCGAGGGAGAGTTTATTAAAAAAAACTTGGAAGATGTACTTAAAGTTTTAGATCCAAATAATGCAGCATTGCACAAAGTTGTTTCGCAAATCCCATCTCGAGAGAAACAACCGAACGACGCATAACTGCAATTAATAAATCTCTTGAATATAATTTAAAAAATGATTTTAAGAACTGTATTGCATTCAGCTTAGCCCTTGACGAATCGAGAGATATCACAGATCTTCCGCAATTGGCAGTTTTCATACGTTTTGTTTCACCTGACTTCGTTGTTAAAGAAGAATTATTAGATTTAGTAGCACTTCAAGAGTCAACCCGCGGTGTCGATATTAAAAATGCATTAGATTCCATAATGAAAACTTTTAATGTGCCTATTAATAAACTTGTAAGCATGGCAACTGATGGAGCAATGCTAGGTAAAAAAATCGGTCTTACTGGGCTTTTAAGAGATGATTCTCAAATTTCACAATTCATACCGATTCACTGTATAATTCACCGTGAACATCTCGTTACAAAATATTTAAAATATCCTGATGTTATGAAAACAGTGTTACACACTTACACATTGTAAATTACATTCGGACCAATGCAAAAAATCATCGACAATTCAAAAATTTCCTTGAAGAATTAAAGGACGAAGAACTTCCAAATGACATTAATTTCTTTTGCATTATTAGATGGTTATCTAGCTACAACGTATTAAATCGTTTTGTAGATTTGTTTGATCCGATAACTGGATTTCTAAAAGAAAAGGAAATAACCTATTCAGAATTAGACGATGACGAGTGGTTACGAGACTTAATGTTTTTGACTGATGTCATGGAACATTTGCAAACACTGAATTTACAATTCCAGGGGAAAGATAAAATAATATCTGACATCTCGCAGTGTATATTTAGTTTTCAAACTAAATTACAACTTTTTCAAAACGAAATTAAAAATAAAACATTTTGTCATTTTCCTCGAATTAAAAAAATTTGTTCCATTATTAAACAAGAAAACTCAAGTATATAAAAAAGCTAGAAGGAATATTCACGGAATTCCAAAATAGATTTCAAGACTTGAAATATTTTAAATCGTCTCTTGATTTCTTTCTGAATCCATTTGAAATTACCATAATTCAAGGTGAGTTTTCCATTTCCAATATAATTATGACCCAAAAAGCATCTGGAGAATTAGAATTAATAGGAAGATTAAGCTCTACAATTAAAATATAAGTCGACGTCGATTACTGAATTTTGTAGATTTGTACCAGAATCGAAGTATCCTGAATTAAAAAAGGTTCCTTGTTGAATTATTTCAATATTCGGAACAACGTATTTATGTGAATCATTTTATTCCACTTTAAAATTCGTGAAATCCAAACACCGATCAGTATTAACTAACCAGCATCTCAAAGAATTACTCAGAAGTGCTGTCCCCAATTATTCACCAAATTTTAAAGAATTATCAAGAGAAGTAAAATAAATGTGTTTAATTTTTAATATTTAAATTCAATACACATATTTTGTTCTTTTATTTATATGTTTTAAATAAATATAATTTGTGTAATTTTTTTTTTTAATACCTTTCTTGCACACCTTTTAAATACGTATTTAATTGCGGCTCGCGAGAAATTGCAAATTTTGAAAAATGGCTCGGACTATCAAGGAGCTAGGCCACCCCTGGAATACAATATAGTAAGCCATGATGTTTGTTGCAAGTATGCTTTTACAATGCATTTTTCTAAAAATTAGCTTAGAGATATGATTTTTTATACGTATTGGGGGAATGACAAAAAATGTTTACTAGATTAAGACTTTTAAGCCCGATCTCACCGACCTATCTTAAATTTTAAGCAACACTTAAAGTACTAAGTTCTACTTATTCTGTTGCACGGTACGTTTAAGGAGTACTTAAATATAAAATGGAATCTTAAATTTAAGCCGGCGATATCCAGAGCTTAAAGCTTACTTAACCTATAAGTTTTTGTTGACAACGTACCCCTCTTTTATCTATGAACGTACCTACACAAGAACATAATTGTGGTTATATTTTCATTAAAAAGATGGAACGGGAATATTTCAATTTAATGCAAATGAATAATGGTATTATAGATATAATTGTGTTAGTTCTAGTGGTTAATGGAATTCCACGGCAGATTAATATTAGAAACGATCATTTTAATAGTATGCCCGACTTACATTTTTTTAATTATTTTCTTCTGCGAGAAGAAACCGTACTAGATTTATTACCCCGATTAGAATACATACAAATTCAAATGATGACAATAATGAAATGTTAGAGCAACTCATACAAAATGGCAATATCCTTTAGGCATTAATGCTTTTAATAATAATAACAACGGTTGGTTTTCAAGTTAGATTAGTATTGATAAATTATATTTCTCAGCTGTAAATAGAAAATATAATATGCATTAGCAGTTTTAATAAATTATTATCAAGTCTTTTTATTTAAAATAAGTTTTAATTCAAATTCAAAAGAAAAAAAAATTCTACATTTATTTATTGATATAATTAAATATACATATTTTAATATGTACACATATTTTTGAAAATTACATTTTATTAGTGTTAACAAAATTGTCCACCCAATTTGGGTTTATTTTCTTGAATTCCTCCAATTTTAATTGTAATTCAACTTGTAGAATTTGTACATTTGACAAACATGTGCAGCAAACGTGTGTTGAGGGTGCCGCTCGATATGCATGTTTTCAGTACGTATAAGTTTAAGTGGTGACTTAAATCCAGTACCGGATTAAGGGGGGGTCAAAAGGGGGCAATAGCCCCGGGCGGCATCTCCGGAGGGCGGCAAAATGGAATTTATTACTGCATTACCTATATAGTGAAAATAGCTACAAGGGCGGCATGGTGCTGACTTGCCCCCCTTAAGAAATTTCCTAGATCCGGCACTGCTTAATTCAAACGGTGCAACTAAATAGGAAAATAAGTAACACTTATATTTAAGCAGTACTTAAATTTTTCACAGTTTAAGATATGTCGGTGAGATCGGGCATGAGTGGTTTAGAAAACTGCATTCCAAAAATATATAATATATTATTACTCTACTTTTTTCTTTTGCTTCTATAATCTTGGTGTCTCATTTCTATATCTACATATTTATAGAAAAAATTGATATATTAATAAATTAATACCTTAATTATAGTAAGTGCTGAAAGAGGAATTAGAAGGTATCAACGGATCTGTAATTAGTGAAAAAGAAACTACAAAATAACATAAGCAACATTGCCCGTACTAATGAAAGTATCCATTACTCTTCAAAAGGAATATGTTCTGGGACATCTTCTTCCAGGGTAACGCTCCCGGTAATCTCTCTGAACTAATAAATAATTTATTTGACTTTACCCCAGTACAAAAATCATATCTGTAAGCTCTTCTTTAGAAAACCCCATTATAAAATCACTTCAATTACTTTAAGATTAATAGCATGAACAAATTACACCTGTCAACTAAAATAGTTATTTACGAACCAAGTGCGGGAAGACTGTTTTCGCGCATGAGCGCACATTCTAAGCACGAGCGACCGCAGGAAGCGAGTGCTTTTAATTGCGCGAATGCGTGGAAGATGTCTTCACGCAAGTGGTTTGTACAATATTTTTTGTACGAACTTTAAATTAAAGAAATATTATTGATTAATGTCATTAGTATCATACCTAACCTAAAATAGATTACCTAATTAATTTAAGCATTTAATGTACGTAACTATTACTCACCTTTCCCTAAAATTAAGTTATTATATTCTTACACATGGCAAACATGAGGTATTTTTTCTTATATTTATAAATTTATAGTACATTTATTGTGTTTTTTGGTTTAAATACAAACAATTCCGAACTGCCAATATGAATGTCGATGTGGTTCAAATAGATGGCGCTTGAATCTTGCTTAATATGTCGCTTAAAATATCGTCAAATAGATGCCGCCACATTTTTTTTGGAAGAATTTTTAATTATTACTCCTATTTCCCCAACTTTTAGTGAAGAATAGTGTAGGGAAGTAGTGTTTTATAGACTAAATTTTATTACTACCAAGTTAGATTTTTTTTAAATGTCCCAAAGTGCCAGTGTTTTTTTCAATTTTTACAGTCGCCTCAACCGGGAAAACGTATTTCCCAGTCGAGCTACACATGCGCCAAATGTGACTTTACAGGCGGTGAGTACAAAAAGTAACTTACTAAACGTCATCCATCAACATCACAGCTAATTTCACGGCATGCTATGCTATATTAATATAAAATCATGAAACTGACAAAATCAAATCAAAAAGCGACAATAGCTCAGTAATAGTCACTTTTAAAGAATTAACGTCTTACATGTTTTCGATGTGAAATTTAATAAGAAATTCGAAAATTAACTGATATAACAGAATGTTCTACTTGAAAAAATTGACTTTTATACAAAAACTAACAAAACTCTTCAAAAAACGAAAGTAGCCAAGTAATAGTCACTTTTAAAGTATTAACGTCTTACATGTTTTTGATGTCAAATTTAATAAGCAATTCAAAAATAAACTAATTAATAGGGTGTTCCATTTAAGAAAATGATTTTTATACAAAAACGTGTCATGTAATTTTAATCCAGTTTTCCGCACATGCAGTTAGTAACTGAAAGAAAACAAAATATGCTTCTATTAGGACCTCTTATTGTGAACAATACTGCAAAAATTTTGTTCGTCAATATGTCGCTTTCGAGAAATATAATTTTATACAAACATTGAATTTTTCAGAATATTGGAAATACGTCGAAAACTTTAGACTTTAGGCCTATACTATCTTATTACTTTTTGTCTAAAAATTATACAGAAAAAACAAAAACTATAACTATGGTCAGCCACCAAGCTATGGAACACTCTGTATAATACAAAATATTTTTAAAATGTGCTCCTAATGAGCAACTATCAAAGGGAAAAAAACCGCTCCGAAATATCTTTACTCATGAAGGGATAATCGGCCTTACCCGCGGAGATAAGTCACCCTGTATATTTGTATTTTATTCTTTATTATCCTGAATTATAAACGTCTTATGTTAAACTAGAATAAATTTTTTATATAATACTTTATTATTATTGCCCGTATTTGATTTTGTCAGTTGACCGGAACTTAAAAAAGAAAATCTTTGTTATAGCTGCGCATTAAATCCAATACAATACTCATCATATTCGATTGAATCCAATAAATTTGTGTTTTAATTGTGTAAACATGAATAATATTTTAGTGGTCATTGTTGTCAATGACATACAATTTTGAAGAAAGAGACACCTAAATATTTATAAGCGTTTTTTATTCGTGAAATACAATGGCCATAATGTATGTAATAATAATAATAATGTAATTAGTGCATAATATGTATTTAGGATGAATGTTTTTATTTAATACAACTACTTCAATTTGTACATGTTTAACACAAAGGAAAGAAAGAACTTTAAATAAAATGCAATTTACTGTCTCATAACTTCGATTTTTGTGAATATTTTTATTTATAACAAAACGACATGTGCTTACTTTTCATGCAATATCACAGTCTTGAGTTCGTTTCCTTGTTCACAATACAAACTAATGGTTAATTAGTTTGATTAGAATTGATAAAAAATGCAAAGGTATTTAAAATATGATTTGCAATGACGTCTGTTTAAGAGAATTTTGTGTGTTCAATTAAAATTTGTAATCTCAATCGTAAGATATAATTAGCTTTTAAGCAATATAGATATACTAGAAATATCTTTTAACAACCTCGCGAAAATCATATTTTTTTAAAAAATCTGGACAAATATTAGCTTTACAAAAATTTTTGAAGTAATCAAACTTTAATTTAAAATAAAAATGAACGTTTCTTGTAATGAAAGGATCTTGTAGAAGACCGAAAAATTGGATAACAGATAGACATTTTATATTATCAATCCCATTCTAACAATACGTATAGGATAGTAATTTTATGTCCAAATTCCTTCTATCAAAGGATGATCGAGAAAACCTTGTTTCCAAATTGGTGTAATGGTACAGCCCTTCCCTCACTCATGTTATAATTTTTATTAATTTTTTAAGGATTTAATTAAGTATATTTTTTTATTAATATTTTGAAATGGAAATAATATTTAAAATCAATGAATGTGTTATTGTATTATTAAGTAGATATTAGTCATAGGTTTTGCATATGTTTATGAGTGAAAAAGGGTGACACCGAAAGTTTATATTAACGTGATAAACCCTCCAGTAGCAATATACAATCCCACGGCTAAATGAATGTGTATGTGCGTGTAAATGTGCATGGGAACCCCCGAACTTTGTGGAAAGCGGGGAACCCCAGACATTCTGATATAAAAGGGAAATACGCGTGAGTCGACAGCAATATACGTTAAATATCGTATCAAAAGGCTAACTCCTAACATTAGACTACGCATAAGAGTCATTGTTAATATAACTTCAATAAATAATTTACTACCGAGAAAACGTAGTAGAGTAGTGGTCAAAGTTGCACCTAAGAAGTAATTGTGCAACGTGTTATATTGTTAAAATAAAGATTGTATTTCGAGTGGCAGAACAAGCAGATGATGCCGTTCAAAACATCGTAGAAATAAAAAAGGTTTCGTCGATAATAAGCAGCCCGAAGTTCCTGCTGGAAACAGTACAAAAAAGAAGATGAATAAGAAGAATTTAGATAAGGTATTATTTAAATGATTATTGTTTAATGACTGTAATGTTTTATGTAATAAAGGAGGAGAGACTGTAAAAATAGAAGTTGAAACAGAAAGTAATTAAATAAATATCGTCTAACAAATGTATGTGTCAAATATCTTGATATGTTCACAAGTATCGATATAAACACGTATAATATAGAATGTGCATTGTATGTAATAAATTCTGGCGTTTATAGCTTACGTTTGAATCGAACAAAGGATCTACAGAAATATTTGTGTTAGTTTAATGTTTGTAGAAAAAAATCAAATGTATTAGAATTGGTTTTTTAATATATGTTACTTCTTGTGTTGCTTGTAAAATTATAGATACAGGATTCATTGGTTTTAATATAAGAATTATTAAAATTTTTAAATGGTATTTTGTTGTTGTTAATGTACAGGAAACCCTTTTACTAAATCATTTCAATTAACTCGAATCGCCCTGAGATAATATGAGTTGAGCTAGCAAAAAAAATAATTTTACATTTTATTTCTAAAGTTTAACTTTAAATTAAAAATCTTAATTTAGAGATAGGGGTTTCTCTACATTGTGTCACCCAATTTTAGGGTGGTACCTTTACATTGGTTTACACGATTTCAACTTAAAAAAATGTTATGTTCTGGAGGAATCTGAGTGAGGTTGACAGTGCCACTAATAATTATTAGTGCAGTTTAACTACACGTCAACTTTACAAGCATATGCATTACTGGTCCAACCCTAGTGCTGCCAAATTACTTAAAGTGGCTTCATTATCTCTCAATGTAAACCTGCCAGCTTCTCTATCATCTCTTCCATGTTTTGAATTTCGTTTGTAGTTTTTCGAATATAGTTTAATTTGTGAATGACATATCTAGAGTAAGTCCAAGATATGTTCAATAAAAATCATGTTTAGATAAGGTGCTGTTAAACACGATTACAAAGAGGAATTGAGAATACTGTAGTAGAGTTAAAAGATTTCAAAAACCCCCAAAACTGAATCGTCCTTATTAGAAAAGATAAGTATTTGTGGTTATCAACTAATTATGTTTCTGTAGTAAGATAAAAGTTACACATATTTAATATTATGTTAGATTTGTTTTTCATTACATGTACATTTCATTTATAGAAGCAGCAATACAATTACTAAATCACGGATAAAAATAATTACTAATTAATTCACGAAAATACCTTCATTTCAAACCGCAAACAAATCCATATGAACGAAACATAATCGCTATCAATAAAAACAAAAATTCAAATCTGCTACAATATACGAATGCGTAAGTAATCCCAATCACTGTTTAGTATTTCGTTAGGTACCCAAAATATCGGTTAAAATTTCTTCGATTAATAACGTTCTTAATCAACGATTAGTGCTAACCGGAGTTGGAAAAATGCAAATTTGTATTAACCGGTGTTTTAATCAATTATTACACCACCGACATTATAATCGGAGTTCAAAAAACCGCTCCTAAATATTACAAGATTCGAAGTTGGTAATTTCTTTTTAAACATCGCCTAAAAATCCACAGTTTACGGCATTGGTGAGATTTTTAATTTGTAATCTTTTACATTATTTTCTTGCTAAGGGTACTATCTTAAACTATTTTTATTTAACACAACTGCAACAGGTGTAAGATATATGTTTTGGAAATATACTTTAGTACTATTATTTAAATAATTTTAAAATGGCAATTTAATTAAAATAACATTTACATTCAACTTTTTTTTTAATTTCCAAAGCTATCTTTGATACTTGTGTAATTATTTTAGATATACAACACCTGCTCGCTGAAATAACTTGAATCGTTAAAGCAACAGTTTATGTCAAAATGTGTGTTGTAGTATCAGTTTAAGTGCATAATATTTAGTAATTTATTACGTACAATATTGTATTTATGTTTCGCATAACCCTCTATTATCATGTCAACTTTTTCATCAGATGTATAAATTTGATTTTCATGCCTGGAATGCGGATCCTATTCTAAAATACACAGGAAAACAATATATCTTCACTAAAACTAGTATTTTTCGGGAAATCCATATAATAAACACGTTTAAATGATCTCTGACACTGTCTGGCATCACAAGGACATTTAAATTTATATTACGTATTCAATCTCATATACTTATCAGGGAAACTAATAATTATTAGATAATTATGCAGGGAATGATGGAAGTATTGATATATTCTTCCATAAATTAATAATTCTATTTTGGTTGATGATAACAATATTAAACGAAAAATAGTAAAGGAACTGATTCTACATCAGAAGGTATAAAACAAGTTTGTTAAATTAACATAGTCAAGATCATTTAAATGTTAATTTATATGTGTGTATTTGATGTAATTGCGGCTAATATCTATAGCAGTTAAATTAAATGAACTTGTATTTTAGAATTGGGAAATAGACATGGGTTTCTTCTGCTGTACAGGTGCATTCTACATTAACTATAATCAAATACAGATCATATAACAATCATATTACAAGAATAGTATTTTGCCTTAGATGACAGGCCATCTCTCAAATAAGTCAGATAACATCGATATAAACACAGGGTACTATTACTAGACCATCAGAATCTAGAGTTTGAAATATAGGTGTTCGTCAAGGATCTCTTTTAGGGCCTTTATTGTTTGTAATTTATGTCAATGACAATTGTACCTTTATGAGTAAACATATTTCGAAGCGATTTTTTTCCTATGACAATTTAAACTTATTTTGTATTATACAGAGTGTTCCATAAATTGGTGGCTGACCATAGTTATAGTTTTTTAAATAGAATATGCTGCATATTATTACATTTTTGTATTTTCCGTGTGATTCTTCATCAAAAAGTAATAAGGTAGTATAGGCCTAAAATCTAAAGTTTTCGAGTTATTATTACAACTTTTAAGACAAATTTAATGTTTTTAAAAAATTGTATTTCTCAAAAACTATTCATTAGGAGAATGTCACCAACCTTTTTAATGTGTCTCTTTAAGTGCCTTTTTCTGCCCTTTTTTTGCCTTTTAAAAACAGAAAAAAAGGCACTTAAAAAGACATTTTTCTGTTTTTTTTTGGTGCTACCGGTATAAAAGGCACAAAAGAAACAGAAAAACGCTTCGTTTAGTGTTTTTTTTTCTATTTTTTGGTGCCTTTTTACGTTCTTTGGCACCTTTTAGTCCGGTATTATTTATAATATATAAGTACCCACTAAACAAGGAATATTGTTATAACGTTTGCTAACGTTGAAAAAATGCAACATAGCAAACGTATGATTTTGAATATTATATTTACAGTTGAAATTATAGTAACATAACATTTAGTTAAGGAAGAATATGTAACGTACTTTCACTCTCAATTTTAAACGTAAATTCAAATCATTTTCATGTTGAATTTTACGTGAGGCAAGATTAGCAAACGCGCTTAGTTAGTTGACCTCTCCTGTTGTCTAAGTTTGCAAGTTGAGTGGATGGTGGTTAATTTTGTTTTTATTTGTGCAATATAAATTGAACTGATTCTTGTAATTGTTATTAGTATCTATGTATTCGATATTATTGTTATAATAACGGCAACGCCATCGAATGGAAATACACACGTAAGTGAAATCTGGGTTTCTAAGTTTAGTCTAATTCAAATCTTCATGCTTGTAATTATTATTACAGAACTATTCCAAATATCCACCACAAGGCCGTGTCATTAAATAAATGTAAGCCCGCAGTAACAAATGTTTTAGTAAGTTGTTTTTGTGGACACACGAACGTTTAGATACAACTATGCACAAAATGCACAAAAGTTCTTAAAAACAAAGTATTGAGTGTACTACACTTTAACTTATGTTGGACCCTCCAGAACTCATTCCAATAGCTCTGAAACCATAATAGATTGCAACGAAATGGAAATTATTAACACTTTTGTACGCCGAGGTTTGTACCTTCTTATATTTTTTTATGGCATAAGTCATCTTACCAATGAATCTCTTTATTGTAGACGATATACCAATTATTCGAATTCCATCACATAAGTAGGTATGTACGCACTGTTCATGATGAAAGGAACAAATTCGTTTAAAATTCAGGTAATTATTTTGCAGAAAAACGATCGGGCAGGTCGATTAGTATTTTTAGTTTTGAATTTTTTGACATAAGAAAATTATATACAGGCTGTCTAAAGAAGAACATATGCAGCAATCATTGGTTTTTTTAAATGGAACATCCTGTATATTATGCCATTTTTGAATTGTGGGGTGAATTCTAAACACATTAAACAAATTTTTGTGTAACATACCATATCCCCAAAATCAGCGGTTTTCGGAATAATGAGTTTTGTGATAAATTAAAATACACATAGGTAATGAAATAAAATATTTAAATTGAACAAGGACACCTTGAACATTTTTTTAAAAGCCAACAAAAACAACCTGGTATTGCAAATTTTATCTTCAACAAAAAACTCTACATACTTCAAATTAATCGATTTTCATGTATTCTTTTTAATTTATCACATTTCAAACGTCATTATTCCGAAAACCGCTGATTTTGGGGATATGGTATGTTACACAAAAAGTGTTGAGAATTTACCATACAATTCAAAGATAGAATAATATACAGTATGTTCCATTTAAAAAAAACAATGATTGCTGCATAATTATGTTCTTCTTTAGACAGCCTGTATATAATTTTCTTATGTTAAAAAATTCACAACTAAAAATACTAATCGACCTGCCCGAGCGTTTTTCTGCAAAATAATTACTTGAATTTTAAACGAATTTGTTCCTTTCATCATGAACGCACTGTATATATATGTTACTGTGAAAGACCGAAATCTGGTGAATGTCGAGATTCACCGGTGAATGTCAACATTCTCAACGTTGCTTGACGTATGTCCGAAATATTGGTGAAATTTCATTATTTCTAACTTACACCGGCGATTGTCGACATTCAGCATGCACTCATGGTGTATGTTAAAAACATTTTTTTTTTAAATAAAAAAAAAACCCCATAGGTCTTTATTTATTAAAATAATATGGGAAAAAGACTTTGTTGAACTCAAAACAAACAGTAGAACATAAAAATATAAAATGAAATATAAAAAATAATAACAATATCTTATTTATTGCAACAACATAAACTACCATGACACTTCGAATTGCACAAAAGTTCCTTGCTTTTACAGCTGCATTTAGTCGTGGAACACTTTCTTTTGCAGTTACAACGTGTGTAGCCTTGCCCTCCACTTTTTGAATTAGCAGAAGCTGCTTCTCTTAGCGACATTTCTTTTGTTGAAACTTCGTCCATGGAAACTAACTTTTCTTTACAAATTACGAACTGATTACGGGTGAAAAGCTGCTTCAAGGTACCATTTTTGTTAGCTAGTCTATAAAAGGCTGAATCCTCTATTCCAACAACAACCGCTAACACATTTCGAGGGTCTGTACGACCACGGTCGACATCAGGGACTTGAATTCTTACGGTATCACCAATTTGGGCAGGAGGAAACTTTTTTTTTGAGGTTCGCAACATTTTTGTTGCTTGAAGTAGAAGACTCTCTTTTGCAGCTACTCTTTTTGAAGAAATTAGCTCGTGTTGTTCAGTCAGTACTTGAGATGAAGATGTGCTAGGTGGCGGATCAGTCAGTGCTTGAGATGAAGACGTGTTAGGTTGCGGGTCAGTCAGTGCTTGAGATGAAGACGTGTTAGGTTGCGAGTCAGTCAGTGCTTGAGATGAAGACGTGTTAGGTTGCGAGTCAGTCAGTGCTTGAGATGAAGACGTGCCAGGTTGCGGATCAGCTACAATGGTATTTTCATTATCCATGCCTCTTTCAATATGGTCACTACCCAAATTTTCTTCAACATAAGCTTCTAGCTGTTCTTCGGTCTCAATGTTTGCAATTTGCCCGCGGGGGAGTGATGACGATGTTATACCCCTTTTTGGTTTAACGCCAAACAGGGCTTCATAAGGACTCTGGCGTATTCCTTCGTGATAAGTTGTGTTTTTGGCGAATTGGACAAACGGCAAACCTTCTGACCACTTGTTTGAATCATTGTCTTGCATCCATGCAGTTAACATATTTTGTATGTCCTGATTGGCTCTTTCAACTGAGCCTTGTGTTTGACTGTGACGAGGCTTTCCGTGCACTATTTTAACATCTTTCCACATAGCGCATAGTTCAGATATGACTCGATTACTGAACTCTCTACCATTATCCGAATGCAATATAGCGGGAGCACCAAATGTTAAAAAAATTTGGAGAAGGTGATAAGCTACTTCTTCCGCTCTCTTGCTTTTTAAAGGTCGTAACTGGACAAATTTGGTTAAATGATCTTGATATACCAATATAAACTTGTAATCGCCATCCCTGTGTGATTGCAAGTCTATCAAGTCGACTTGACATCTAGAGTTCAATTCGGAACTGACCATTGGTTTCACAACAATACCTTTTTTAGGCGCACTGTGTTTCATTTGACATTGTTTACACAAATTTAAATACAACATTACAACTTCATAAGTAATATTTTTGTATCTAACTTGCAATTCTTTAAGCATTCGTGTTCTTCCTCCATGGCCTGTTCTTATGTGAGTTTCAGAAAGTATTGTAAACAACTCATCATTAGTAACATAATACTGGATATTCGTTTCTCCTGGTTTTAATGGCACAATTAACTTTTCTTCATCACTAACTTTTAAAATGTCAAAACGTTTTAAACGTCTGTAGTCCAAAGGTGTACTACACTTACTTTTAGCAGAAATTACTTCAGAAACGATTTTAGAGTACTTTTCTTGTGAAAAATAAAAACAATTGTCTTCTCGTTTACTTCCAATTAAGGCATGTAACTTTTCAAAAAACTTATCACGATTCACTGTAGTAGCCATTGAATACAAATTATAATTTCTAATAAGAAAATTAAATTAGGTTAGGGAGCGTGCCCGCAGGCTGTCAAACGTTGCGTTAGACTGACGAAGGCAAAGCTAACTGAAACAAGATGCTGGAACCGTCTAAAAACTTGTTGCGACCTGCCGTTTCCGACATTCACCGGACCTCATTTGTGTTTGTCGACATATACCGGTAAAAGTCCGAATCTATAATACAATTAAGAAATGTTCGGACTTTCACCAAGGCATTTGGTATTTGTCGACATCCACCGGCGGATGTTGACATTCACTACTTTCGGTCTTTCACGGTAACATATATATATATATATATATATAATAGTAATAGCTTCATTTATTTACCCTTCAATGCCAACAGCAGAGGCTCATATTACGTATGATACCGCCAAAAACAAATGTAAGTATTGAAGTATATTAATAAGTAAGTTAAAATAGGTACTACAATTTCATGTTGCAGGTAACTGTAAATGAGACTCTTTGAAACAACTGATTTTAGAAGTAAAGGCAACAGCGAACCTAATACTTGACAAAAGTTGGTAAGTTACGAATATATACAAAATTGTATACTTAATAATTATTAGATTATTTGGGAAATAATATGAATTGTTTTAGGAAAGCGAAATGTACCTGGTCGGTGGGCATAAAAACAAAAATACTGTAAATTGTTGTCTAAAAACGTTATTTGATAACACTATGGTACAATCTTTTCTTGGAAAGGACAAAGATATAAATTGAAACTGGAAGGCTTAACAGTTTCTCTGGCATTACAAAGTAAGTTCTATAAAATCATCTGTTTCTGTCTCATTAATAATATACGCATTTTTAAGATGATGATATTATTATTAACGAGGTCTAGGTAACTTTCTTGGTTAGGGTGCATCATCGTAGGTATGTTTCAATCGTAACGTTATAATAACCTTAATTAAAATATGTTTTTGGACAACGTTATTTTAACGTTACTAAAATAACGTTATAAATAATGAAGTTAGTTGGGCGGACATAATGCTGTTGCATTAACATTAACTGAACGTGTTTGATGCTATAGAAAGCAACGTTACCAGCGTACTTTGTGCTATAAAAGTAATATCTTCTTTTATCTTACAAACTATAACTGTTAAACGGTTCATACACTATCTTTTTGCACATTTTCTGCGGTTTTCTTTAAAACATTTTAAGGTTTCCAAAATTTTTCATCGTATTAAATACTCGATTAGTTTTCTTCAAATTTTCTTTGGGTTTTGCTTTGTAAATGCTTGTCATTATCTATTCCACGACTGTTAGCGGAACCAAGACAGTAAGGACACTGTAAGATGTTTTCTTAGAATAATGTTTCTAATATTAATATGACATTCACATTGTATTTCATTTAGATATAATTATTTATATACCGCTCCTTGTTATTTCATATTCAATATACCGTGATTGAATATGAATATGGCACTGTTCCATTTTGTCTCTGAAATGTTTTCTATTTTTTGTTATGCTCTTCTTGTTTAAGCTTTTCTAAATTTAATAAACCTAGATTATGAAATTTGTTGAATAAGCTAAGAAGATAGGATACGGTAGCTTTTATTAATATAAAGAAATAATTGCATGAATTGGATATTACATTTTTTAAATCATGTTTTAATTCTTTGTTACAGTGAATATGAGTCATGTTGGTCCATAAATATAAAACTTGTTAATTAACTTGACTTCAGCTCCACCTATCGAATGTTGTGATAGCCTATTTTACGCGCATTGACGATATAAATACGTTCCGAGAATATCAAGAAGATTGGTTGAGATACTAAAAAGTTTTAATAACGCGACCACAGCGCCACCTATCGTTTCCAGATTTTGTGATAGTCTTTTTTGTCACTAAACCAACATAGTCATGAGTCATGTTGGCCCATAAATATAGAATTTGTTAATAATCTGACGAATAGTTTGAGAGCCCATTTTACGCGCAAAAAATTTAATTTTTGTTAAAAACTTTCAATCAAAAACATCGATTTTAATCAAATGACGGACTGTCACTCATGACAGCAAGTTATTTAACTAATAACGGCTTAAATATATCGCAACATAAATATTAAAAAGAAAAAGTCAACAGTAAAAAACTGTGTGATAAAATTGATAACACTTGATGACAGAAGAATACAAGAAAAATAGTAGTTTTGCTTTGATCAAAAAAGATTCAGTAAACTTTCACATTTTTATCATTTTTGTTGTTGTCGTGGTTAGAAAAATCTCAAAAACTGTTAAAAACAGAGTTAACTAGTGTGGGTTCATTGAACGTTGTTTAATAGTACAATGTAACAAAGTGATTCTTGGAGAGTAAGCGCTCTCACACCATTAAATCACTCAAGTTTACATACACGAAAAATTTCGTATATGAATAAACGTATGAATGCACATCTACCTTAAGCTGGCATTGCGAACAACAACGTGCAGACAACTGTTTCGACCTTACATTGGTCTCATCAGTGGACGAGCGTGTTGTTCACAATGCCTTAAAAACTTAGATTACCTGATATAGTCAACTTACGTACCAAATGCCATGAGAGATTCCCAGCGGCATCTGTTACCCAAGCGTGACATCGCAAGGTAATGTTACCCTCCGTAGTACAACTACTAATCGGGCAACTGTAGATATACGTGCATTCAATGAACACGAGGTTAATAATACGAAATACACGCGTATAATATTCGGTAACGTATTAAATAAAACGTATTTGCACATTTATTACATTTACACATGTACACACGCGTATATTATTCAGTAACGTATTATACGACTGATGCGTCATGCTCTCCAGCTCTCCCATGTAACGGTCGCCGAAAGAGTATAGCAGTGACGTGAGCGGCCGTTTCGTTGGGCCGGTTCGGATGTAGGTATATATATATAAATAGACGATATGAATACTCGATTACAAGTCCCGCGCTTGGTCTGATGCTAACGTGCCGGCGTCATACCCGTGCAGCTCGGGATCGAATCTGCTCGAGGACATGAATTTCTTTATTCATTTAAATTTCAATTTAATTGAAATTAAATACCTCCATACATTACCCGAACGAGCGTTACATATCAGAGCGTGACGGTCAGTCTTGTTCAGTGCCTACAATCAGCGCAACGCGCCCAAAGAAGTTAGCACTTCAAAAATACATATGACGTCACAGCTCTGGTGGTGTAGTAATTTAAAACACCATAATTTAAAATAAAAGTTGACCTGTTTTAGAATTTTACAAAAATACCATTCGTTTTGCAATTAATGAATTTTTTCCAAAAGTAATTTCCACACTGTATATTGTAGGTACATTCTTTTTTTTTATTTTTATGTTTGTCCTATAACTGGAAATAATTTTCTATTAGGCAATAAGTAAATAAATAAATGATTAAACACTGTGACACACTGTTACTATTAAATGAAGAAAATGAAAAAGGAGTTTCAATAGTTGGACAATGATGATATTAATTATTTTATAAGTTATAAATGGTGACAACTCCAGTGACTAAGTGATTAAGTACAGGCACCAGTGTTTTGCATTTGTAATAAGAGATTTAAATGATATGAGAAGCAATTTTAAGCATAATGAATATTAAATTGCATATAAATTGAGTTATTTGATAGCTGGTTCTTTAAAGGAATGCAAATATCGGACTATATGTATGTTAAAATGCGATTTTTGTATATTTCTTTTTACATATTAAATATGTTTTAATGCACTAATTGGCGATGTATTATATATTACGTTATTTTAATATAAAACGTGGTTATGCATATTAATTTTTAGACATTTAAAAAGGAAGAATTATTTAATGAAGGCTAGTTCAACATATAAAGGTTAATTGTTAAACTATATACTTATATACACTCTAAGGTTAAGTTTTTAAAAGAGTATTTGGGTATGGATACAGGAAAACTATTTAAAAAGCAATGCAAAACCATTATAACTGGAATAAATTATTTAATGTTTATATTAAAAAAATAATAATTTATTTGTCACATTGCAATTTTTTGTTGAATATTTTTAAATAATTTAGTCTCGATAACAATACAACTTAATTCAAAAAGAGAGCATTGTTCTGATATTGTATTGTTTGTATTGTTAAAACAACAATAACAGTAATTCTTCTTCAAATGATCATAACTAAACGGTTTCAGGTATGTTTTGAATCAGACAGGGTCATGCAATAGTGCGTCAGGCTTCTATAGCTCCTTTACGAATTAAGTTAGGAATTTCATTCATATGGAAACTTATACTATATTATAGACAATTATAGTCTTTATCTCAGGAAAACATTTCTAGTAATTGTGGACTTTCGGTTGTACCGGAAGTAGATAACAACTTTGTTATTTTAAATGGATCATCATCCTGTATGTATTAATGTACATTTGAATTTCTTGTTAAATTTAAATTGTTCTTTGTTAGGCATACATTGAATCTAAGCCGCACCGATTCGGAATTACATGGTGTTTCTCGAAAAAAAAATGACATTTGCAACTTCTACGAAATTTTGATACTTCCGAAACTCTTAAAGTTAGAAAGATGAGTTTCCGTTAACTAATGTGAGTTCATTGAACCTCGCTTTACTATGAAAGAGCTCACATTTTTTATTAGAAAATGTTTGCCTTTAAATTACAGGATTATTAAATAGGGATCTGTAATTTTCGAACATTAAAATCATGGATAACTTGATTTTTTTAAAATAGAATGGTATAACAATTTTTACATAAGTGTATGTCAAATCTAATTTTATTTCGATTTTAGACGGGTGCCATTGTGTCTATCTCCAACGGTTTTGGAGATATTCCCGATTTTTCAGTTTTTCACGATAGATACGTATTGCTCTCGCATTTTACCAGGCTTATGACTGGCACCAATATTACTGACATACTTAGAAAGTGGCCAACAAAACATAACAGGAGCAAGTGAAACAAATAAACAAAACGGTCTGGGAGATACTTGAGATGGTTGATAAATAAACGACTTCACATCACAAATGGGTACTAAAACTACAGTATTAGAAATTAATTTATTTGTAGTAGTGTGGCAGTACTCTTATATAACAGCAGTTTCTTTTTGCAAATGTCTCGCAAATTATGCATTCTATATAGATTTGTTACAAGTACAAAAAAAAAGACCTGGATTTGGTACTATTTTTGTATAAAAAAATTTCAAAATTCGGACCGAAAGATAAACGTATTTAAAACTTTTGTATAACAAATTTAGAAAGCACATGCATATAAGAAAAAATTACTTGTGGTGCCCACATCTCATTTTTCTTCGAGACATTATACCGTTCGATGTCTTTCAAGCGGTTCTGGGGCTCAGCTGCCCACCAGTTCTACATCAATCTGCCTCGCTAGTAAAGCATCTACTTCAGTAGTGAACATATGGACTTAAGATATTATTTTCGTTGTATCTTTTGCTAAACATTTTTGAAATTAAATTTACCTAACTATCAGAGCAAAGCTGAACATTATAATTGGAATGTTTAAAGACCGAGAAAGAAACAAATTTTAAAATTATTTAAAATGTAGTAAACTTCACTCAGCGGTATAGAATAATAAAGAAGATGTATCTATTCTATGTATTCTAAATAATAGCGGCTAATATAATAAAGGATTACCCTTGTATGAACGATTGTTGAACTATGCCAATTATGCAGAATACATATTGAACAAGAATGATAATCTTATAATAATGCACGGACAATTTGGAATGTCTATATAGATAGACGCAGCAAGATACATAATAATATGCGTAACATATCGCCTAATATGAATCTGATCCTGCAAACAAATGTATTATACGGTTTTGTGAATTGAAAATTGAGGTAATTGAAGTTGTTTAGAAGGATGTGTAATAATAATAAAGCTTTCAGTCTATGTTAATATATTCATATATCTGTAGAATATGTCAATTACAAGAGTACAAGAAATGAAAAACAAAAACAAAAGGTATTAAAAAGAGAACGAGAATGAGAATAATACGTTCAAAAAACAAACGCTCGAAAATGGTATGATTAAGACAATATTGCGATACAAGTAATAGGTGAATACAAAGATATTATATATTATATTATATTATATTTCTTGATGTATAAACTAGTTAAAAGCTGATCAGCATGTATTTGCAATGCCGTTTTATAAAGTATATTTTCCTTATACACTCTATATAACAACCGACATTGGCATCGTATATATTTTGTACGACTCCAGAGCGTAACGGTTCCTCGATCGCGTTATTAAATTTTGCAAAGAACCGTCGACATATACGACGAAATATTTAGTGAAGTACCCTTAGGGATTTTCATTTCTTGATAGAATTATTATAAAAGTCCCTTGAGGCTACCGTATCGATTGAAACTATCTAGTTTTTTCTAAAAAAGCTACAAATTTAGACTTCTAATATGTCGGTTTTAGCGTGTTAGTATATGTGGTGCGAGGTTGTTTTCTGATAAATTGATTTTGGAAATATAAATTGTAAGTGTCTAAAATACATGTTCAAGTGTCAATCAATCACAGCGGATATATACATTTACCGATACCTGGGGCACTGCGATAGTTAAAGCGGATTTTTTTTTGTATATCCACATTGTTTCATTCGATTTTTTCGTCTTGTTTCCCTTATGGTCAGCCGTGTGTGGGTTGGCGAAGATTTGGGAAAGCCGACAATTTAGTCTAACTTCAAATTGAAGAACAATGAATAGTGTATATCACGAGGCTCTGTTAAAAAAAACCTTTGCTGCGAATTATTAAAAAAGATTTCTTTTTTCAATATTTTGAGTAGGAAGGAATACCATGGTGGAGGTGGAACTCATTCTTAATATTAGTATTTCCTCTTTAATTTTTTCAGATTCCGAGAACAGACATAATAATAAGCTCATCTAGTATCCGATATAATACAAGATTAACTATATCTTGCAACCTTGGAAGGAAGTGTAACGTTAAAGAAAGATCAACAGTAAAACAGCCTTATTTTATTGCCATGAGCTTTTCTCTTTAAATTCAAGTCGGAGGTTAAGTGTTGTGGTATTAAAATGCATCGACGAGTTTGAAGCGCGGTAACATGGTGCATTGGTGTATAATATGCTTAAAAACCATACGTAAAATCATCGAATACAGGGTTATTCTTCGTAAACAGATTTTATTGGGGTCATTAATAAAACATCTTGAAAAATTACATAAAAAGTGGTACTCATTACCAGAGATTGAACGACAAAAATAGTTATTTATTATTGCAAGGGTTAAACATATTTTTTAAAAAATGTTGTTGGTTTTGCAATTGTTGCGGATAACATTTCGCTAAATTAGGTTTTGTGATAAAACCAAAGGGTATTAAGTGTGTGAAAACACGAGTTATAATCGGAAATGAAAAATACCTGTTTAAGGGGGAGTGCTCACTACCTCAATCAGTTTCTTCCAAATCCTGACTTTATTTTTTGAAATATTTAGACAATTATTTTTTTGAATTACTTAAAAAAATAAAATAAATATCATAGCATAGTCCTTTTTCCGAAAATATATGTAGAAAAAAAATAAAAACTGAAATTAGAAAAATATCCGAAAATTGACGATACCACAATAATTTAAAAAATATTCTGACCACGTCCTTGAAATATATTAATATTTTCTTAATTAAACTTGTGATTTGGAAAATAGAATACATTCTGCAAGACTAATTGTTGGAGAAATGTTAAAATGAAACATGGTACGGTTTCGGCTAGCAGGCGGAGTTTGGCCAGACGAAATTTAACGACGGTGACAAATAGTCTAATTTATCATTTAATAATAATTCTGAATGTATTAGTTTGTTAATTTAATTTGTTAATAGTTTTTTGCTTTTATTTTCTACATGGAGAATATCAAACTGTAAATTAAATCCGTGTGAAATTAACATAAATGGAGACGTATGTAACAATAAAAAAACATATAAATAATGTAAAGATGGATGGCTAAGTTTGTAAAAAAATATATAGCAACAAATCTAATAAAAAGAGCGATAAGTTTAACAAGCCCAAATTTCAAACCAGAAATTGCCGTTCATTAATAAAATCATAAATAGAATTTTGAGGCCCTACAACATAAAAACTGTATATAAAAATTACAACACCCTATACACGAAACTAAAATACAGAATACCTGATGAAAAAAGATCCACATATCCACGCATAAGTTTTCAGATAATAGTACCGAGTTAGAGAAACATTAATCAAACTAATCACGCACTTAATTTCAAAAAAACAACAATTATAACAACTGAAAAGTATAATAAAGTCCGCCCGGAATTTCTTAGAAAGCATTCGTATTAAGAAAGTAACTCAATTAATATCAGAACGGACATTAATAATATTGCCAATATTTATGTATCAATAATTTAACAATTAAGTTGATCATAACGCCTTAATTTGGTTTGTCCATAAAATGCATATGACAAAGATAAAAATTATAAAAAAAATTAAAATGAACAACCAAATAAAACGTTTCATCTATACAACTTTTACATATGCATAAAAATTTTATACGAATATTTCACAGATATATATTTAAACCCCACAACAACACAGGATAACCAAATAATTTCATTTCGATAGCAATGAAAAAACATACGAAATTACTGACTGAAGTTTTAAACAGTAAGAAAAATTACTAAAATCCACATAAGGAAAAAGTCATATTAGTTTATACACCATATGAACATTGTAAGAAATCTACCACTCCTAATGAAGTAATAGCAAACATTTCTATTCATACAGGATGTTCGGTTTTTCCCCCAGAAACTATGTCACTTCAAAATATACTTCGTTTTATAATATTACGGTTTTTCCAAGTCGGAAATAGGATTGCGTATTGCTATTATTAGAAATCCTTATTACCACCGAAATAAAAATGTTTTAAAATGTTTACTGTTTAAAAAGTTTAATTTCTATCCACACAGGGGATTTTGAAATGAAAGCTTGACCTTGACTTTTAACTTTATTCGCTTGAGATTCGACATGAAAATATTCGTTCGAACTCCTTCTATGATGGTTACTCCAGTCAGTAGGGACCAAAAATTGTCATTAGTGGCAAAAGGTGGAGTAGAAACGATTTTAACATATGTTGTTTAGGTCAGGATCCGAATCAAAAATAAGTTATCAACCTTTGTTGGGGGCGGGATAAGGAGAGTGAGGGGAGCTCAAGCATACTAACACAATTTCCTCGTTGAATGCTAGGGAAATTCATTCATAGCTTTAAGTATATTTCCACTTTCATCTCGCCAGTTTCTAGTGATAATATAGACTTTATGATATATATTATAAAGTATGTTGTTTTGTTGCACTGTGGCCCTGAAGATATAATATTTATCCTGTTTTTTCTTGCAAGCAAGAGATGAGGAAGATTTGTTGTAGCAGAAATAGCAACAAACGATACATTCCAAATAAAACGTATTCCTGTTGATCAGCGCGCTAATGTAACGCTGACAGGCCTTTTACGACTGTCGTGCAAAAAACTATACCTTATTCCAAAAAGAGAGAGACGAAATTCTGAAGAGACCTCCAGTCCAAATTACAACCTGTAATTGGGGAAATCAATTTTAGGCAGTAAAATTATATTTAAATATCTGTCTGAAATATGCCGGTCAACTACGTGAACAGTTTTATAAATCCTGAAATTTGGCCGGAATATGTATGCATCAATAAATTTCGTTTCTTTTCGACCTTCTGCCTCGAAAATCAGGGAAAAGAAGTATATAAAAAATAATGACGAAATTAAAATCTTTCACCAAAATGCCCAGTCAATAGGGAACTGTATCAATTTAATAGAAAAATGAAAATAATGCACAGTTAGTTGCAATTACCAAACATTGGAAATCCTCAGAACAGTTGGAGGCCTACCAATTCAAAAATTATAACTATGCAGCCAGCTTTTGTAGAAATCGGGGAAGACATGGTGGAGTGGCAATATACACCAAAAGAGGAATATGGATCAAGAAGAATGAGCAAATACAACGTCTTGCGGAAACATGTGTCTTTGAATGTGCATCTGTTGAGGTAAAAATTCGCAAATTGAAGTGCATCTTGCAGTTTTGTACAGGACAAAAAGGTCCGTCCTATTCCAGCATAAACTTATACAATAAACTTCCTCAACAAATCAAAGGTATGACAACTTTTAAAAATTTCAGAAGGTCTACACTCAATCTCCTAGTTGATTTAGAGCCCTACACAATTGGGGAATTCTTAGAAAGCTAATTTTCTTGCGACATTTTGCCTCAACAGATGTACATACATTTCAAGATTATTATAAAGATAATGAACTATTTATTTATAATTATAATTTAAGTTTATATAATATGTAGTATAAATGAATGATATGTATTACCTTTGTGACTGTTTGAAATGAAATAAATTATTATTATATGAAATCTATACCAAATTAAATCGTATATAGATTCTTCAGAGATAAATCCACACTTAAGGCAACAGAATGATAAATGTAGTAATCACAACACATGAAAGTTAATAAATTTGTCTAGAAAACAAACAATATCAAAGATGTGAACATATATGAAAATTGATAGCAAAAAGCGAATGTATGTATAGTGATATTTCGCCTTGCTGTCAACCAATAAGAACTCACTTGGGTCTGTCTGTTCAGAATTTCGTCTCTCCCTTTTTGGAATAAGGTTGATTCTATAGTGTACTGAAAATTTGCAAACTCCAAAGCTCGTTTAATTATATTATTGAAATCAGTATGCCTTATGATTCTTCGTTTGCTCTTAGGTCAAGTAAGCAGGTAGGCAAAATGACAAGATAATTAAATTCCGTCCGTAACTTTATTTCATCATTTCTTTTTTGTATCAAGAGCATACGGCAGATAAAATTTTAATTTATATTTTATTAAATTTTAATATAAAAAAGCATAACAATTTTCTGAACAGGGAAAAGCTTTCATCCGCAAAAAGTAAATTTAGAAAATTAAATGTGTCAACTTTATATTGTAAAAGAAAACGAAAGAAAAACTGAACTTACCTTAAAAGCATCTCTAAATTTATTTGACATAATATTGTAGAGCAGTGGATTTATAGTTGTAGATAGAAAGTACAGGACGCCAGATATGTGTATTAGGGCCACATAGGCGTCGAATGTCATAGCTTGCTGTTCTGGAGTTGCATTGGAAAGGTAAATAGCTATCAAGCGTTGGGCATGAAACGGCGCCCAACAAACGAAGAATGCTGTCACAACGGCAACTGAAACAAAGAATAAAAGAAATATAAGAATTTATGTAAGTCGTGTTTTTTTTTCATCAGAAAATTGTCCAATTTTTATTGTGAACTTGTATAACTTTCAAGAACTCTTTTGGCTTAAATTCATGTTTAAAGAATAATAATTAATCGTTTACATATGTATAATATTTTGATTTTTTAAACACTGAGTCTTATACATATAAAAATTACTTGTTCTGTAAGTGGAAAATTGCTTTACTTGAACTACAGAAAATGTTAGCTATTATAAATAGTAATACCATGTACATTTCCCTTAAAACTGAAACAACAAAAATGTACTTCATAAGCATATACGAGGTTTGTCCGGAAAATACGTATAAAAGTTGAATAATAACTTTATTTTACAGTTTGCTGTCACCGCTAGGTGGAACACTGCTGTAACCAATCCCATCAACGCTCAGTTCGAGTCAGAGCGCTCTGCGTGTAAGTAGAAGTGTGCGGCTGCTTGTTGAAAGATACCCTTTTTCACCTGCCGTCGGCATGGAGCTCTCTCTGATTGAGGAACAGCGCATCAACATCAAGTTTCTTGCAAAGCTAGGCAAGAATGTCCGTGAGATTTTTGAGTGTTTGAAACAAGTTTACGGAGACAATTCTCTGAAGGAACCAACTGTGAACAAGTGGTTAAAAAGGTTCCGGGAAGGCCGAGAAGAAGTGAAAGATGACCCTCGCCCAGGACGCCCGTCGACATCGAGTTCTGATGAAAATGTTGAACGAATTCGGGCTTGTGTTCTTAAAGACCGTAGATTGACAGTCAGAATGATTGCTGACGAGCTGTCAATCCCCAAAACAATCGTTCACGAAATTCTGACACAAAAACTTGAAATGAAGAAATTGTGTGCGAAAATCGTACCGAAGCTCTTGACGCCAGAACAGAAAGCAAAGAGGGTCGAGTGCTGTGAGGATTGGTTGGAAGCAGAGGACAGAGGGGACTTTCTCAACCGAGTCATCACTGGAGACGAGTCCTGGTTTTACGAATTCGATGTGGAGCTCAAATCTCAAAGCAAGGAATGGAAGCTAGCAGGAGAACCGAGAACAAAAAAGTCGCGAAAATCAAGGTCCAATGTGAAGACAATGTTGATTGTTTTCTTTGATTCTAGGGACATTGTTCACAAGGAATTTGTCCCTCCCGGCCAGAGAGTGAACGGAAATTTTTACGTTGAAGTTTTGACACGTCTCAGAGCTCGTGTGGCCCGAGTTCGACCGGATTTGGCACAAGGGGGCAGGTGGATCCTTCATCACGACAATGCGCCCGCTCACACGTCGCTCGTTGTGCGTGACTTTTTGGCCCGAAGCTCAATCACCGTGACAGACCACCCGCCTTATTCACCCGATTTAGCCCCTTGTGACTTCTTCTTGTTCCCGAAATGCAAAATGGTGCTTCGGGGGCGGCACTTGGGAGATGTGGAAGCCATCAAGGCAGAAACGACACGGCAACTGAACAGCATCACAACTGAAGACTTTCAGCAATGTTATCAACAGTGGAAACGGCGTTGGCACAAGTGTATCTCGTCTCAGGGCGAGTACTTTGAAGGAGACCATATTGTAATACCTGAATAATTGTAAAATAAAGTTATTATTCAACTTTTATAAGTATTTTCCGGACAAACCTCGTATGCACCAGATATAAAAAAACCTAGAGAGGAACGGACTGCCTTTTTCGAAGAACTACAGTAGGTTCTAAATGAACTAGCCGAAAAATCTAAGATCTTCATAATGGCAGATTATGCTAGGTATAATGCAAAGGTTTAACGAAAATGGAGAAATGCTAATAACACTATGCGCGCAAAACGAATTGCGAATTAATAATACATTTTATACACACAAAAAACCAACAATAATAAACCTTTGGAAACGCATAAGATCAAAATTCAATGATCGACTACATTATCACCAATAGCACAATACACCCGAGTCAAATAGTAGACGTAGGAACACTCACGCCAGCAAATGTCACAGAGCACGGTCTGGTTCTATCTAAGTACCGCTTCAAAGCTAACCTCCAAAGGAAGAAAGCACCATAGTGTATTGCACAATTCAACGTGGAATCGTTAAATGACAAAAACATTATATCAGAGAAGATTATGTGAACAAATGGCTTCTAATTCTACAGCAGAGGAAGAGAACCCGAAGAAATGTGGGATAAGATCAAAACCAACAAAATAGGAGGTGTCACAGAGGCACTCGGAATAAGGAAACTGAACATAAATGGTAAAAAAAAACAAGAAGCATTGATTCACAGAGGAAGTGATAACGTTAGCAAAGCAAAAAAAGAAGTTTAGGTCAGATAGAGAAGCAGAAGAACAACAGAAAAATACCAAAAATATAAAACGATTAGAAATAGAGTGAAATGAAGTTGTACATATACTGGGAAAAATTCTCTACCGTCATGATCTATACGGGGGACAGAGAAAGATTTGGAACACACTAAGGAACAGAAAGAAAGCAGTAACTGAAGAAGTATAAATAAACATCATTACTCCAGGAGAATGGCAAACGCATGTAAGAGACTTATATGGGACACGAGCAGGTGACAATGAAGACAATGAGGACAACACCTACACAGAACATAACATAGGACGAAGTACACGAAGCACTAATAAGTAGGGCGCGGACACGAACGGTTGATGACTGATCGCCGATGGGCGCACTATTCAAATGTTGTATTTTTAAAGAGGTTTTAATTTTATATATATAATTGGATAACAAGTGGCTGGTGATCTATAAAATACAAAATACCTTATTATTTGTTCATTTTCTCTTCTATAAGACGTTTCGATTCTCGTTGAATTAAGTACATCCTTGTAGATAGAAAACGTCCTTTCTACATCGCAACTGGTTATAGGTGCGTACTGGAAATATTCTTTTATTTCAGCGTATTTAGCATACACAATTGCCGCAATGTTATAAAATCTGGATTTTTATTAAAAACTGGGTCTAACTTTTGCCGAAGGCCACATCCGAAGTCATTTGGAATACATTTGAAATTATTAATAGCCCACATCTAATGTGGTTAATCAATCTTTTAATTTGAGATTTCGATTTTCAAAATATGTGATTAGTTTAGGCAAATTTCCAAAGTGTTCCTGAAGGAATAACAACTGATTTTTTTAAATTTGGGATTTGTATTAGTTCCTTGCACTCAGAAATACTTCGAGCATCGTCATTTAAACATGTAACGAAAATTCTCTGCATAAAAACTATTTCTGTGTATGTTTTAGCAAAGCTAAGTGACGAACGTGCGATATTTTGGCATTCTGTAACGATATTTTACAGACTTTGTAATAAACTTCGGAATCACTGACAATTCATTTTCATATTAGAAAAAGTAACATAAACAACGTTCCAGATCTAAATAAATGATAACTGAAAATGTGCGCCTATGTTATTGAAACTAAATAACAGTAAGTATATACATATTTACATTATTTCTCTTGCGAAATAGAAGGTAAATATAATAAATTTTAAAAACCCCTCACGCTCTTATCTACGCCGATGTAGAAAGGATTTTACTCATAAATTCCTTATTTTATGGGCATTTTTTGCTCTCATTCTCGGGCACTTCTCGGGCGTAAACAGATGTTGCAGTTCACCGTATGAATTAGTGCTATTCAGCAAGTGGGTGTTGTTTACATTATTTCTTTGCTCCCTTGTAACTTCGTCGTAGTTTAAACCGGTCATGTCCGCCCCCTAATTATTAGTACATTTTCCCATGTGGAATACTTTGACAATAGTGACCCCGCCTTTATTATTTATTATAAAATGGGTGGCGCAAGTGGGCATTAGTAATTTAACATCTTTGAGTAATCTCAAGCTCTCACTAAACAAACTGAGCTAGATATACAGTGGGTCACAGTATAACATCGGCGGTCTACTTCGAGGACACATCGGCAAATTCAAGCGATTAATTACATATTATATATTAAAGGTAATTTTGCACCCTGACTTCGTTGATCTCGTTAATTGGTGATGCCGCGACGAGCATAGTCACTAATTTATTGAGTGTTTTGGGGAATATTGATTGATTTGGGACGCCGCGACGAGCATAGTCTCTGATCAATTAATTTATTTCCATAAGGGTTTTAACCTCTAATCCAATGAAATAAAAAGAATCTAAATTCATTTCAGAAAGGATATAGAACAACATCAACAACTACGTATTCAATAAACAACATAAAAATAAGATTATAAAAAAAGAAAATTGTTTTATTCTCTTCGTTTTAACTTCGTGCGCCTAATTTTCTGTTGAAGTTAAGGAATTTAATATTTTTTGAATATTTCCTGTCGTAAGGTAATATAAACTGAAGGAAACATATTTTCAATCTATATTTAAGAAAACAAACTCCAATATTAAAAAAAAACCTCTTCGTTATTCGTTATTCTAAAGAAACGCAAGAGTGAAAGAATATGGAATGAAACGTGATACATATACGTTTGTATAAACAAAAGACTTTTCAGGAATTATCGTTTCAATATTTTGATTGTGCTGTCACAATACATTCAAATAGACGAAATATGAGCACAAACGCCAGATTTAATGTTGAAAAGCCTCAGGTATATTTTTCGAGTTTTTTTTTTTATAAATCTCAATACGTCTTCGGATGAAAAACGGTTATGTATTCAAGTATTTGGAAAAAAAGAGTTATTCACGTTTATCGAACATTTAAGTCTGGAAATTTCATTGACTTTAGTCAATTAATTTTGAGCTAATTCAGATTAATTTTTTACCTAATGCTCATTAAAAAAGTTATTAACACTTTCAGCATGAATATTTATTCCAATTATTCCATAAAAGACTTGCAGTTAATAATGGGAAATTTGATTTTTGTTCTTTTTTGCTGTTTAAAACCGAACGGGCTTTTACATTGAATTTCTATAGAACCATTGGAGTAAATACACGGTTTATAAATACAGGATGTTTTGTGCATCGTTTTCCAAATTAAACTGGCCGATAGAAGGGGGGTGTCGCTTGGTGTCTCTTAAGGCCCGATAACTCAATATTAGTCCCACGTCTTTTTTATTGACTTTTTAGTTTTTATCCCGCAGAATCCCATAATTCAACATTTAAACTTAAATTTGAAAAAAGTTTCAGACTCAGCCTGCAAATTTAAGTTTAATTTTAATGTGTACTGTTGTATAGTTCAGCCAAATTCCAAATTACTTGCAAATAACATGTAGTTTTCATGCTATTAACTGAAACAAAATGCCAAAGGAAAACCTTTACCACAAAAATTAAAAAGATATAAAAAATCTATATACGTGTTTCGGCAACTAAGTTTTCATCTTCAGTAGAAACCTGTAGAAAAACAGAAAAGAGTGTTAAACGTAGTGTTTTTGGCTATGGTGTAACCTTAGAAGATATGTTCTTCACCAAATCACCAGTGGGATAATACTGATTTTTTAACAAACAACATCACTTTATATACTACCTAAATCTAGCGGGACAATAATGGAACTAGCGTGACAGACTAATACCTAAACAATTGTTACGTTTAAAAGGCAGCGGCTAACATTCAATTCATTCATCCCTCTATATTACATGTTAAATATTTTTAAATCTGTATTAATTCAAATTATATTTCCAATCCTAAATAAATTACGTTTTAAAATTTTCAACATTAAAATCTGCGTCGCATATATATTATGTTTTAAAATATTCGATTTAAAATATTTGGTTAATGAAGGACTCTTTGTTCAAATTTAAGATTGGCGACGTATGCATTTTTTGTCCGTCTTAAGTTATCTAAATAGTTTCATAGTTTCTTGTTGCATGAAATTGCATAGGTATTTCGCATTTTCTGGTGGCGTGATCCAACAGCGTCTTTCCGACGCCTAAATTCTCTCGAACATTCTTTTCCCACCTCCGAGTCTTTAAAAGGGCGAAGCGCGTCTAAAATCATCCACTATTACAGCACCATAGCATCACTATTACATCAGTATTACATTCATCATTAGATTCATTTGTTACCTCCCAGTATAGTATAATTAAACAGTGAGTGGTAGTTGAATAAATCTTAACTCCGGTCCCGGCGTTTTTGAAGTCCGCTAGCCCTTTGGTGAAGATGTCCATGGAAACGAGGTGTTAATATCAACAGTATGGATACACCGATGAAAGTGATTTAAATCTCGATTTCCAAATAATAAATTGTTGGAGTATCTATCGTCCTCCAATTTACGGCGTTGGTCCGGATTTAGAGGATATCTCACCGACAATATCAACTCAGGGCCCGTTAACAACATCGAACGGTAGCCCGGAAGAAATAGGCGTCCGGGACAATCTTCGTTGGCGTACTGGAACACTAAATTTCCTGGTATTTGAGTTTTTATTTCTTGCACTTCGTGTAGCAAGATAATTGTAGAACTACCGGGCTGTCAGAAATTTTGAAAATTAGGTATTTGTTTGGTAAAGTTAAATATTATTGTGCGCAAGGCACGATCATTAAGAGTTTTTGTGATTGTTTAAATTTGTATATGTTCATTAAATCTTTGTGTTTGTCTAAATTTGTCTCTTCTTTTAAATCCGCGTGTTGTAATAGTCACAATTATTTTTTTTTGTTGTTGTACAGGGTGAGTCATTAGTAGCCGCTTCTTCGATTGCTCTTTTGTGTTTTAAATAAAAGAAAAGCAATTAGTGGAAGATCCATGGTTGCTTGTGGCGCACATTGTAAAAATACTTTAAGCTCTGGCGCACTTCCGGTTTCTCAGGAAATGCACGGAAACTAATTTTTTTTAAATGACACCCTATATAGTTTTGGATTTTCTTGTGCTGCTTTAAATTTTCTGTTGGACTGTTTTTTCTTTTTGAAAATTGGGCAAATAGTTTTTGAGTTATTAATTTTTTTTGAAAATATTTGAACAAAACACGTGTTCAGAAAAAAAAATCATTTTCACATTGTTTTTAAAAGCAAAAACATTAACTTTGGTGGGCTTGTAGCCAAGAAAATTCTGCATCATTTGGTAAAGTTACACTCGACAATACCTCAAAAAACTTTGTTTTTTCAAAGCCTACTCCCTGAAATTTTCACATACCAAAATTTTTTTTTTTTTAATGGAACGCCCAGTATTTTATTGAGGCATTTTGTTAATTTTTTTATTCTCTTTCATTTTTGTTAATAATGTCCTATACCTATCTTTTGCAATTTCTGCGATAATTACTATAGGAGCAATTAGCGGTCAATTAAAGAACTACGAGCGCTGTTGTTCTATGCACCAAAATATTTGTTCAACCAATGGAAAGCAGGGATGGCGCCCGACTTCCTTAGTCAACTGTCAAACAAAGTAAATGTTATATCCAACATCCCAAAAGTAATAATTTTACAGAATGAAGAACATCGCATTTCAATTTTTTAATTCCGGCAATGTCCAGTTGCAGTATTTCATTGTTGACACTGTTGGTTAACATCGAAATAAAATAAAGGTTATGTTTACTGACATATTTGTAGATGTCTTCAAAAAGTTTTGAAAATCCGTCCGTAGATAGCGAAGACACTCTCCTCCATTAACATTTTCATCAAAGAAATAAGGTCCAATTATGTAACTATATACCCACTATTCCTCCCCACAGTTTTAATGACCAACGATTTTGAAAGTTTACAGGTGTGATAAAGTGGGGGATTTTATATGTTATAATAACGGAAATTGTGACGATGAACGTATTCACTTTAATAGAAGGTGGCTTCGTTGGTAAATAACAAAAAATTGAGAAAGCCAGGATAACTTATCTGCTGCCAATTGACAAAAATATAAGCGATTCTGAAAATTTCTTTCATCTAACCCTGTGTATGAATATGCTACGAGTGAATTTCATATTTCCTAATTATTCTGGATTCTCAAATTTGACTTACATCTAACTGACGACTAATTTTCGTAGTACCTACTAGTATGGGGGTGTTCGACTATACTCGCAAGTACCATAAACGTCTTATCCTCACCAGTTATTGCTTTTTCCGCTCTTTCTTTCATATTCAATGCTTTCTGTTCACTCAAACCGTTCATTTTATATTTTCGAAGGTTCCTGGCTTCGGTTGACTTCTACCAGGGATCGCTGTGCATAAAGTCTAGATGCTTGCAAAGAGTTTCTTTCAGATTCACCCAAAACGTCAATCATATATATTAACTCTTCATAAGAATAATTCATTTGGATGATAACTAATAGCGATGCTTTTGTAAGTTTGACATAAATGTATACCGACTTTCTTTAACAGTTGACTCAGGCAGTCAGCCGCATTCCAGCCTTTATTTGATGAATATTTGGGTGCATATTATAGAATAACGCCCATAGTTCTTTAATTGACCGCTAATTGCTCCTATAGTGATTATCTCAAAAATTGCAAAAGGTAGGCATAGGACATTGTTAACAAAAATGAAAGAGAATAAAAAAAGGAACAAAATGACTCAATAAAATACTGGGTGTTCCATTTAAAAAAAATAAGTTTTTGGTATGTGAAAATTTCAGGAAGTAGGCTTCGAAAAAACAAAGTTTTTTGAGGTATTGTCTAGTGCAACTTTACCATATGATGCAGAATTTTATTGGCTACAAGCACCACCAAAGTTAATGTTTTTACTTTTAAAAACAATGTGAAAATGATTTTTTTCGGAACACGTGTTTAGGTCAAATATTTTCAAAAAAAATTAATAACTCAAAAACTATTGGCTCAATTTGGAAAAAGAAAAAACAGTTGAACAGACAATTTAAAGCAGTACAAGAAAAACGAAAAATATATATGGTGAGTCATTTAAAAAAATTAAGTTCCATGCATTTCCGGTGAAACCGGAAGTGCGCCAGAGTTTAAAGTATTTTTACAATATGCGTCACAAGCAACCATGGATATTCCACTAATTGTTTTTTCTTCTATTTAAAACACAAAACAGCAATCGAAGAAGCGGCTACTAATGACTCACCCTGTATATATGGTCAAATTATTTTGGAATATATTAAATATTGGTAAAGTTTTGATATTTGTAATATTGAGGTTATAGAAATTTTAAGGTAAATGGTGCACCATATTTGATCAATTAGTTTACCGAATTTGACCAATTAATTTTATTAGATTGTTTATTTGTCGAACCTGTTCTTATTATTTTGCTTTTCTGTATGTACCGTCTCTCTAAAATTTAGTTTTCTTTGTTTTTGTAATGAATTTAAATTTAATGTAAATTGAGTCATTTTTAACAACTAAGGTTAAAAATATATTCGTTTATTCAACAATCATTTATATCTTGGCTTCAATATTTTTTTTTGTGTAATTGATACCTCAATTAATATTATTATTGTAATATAACTAAATTTTATATTTCAAATTTATCTTGTTTTTATTTAATAAATTGTTATTGTTTTTATTGATTTGTTTACTCTGAGGTAGACCTAGTATTAGTTAGTGTAATTTCTCATTTTAATTGTGCAATACTTTAACAACAGTGACCCCCCCGCCTTTATTATTATAAAACGGGTGGCGCAACGGGCATTAGTTAACATCTTTTTGTGTAATCTCACGCTCTTACTAATAATCTGAGCTAGATATACAGGGTGGGTCACATATATAATAACATCGACGGCAAAGAAACAAACTTATTACCAAGAGTTTTTTGAGGTATCAAACATGTAGTATCCTGAATTTGTTTCTTAAGTTTATGTCTCCTAATAAGCTTAGTTACTATTTCTGAATCGAGACCATTGGACTTTGCGATCTTTTTAATTAAACTAAGTTCTTCTTCATATCTATCTTTTGTAAGCGGAAAATTTAAAAACAGATGGATAAAAAAATTAAAAGAAGCCATCTTTTGCTGAAAACTATGATTTGAATCCGCTGTTATAAATTTGTTGACGTTGGAGTCTTTTCAGAATATATCTATTTGTATGTTATTATTATTCTTTATAACCAAAACATCTAAAAATGGTTGACATGCAAAAAAAACAAGTGATTTTATATACAAATTCGACCGGTTTATATACTTGCTGGAGCCCCTACGTATGTACGGAAAAACATTCCTGCATTCATTCGCAAGTGATAACAGGAGATTCGTAGATATCACTCTCGTGTGCAAAAATGTGACGTAGACAGCTTGGTAATTATTAAACATCGTACATATATACGAAGTTCAACTTCAATTAAATAATTAAATAAATAAATTATTGAAATGTGTAGAAAAATTACGTACATATGAATAAATAAATGTTTGTCATGAAGAAGTCATGTAACGAACCAAAGTTCGTTACACGACTTCTCTCAGTACTTCTTTCATATTGTTATAGACTGGAATAATTGTTTGTAAAGCAAAAATTCGTAAATCCCATACATAAAAAGTATCGGAAAAAATCACTTCTATGAAAAATAGAAAAATTTACTTTTAAAAAGTGAAATTACTTATTCCTCTTATTTTCCATTTCAAACAGGATTTTCATTTGTTATGTTTCAAATAATTATGATCCCTATAAGTCTCAAAAAGTCTTAAAAGCCATGTGTTTCTAAATATAGACGCTAGGACAAAGCTAAATAAATCCAGCACTGAGAAACATTTAAAGTTATTATAAATGTAAAGTCGCACGGTAGAAAAGCAAATGACTAGATAGCATCGGAAATTAAAGAGGAAAAAAGAAAAAAGAGTAAAGCTGATTATAATGTCAAATGAAAACGCAAGATTCAATTCGAACCAATCTAACAATGGATATTACGGAAAGACGATTACAAGAAAACCCGAAGCCAATTTAAAAGCTTCGAATAAGATTAGTACATAGTCATCTATCGTTTTTATAAAAAAAATCCGATAAGCATTTCCCAGTTCAGGTCAGATTCTGCATATACAGTATTATGAAAATGAACTGATGCACTTAGATAATTTCAGAATAAACGCAACAAATAATAATAATATAATATAGACCGGACGTACCAGGTTTTATTACGACGGCGCAAAGAAATAATGTAAACAACATGCAGTTACTGAATAGCATTATTCATATGGGTGATCTGCAACATCTGTTGTTGTCGCGAAAACGACAGCAAAAAAAGTCCATTTATACCTATTCATACTTATGTTAGTTTGGTTTCCTCATTGTTTTGATTGTTAATTACATACTTCGTAATTTTTGTAATAGTTCCTGTTTAATACCGTTTCATTGAATCTACGCATACGTTTTTAGTTATCATTTATTTAGATCTAGAACATTGTTTATTTTACTAGGATATGGAAGAACGTCGAGAATGGCATCGTGAAACAATGGCGAGTGGATTATGGGTCATACTGATTCTATGTCCACTGTCAGTGATTCCGAAATTTATTGCAAAGTCTGTAAAATATAGTTGCAGAATGCCCAAAAATCGCACGTACAACGTCACTTGGCATTGCTAAAATATACACAGAAATTGGAAGCTGACAATTTTAACGAAGAACTATGTAACTTTAATGGCCGCTAATATCCCATTAAATAAACTTGACAATCCCACCTTGAAAATATTTCTACAAAAATATACTGGTCGAAATATTCCTGATGAATCCACCTTACGCAAATATTATGTTCCTAGGTGCTTCACGAAAACAGTAAAATGCATTAGAAGACATCTTTCAAATCAGTACCTATAGATAAGTGGCGACAAAACTGTCGATATATTAGGACGCTGGTGTAGTACATCCAACTATTCCATATAACGCATATGTAATAGCATCTAAAGTTATAAATACAGTTGATGCGGAAACAGTTTCTAAAACCGTGCCGCATATATGTTAAAAACAGGCAGGCTATTAAAGGAAACATATCCTTATATGCTGCATATTACTTGTGTAGCACATGCTCTCCATAGAATCTGTGAATATATCAGAGACCCCTATCCAGAAGTTGACAGACTTGTATCCGCTTTTAAAAAAGTTTTCAGAAAAGCACCATCGAGAGCAGCTCTCTACAGTGAAAAACTTCCATCTTGGTCATTGCCTCCCTCGCCAGTAATAACTAGATGGGGAACATGGTTGGAAGCTACTAGTTTTTACGCAGAGAATTTCGATGGTTTACAAAATTTCGTTACATGTTTAAATGACGATGCTCGAAGTATTTCTGAGTGCAAGGAACTAGCACAAATCCCAAATTTAAAAAATCAGTTGTTATTCCTTCATGAACACTTTGGAAATTTGCCTAAAATAATCACATATTTTGAAAATCGAAATTTCAAATTAAGAGATGGATTAAGCACCTTAGATGTGGCCTTCGGCAAAAGTTAGACGCAGTTTTTAATAGAAATCCAGATTTAATAACATTGCGGCAATTGTGTATGGGGACAATGACAAAAAATCTAACTGCTAAATCTGCTAAAATAAAAGAATATTTCTAGTACACACCTATAACCAGTTGCGATGTAGAAAGGACGGTTTCTATCTACAAGGATGTACTTCATTCAAATAGAACAAATCTTACAGAAGAGAACTTTCAGAAAGTATTGCTAGTAAATATTAATACTCCTTTGCTCGACTTGAACTACAAAATGAACAAATAATATATTGTATTTTATAGATCACCATCCACTTGTTATCCAATTATATAAATAAAACTAAAACTCTTTAAAAATAGAAAATTTGAATAGTGCGCCCATGGGCGATGAGTCATTAACCTCTAGCGTCCGGTCTATAATAATAATTATAATGAAGATAAAGTTTATTTACCCAACAAAATACATCTTCAAGTAAGTTTACGAATAATAAAGAAAACAGTGTACGCACAAAATAAAGTGATCAATGAATGCCTCCAACACAAACTACTATATAAATATCCGCGAAGTATGTATATCTGTTTAAAACGCCCACCCACGTATATGTTACCCAATTTAGCCTGATGCTAAATGTCAGGTTGTTTTCATTGTTGCAATACCCGTTGGTCGGGTAATGTCGCAATCTCTTTGCTTTGATAGTATAAACTGTTCATGAGATCTACCCTCAAGGGCAAAAATACTCCCTTTCTCTACAATATATTTATTATTGATTTATTTATTTAGAGTTTAGACGGACAGGTACATTAAAGCCCCAATTGACCTAATATTTGCTTCTGAAATGTGTGTAAAGGGGCCCACATACTGCGTTTTTGTTCGACAGTTTTGTTCGACGAACAAGTCTGTCGAACTAAAACGACGAACGTGAGTTGCCCACAGGCTACAGTTTTGTTCGGCAAAACGTTGGTTATGAACTATATAGAACTACACCATTGCAAAAAATCGTCGTCTTTTAAAACTGTTTACCCCACACACTTCAGATTTGTTCGACGGACATAAACAGGCCGTAAAGGGGCCCACACACTGCGTTTTTGTTCGACAGATTTGTTCGACGAACAAGTCTGTTCGAACAAAAACGTCGTAAAACCGAAGTGTGTGGGTCGAAAACCGTCGTTGATGTTGGAGTACAAGTCTGCTGAAAATAATCTGGTTCGGCCTGTTTATGTCCGTCGAACAAATCCGTCGAACAAATCTGAAGTGTGTGGGGTAAACAGTTTTAAAAGACGACGGTTTTTTGCAGTGGTGTAGTTCTACGTAGTATTATATATTCATATTTATTTAAGTTGTGTTATTATAACTCTAAAATCTTTACCATTTCTAGTTTAGTTAATCTACGTAATTTCAACGTCTGTACACCAACTTATTGTATTCAAATAATGTAATTTAAAACATACAAATATTTTACAAGATTTAAATTACTGCACCTATTACACAATTCTCCGAAGGTATATAATTATTCCCCACATTAGAGATTTTGTAAACATCTATTAACACTTTAACTGTTTATCACCCTGATCTTATAATCCTTTGTAATGGTATTGCAATTCCTTCCTTCGCCCATTTTGCCCGTTTCTTTTTTTCTCTTTTGATTTTATGGCTAATGCCGCCGCCACTGCACACACACATATTGTCTTCATGTTATTAAACTGCCGAACAAAACTGCTGAACAAAACTGTAGTCTGTGGGCAACTGACGTTCGTCGTTTTTGTTCGAACAGACTTGTTTGTCGAACAAAACTGTCGAACAAAAACGCAGTGTGTGGGCCCCTTACCAAATTATTTTCAGCAGCTTTGTACGCCAACATCAACGACGGTTTTCGACCCACACACATCGGTTTTGCATCGTTTTTGTTCCAACAGACTTGTTCGTCGAACAAAAACGCAGTGTGTGGGCCCCAACACATAAAAAATGCTTATACTCTAATCTATCAATATAATTATGCTAATGAAAAGTTGTAGAACTAACAAGTACTGATCATAAAACAAAAATGACGCCGTTTGTATTGAAGAAACTAGGCAATAACGAAACTGTCATGTTTGTGGTGATGATTTATATAAAAAATTCAGTTAAAATTAAAATATAAAAAAAATAAAAATTATTTAGCTGACTTTAACAGTGACTCAGTGTTGATACTGAGATTATCCAAATGCATCCTACCGCTCATAGATAATATTTTCAACATTAATCCATGCCGATAGGTCCAACCATTCTATAATTTTGCCTCCAAAACCGGATAAATCCATATTTTGACAAAATTGAGTTACACATGTTAACAGTATAATTTTGATCTGCTCTATCTGCTTTTGTAGGTTTTTGTGAGCAAAACTTAAAAAAAGGTGTCTAAATTACATTTAAAGTACAGGTGTGTGAGGAAAAGCGGATAAATTCACGTTTTGGAGAAAACCCAATTAAATCACCGATTTGAAGTTTTATTGCACAGCAATATCTGTTAGCGTTAGTTATAAAATCACTCATTATTTTAAGATTAATAGCGTCAACAAATTACACCTGTACTAAAAAGTAACTTATTAAACGTCATCCATCAACATTACAGCTAATTTCATGGCATGCTTTGCTATATTAATATAAAACCATTAAACAGACAAAATTATATCAAAAAACGACAATAGTTCATTAATAGTCACATTGAAGCATTAACGTCTTACATGTTTTTGATGAGAAATTTACTAAGAAATTAAAAAATGAACTGATATACACGGTGTTCTATTTGAAAAAATTGACTTTTATACAAAAACTATCAAAATTATATTGAAAAACGACAATAGCTCAATAATAGTTACATATTTTTAAAGTAATAACGTCTTACATGTTTTTGATGTGAAATTTAATAAGCAATTCAAAAATGAAATGATATATAGGGTGTTCCATTTGAAAAAATTGATTTGTCATGTAATTTTAATCCAGAAGTATAATTTTATAAAAACATTGAATTTTTCGAAAACTTGAGACTTTAGACTTATACTATCTTATTACTTTTTCAGTAAAAATTGTACGGGGGAAACAAAAATGTAATAATATATAGGCTGTTCCTTTTAAAACACTATAACTATGGTCAGCCACCAAGTTATGAAACCCGCGAAGGTGACCCACCCTGTATAAGACAAGATTTTAGAACTTAAACGAACTGATCAATACAATTACAATTAAATGTAATGAAATAACACCAAACGTATTGCAGAATATTTTTGATAACATAAAACGTCGTATTGCATTATGCAATCAATAGAATAGTGATCATTTTGAACACTTTTTATAAATTATAATTAATTAAAAATTCTACAAATAAGTTACTCACATTAGTTGTTTAATATCCCATCTTTAAAGTTATCTTATTAAATAAATTAATAATGCAATTGTACTTGTAATTAATTTCATCACGATATCGCTCGTGATAAATTTTGACATTGTGGATAAGTTTTATACTATTTAATCTATATCAAGAATGCGGAAGATCACAATTTATAGGAGAAATTTATGGACAACTAGATGAAGTTCTTTTTGTAACACGTTGTATTATTATATTGCGCCAGTAACTACCAAGCCTAAACAAACACTGTCTTCTTTATTCCTCTCTAGAGGAGATAAATATTCGAGTATTGCTATACAATTGCTTGATGACCCGGTATGTATATTACACAAGGGGACATCAAAGTCAATATTTTCAGACCCCGTCAAACAACGAAGTTGAAAGCATAACACTAGAATTAAAAAATTCCTGAAAAATGTTCACATGAATTCTCTGATATACATACAATTTGTCTCTGCCCACATATTATTTATAGCTGTGAGCTCACGTATATTATACACGGTTATTTTTTTAAATCTTTACATAGGCAAATTTTTACTTTCTTATACGTAGTATAAGGAAGTATTGTGATGGTGAAAATTTTCGACCTCGAGATTTTTGCAGATGTCCACGTTTTGAAGTCCCCTGATACCGAAAAAGTGGTTTTACTTTCTTATACGTAGTATAAGGAAGTATTGTGATGATGAAAATTTTCGACCTCGAGATTTTTGCAGATGTCCACGTTTTGAAGTCCCCTGATACCAAAAAAGTGGTTTTTAAAAAGTGTGTGTGTGTGTGTGTGCGCGCGCGCGCGCGTGTGCGTGCGCGCGTTTGTGTGTGCGCGCGCGCGTGTGTGTGTGTGTGTGTGTGCGTGTGCGTGCGTGTGTGTGTGTGTGTGTGTCGGTGTGTGTGTGTGTGTGACCACGATAGCGGCCAAACCGCTGTAGATATCAATTCCAAATTTTGTATTTACGTGTATAATCTCCCTCTTGAGATCTGATTAGTTTTTCAGTAAAATCGGTAGACCGGAAGTAGCAGTTTACTTCAGCGAAAAAATCGAATTTTGACAATATTTCGTCAACTATTAAGTTTAAACAAATTTATAAAGAATTCATATATACTTAAAATTGAAATTGAAAATAATTTTATTTAAAAAGTTTTTCGAAATTCCTACCGGAAGTAGGTTTTTTACTCTTATCGAAAATCAGTTTTTTGCGAATATTTCGCAAGTCATGCTTTTTAGACAAGTACGTTACGGGTATAAAAGTATTTACAACATAATTTTCAAAATCTTTTGTATAAAAGAAATTTCAAAATTCAGACCGGAAGTACCACTTTTACTCTTATCGGATAACGATTTTTTGCAAATATGTCGTAAGTTATGCATTCTATATATGTTTATCAAGAGTACAAAAGTATTTAGAACTGAATTTACAATATTTTTTGTATATATGAAATTTCAAAATTCGGACCGGAAGTAGCACTTTTACTCTTACTGAATAACGATTTTTTGCAAATATGTCGTAAATTATGCATTCTATGTATATTTATGAAGAGTACAAAAGTATTTATAGTTGGATTTGGAATATTTTTTGTATAAATGATATTTCAAAATTCGGACCGGAAGTAACATTTTCATACGTATAAGAAAGTCGTGTGGTGGCCACACCTCATTTTTTTTACTTTCTTATACGTAGTATAAGGAAGTATTGTGATGATGAAAATTTTCGACCTCGAGATTTTTGCAAATGTCCACGTTTTGAGGTCCCCTGATACCAAAAAAGTGGTTTTTAAAAAATGTCTGTGTGTCTGTGTGTCTCTCTCTGTGTGTGTGTCTGTCTGTGTGTGTGTGACCACGATAGCGGTCAAACCGCTGTAGATATCAATTCCAAATTTTGTATTTACGTGTATAATCTGCCTCTTGAGAACTGATTAGATTTTGAGCAAAATCGGCAGACCGGAAGTAGTAGTTTACTTCAGTGAAAAAATCGAAATTTGCAAATATTTCGTCAATTACTAAGTTTAAACAAATTTATAAAGAATTCATATGTACTTAGAATTAAGTTTGAAACAAATTGTCTTAAAAAGTTTTTCGAAATTCCAACCGGAAGTAGGTCTTTTACTCTTATCGAAAATCAGTTTTTTGCGAATATCTCGCAAGTCATGCTTTTAAGACAAATACGTTACGAGTATAAAAGTATTTAAAACATCATTTTCAATATCTTTTATATAAAAAAAATTTCAAAATTCAGACCGGAAGTATCACTTTTACTCTTATCGAATTGCGATTTTTTGCAAATATGTCGTAAGTTATGCATTCTATATATATTTATCAAGAGTACAAAAGTATTTACAGTTAGATATGGAATAATTTTTGTATAAATGAAATTTCAAAATTCGGACCGGAAGTAACACTTTCATACGTATAAGAAAGTCGTGTGGTGGCCACACCTCATTTTTTGATAATATCTTGCAAAGTATGCATTCTATAGCGATTTATTAAGCGAAGTACCTGGAATAGGACTTTGAATAAGTTTTGTATAAAAAAATTCTTAAAATTGTATAGTTTGAAACGCTCATACGTATAAGAAAGTCGTGTGGTGGCCACACCTCATTTTTTAAAAAATGTCTGTGTGTCTGTGTGTGTGTGTGACCACGATAGCGGCCAAACCGCTGTAGATATCAATTCCAAATTTTGTATTTACATGTATAATCTCCCTCTTGAGATCTGATTAGTTTTTCAGAAAAATCGGTAGACCGGAAGTAGCAGTTTACTTCAGCGAAAAAATCGAATTTTGCCAATATTTCGTCAACTACTAAGTTTAAACAAATTTATAAAGAATTCATATATACTTAAAATTAAAATTGAGAATAATTTTATTTAAAAAGTTTTTCGAAATTCCTACCGGAAGTAGGTGTTTTACTCTTACCGAAAATCAGTTTTTTGCGAATATTTCGCAAGTCATGCTTTTTAGACAAGTACGTTACGGGTATAAAAGTATTTAAAACATAATTTTCAATATCTTTTGTATAAAAAAAATTTCAAAATTCAGACCGGAAGTACCACTTTTACTCTTATCGAATAGCGATTTTTTGCAAATATGTCGTAAGTTATGCATTCTATATATATTTATCAAGAGGACAAAAGTATTTAGAAGTGGATTTGCAATATTTTTTGTATATATGAAATTTCAAAATTCGGACCGGAAGTAGCACTTTTATTCTTAGCGAGGAGCACTTTTTTGATAATATCTTGCAAAGTATGCATTCTATAGCGATTTATTAAGACAATGAAAGTACTTAGAATAGGATTTTAAATAAGTTTTGTATTAAAAAAATTCTTAAAATTGTACAGTTTGAAACGCTCATACGTATAAGAAAGTAGTGTGGTGGGCACACCTCATTTTTTTATTTGGAAAGATAGAATTATGGTTCTTCAAGCACGGTTTTAGGAATTAGTCCAAATAAGAAAAATGTGTGGAAAAAATAAACGCCTGGCAATAATGCGTTTATTTTTTTCTTAAATGGCAACACCGCATTTTTTTAACAATTTCTAACATATTTTGAGATTATAGACAAAGCAAAGAGGATGCAAGTTTTTGATTAGAGTGGCGGTTTACGAGCTGATAGTGCCTAAACTTTAATACATTTTCCAACATTCAAGGAATAACACCGAGGCTATGTTTGTTCCTGCTGTCATAACACGACAAGTTCTGTGTAATCTTGAATTAGAATGGATCGTATTATACCTCAAGAGAAAATTAAATTAATTTTTTTCATATTGGTGGTTTAAGTTTGCGAAAACCATGCACTGAATTCCATGTTAGACATCCCAACAAACCTCGTCCTAGTCCAGAATTTTTAAGACAAAATTTGGTTCAGTTGAAAGCTACAGGAAGTGTGCGTTCAAGTATTCGACAAAGAAGTAAAAATACTGCGGTACAAGAAAGTATTCTTTTGGAAAGTGTTGAAAACCCAAGTCGATCTACAAATGAGATTGCGCAAGCAGTGGGCTGCAGACTACTGTTTGGACAATCTTAAATTCAAATAAATTTCATCCCTATAAACTGATGAGTGTACAGCAACTTCATAACGATGAATATGATCGGCGAGAGGAATTTTGCGATTGGTTTTTGGAGAAAAAGCGGCTACAACCACATTTTCAAAATTATATCTTATTTAGCGATGAGGCTTCCTTTTATTTAAACGGTTTGGTAAATCGGCAAAATTACATATATTGGTCTGATAATAATCCTTGTTGGGCTGAAGATAGGCGGAGACAGATCAATCCTAAAGTTAATGTTTGGTGTGGCATATTTAACAACAGAGTGATAGATCCTGTTTTCATAGAAGAGAATTTAACGGGTGCAAGGTACTTGACATTGTTACGAAATCAATTAGAAAACTTTATTGATGAGCTTCTTATAAACGACAGAAGAATAATGTATTTTCAGCAAGATGGTGCACCACCCCATTTTAGTTTAGAAGTTAGAGACTATCTTGATGAGCTGCTACCTGAGCGTTGGATTGGAAGAAGAGGACCAGTAGAGTAGCCGCCCAGATCTCCCGATCTCACTCCATTAGACTTTTTCTCTGGGGACATCTGAAGAATAAAGTTTATGTTAACGCTCCTGTGTCAATTGATGAATTAAAACTAGCCATACAACGAGAAATTCAAAACAAAACCCCTCAAATGTTACATAATATTAATAGAAATTTTGTTGAACGTATTTTTTGCTGCAGAACCCAACAAGGAAATCAGTTCGAACATTTTTTAAAAAAATAAACTTTGTATAATTAATTTTTGCTAATGCTATTCTTTTAATGTTGGAAAATAAATTAAGTTAGGCACTATTAACTCGTAAACCGCCACTCTAATCAAAATTTGCACTCTTTTTGTTTTGTCTTGAATCTCAAGATGTATTAGAAATTAATGCGGTGTTGCCATTTAAGAAACTATGTTTCTCTGAAATAGCGCCCAATCTGCCAACAACGCGTTTATTTTTTCCACACATTTTTCTTATTTGGACTAATTCCTAAAACTTTGCTTGAGGAACCAAAGGTATATCTTTTCAAATAAAAAGGTTAGCCTATGTCAAGATTTAAAAAAAATTATCCTGTATATAATGTCAGGTGTCCAGTTCTCAACTATTCCGAAAATACTGAATAGCAAACTTTTCTACATACGTTTTTCACTGAATAATTTAAAAATTACTAGCAGGTTACGTATTACATTTGTCCTTGTCGATTATTTCGGTAGACTGCCTTGCAACTTTTTGTAACCCAAAAAAAAAATCTGAAAAAAGAATCTACGGCCGTAGCTGGCTACTGGGTACGTCCACCATGGCTATTGATTTCTCTGGAAGTATTTCGTATAAAATTTTTCATATCTATATAGTAGAATGCTGCACGAGTTTCAAACTCGCACATTCTCGGTAAACATTATTTGTGTATCATGTGAAGTTTATATATACAAACAAAACTCTTTTGCTTGTATTATACGTCTTTTGCCAAAAGACGTATGTTACGAACTATTCAGATGTTATTTTCTCAGAAAGTAGCAAAAAGCAGCATCTGAAATTTCTAGATTTAGGGTCATATCGTATATTAAAAGCTAATGCGATTTTTTATATGTGTTTGATAATAGTAATCACAAAGTTGTAATAAAATGCATTTTTCAAAACGTATGTAGTATGCTACTGTGCATTTTTTTATTTTTATTTATAAATATACCGGGTGTTCCAAATTTTCTCAACCACCTTCAACATTTTTATTTTAAATAGATTGCTATACTTTCTAGCTACTATGATGATAGCCACTCATGTAATCTTTGCAGTAATGTATACATATGTGCAGACTTACGACTGTTAGTTTTAGCAAAAAGCAGCATCTGAAATTTCTAGATTTAGGGTCATATCCTATATTAATAGCTAATGCGATTTTTTATATGTGTTTGATAATAGTAATCACAAAGTAGTAATAAAATGCATTTTTCAAAACTTATATAGTATGCTACTGTGCATTTTTTTATTTTTATTTACAAATATACCGGGTGTTCCAAATTTTCTCCTCCACCTTCAACTTTTTTATTTTAAATATATTGCTATACTTTCTAGCTATTATGATGATAGCCACTCATGTAATCTTTGCAGTAATGTATGGATTGTGCACTTACGACTGTTAGTTTTGGTTTTATTGATAATTTCGTTAAAATCTTGACAGTTGCAGCATTTTAAGCCTTAGTCTGAAAATGGGTACAGTGTTTCACGTTAGTTTTGTATTACAAATTTATGAACGACAACGTTATTTGTTTTGAGGTTGAACAACGTGAATACATATACAGGGTGTTAAATATTGGTTGTTTTTTTTTTAATCGAAATTATAATTTCTTGTAGAATTGCCGTTAAAATGGTGGTTAGGATGTTTCCGCCCTTGAGCCTGCGCCGTATTCCATTACCGGTACAACATGCTTTGTAGATGTTTGCCTTGCAGTATACGCTAATGTGATTGTTTTTCTAGATACTTTGTTTTAGGTGACCTGAGATCACCGGTGCCTTATTGGTTTGTTGTCTAACTTCTATGAGGTTCCCGTAGCTCCTGATTTTGTACCCAAGATAGTTAATGTGTAGATGCAATTTAGTTTGGCTTAATAATGAAAATTAGACAACAAAAATTGCTGTAAATTAAAAAAAAAAACTTTAACAACGAAGAACTAAATTTGCGCAAAATTTCATATTATAGAAATAAAATAAAATTCAGAAAACTAGCCTACCCCAGCTAGGAGGATGTACGCAACCAAATACACCAAGATGCACAAGGAGAAAAGGTACACGTGGTGTAAAATTTAGCAGGAAATAGCAAAGAATTATTATAAACCCAAGTTAAACTTTTATAAGAGAATTGAATATACTCCGGTAACCGAAACTATTGACAAATTACATGTAACAATTTAAATTTAGATAGGTCTGTGTTTCAAACAGCACTCAATTTATTTAATGAATATTAGCATATTTATTAGTTTAACTTAAATATGGACTCTCAGATAAAAACTTGAATATGCATATATTTACATCTATTTATATTGTACAATAAAGCTTTTAAATTTATTTTTAGTTAAATGTGTTTAAATTACGAAGAGATTGATATTAAAAGTGTACCTGCCCCTGTTCATTCCTTCAACTTTTGCAAACTTTTCGGAATTAGATTACTATTCAGGTTCATTCGGTGTTTTCTAATTAATATGTCCGTGTAGAATTGAAGATGTAAATGTACAAATTCGCCATATTTATTTAAGAAATTACGTCTGTGTGTTTGCCTGTGTGTCTGTCTGTCTGCCTGTAACCACGATAGCGGTCAAACCGCTAGATATATCAATTCCAAATTTTGTATTTACGAATATAATCTCCCTCTTGAGAACTGATTAGATTTTGAGCAAAATCGGCAAACTGGAAGTAGTAGTTTACTTCAGTGAAAAAATCGAATTTTGCAAATATTTCGTCAATTACTAAGTTTAAACAAATTTATAAAGAATTCAAATGTACTCAAAATTAAGTTTGAGAAAAATTGTATTAACAAAGTTTTTCGAAATTCCTACCGGAAGTAGGTCTTTTACTCTTATCGAAAATCAGTTTTTTGCGAATATCTCGCAAGTCATGCTTTCTAGGCAGGTACATTACGAGTATAAAAGTATTTAGAACGTACTTTTGAATATCTTTTGTATAAACAAAATTTCAAAATTCACACCGGAAGTACCACTTTTACTCTTATCGAATAGCGATTTTTTTGCAAATATGTCGTAAGTTATGCATTCTATATATATTTATCAAGAGTACAAAAGTATTTAAAACTGAATTTGCAATATTTTTTGTATAAGTGAAATTTCAAAATTCAGACAAGAAGTAGCACTTTTACTCTTAGCGAGGAGCACTTTTTTGATAATATCTTGCAAAGTATGCATTCTATCGCGATTTATTAAGAGAATGAAAGTACTTAGAATAGAATTTTGAATAAGTTTTGTATTAAAAAAATTCTTAAAATTGTACAGTTTGAAACGCTCATACATATAAGGAAGTCGTGTGGTGGCCACACTTCATTTTTTCAATACGGGTTAGCGCTAATCATTGATTAAGAACATCGTTAATCGGCCAAATTTTAACCGATATTTGAAGTACCTGATAAAATATTAAATAGTAATTAGGATTACTTACATCTAACCTAGGAGATTTGAATTTTTTTATTATTGACAGCTTTTATGTTTTCATATGTATTTGTTTTACTGCACAGCAGTATTTTTTGGATTTAATAATTATAGGCCGGACATACGACGTCGAAATTACGACGGACAAAAGAAATAATGTGAACATCATGCAGTTACTCAATAGCACTATTCATATGGTGAACTACAAGATGTGTTATCGTCGCAAAAACGGGCAGCAAAAAAGACGATTTTACTGCAAAATTGCTTTCTTCATGGGCGTAGATAGAAGCGTGAGGTGTTTTTAAAACATATTATATTTACCTTATATTTTGTAAGATAAATAAAGTACGGGGAGTTAGTTCCGTTTTGTTATTGTTTTGACAGTTAATTACGTACTTCTCCCAATTATCTCGACGTAAGTGTGCACTGGATTTTGTTAAATTTCAATAACATACCCATATATTTTTAGTTATTATTTATTTAGATCTACCACATTGTTTATGTTACTATGATATGGAAGAACGTCGAGAATGGCATCGTAAAACAATGGCAAGTTGGATAAGGGTCATACTAATTGTATGTCCTCCATTGTCAGTGATTCCGAAATTTATTGCAAAGTCTGTAAAATATCCTTAAAGAATGCCCAAAAATCGCACGTACAACGTCACTTAGCATCGCTAAAACATACACAGAAACTGTACCCGTTGAAATCTGACAATTTTAACAAAGAACTCTGTGAAGCTTTAATGGCGGCTAATATCCCATTAAAGAAACTCGACAATCCCACTTTCAAAACATTTCTTCAAAAATATGCTAGTCCAAATGTTCCTGATGAATCCACCTTACGCAAATATTATGTTTCTAAGTGCTTCACGAAAACAGTAGAATGCATTAGAAGACATATTTCAAATCAGTACCTATGGATAAGTGCCGACGAAACTATCGATATATTACGACGCTGTGTGGTAAATGGTGTACTACATCCAAGTATTCCATACGCATATGTAATAGCATCTAAAGATACAAATACAGTGATGCGGAAACAGTTGCAAAAACCATTGACGAGAATTTGCACAAAATGCTTCATTCGGATGCCAGGTACAGAGAAAACATTCTTTTACTTGTTAGTGACAGTGCCGCATATATGTTAACAATAGGCAGACTATTAAAGGAAAAATATCCTTATATGCTGCATATTACTTGTGTAGCACATGTTCTCCACAGAATCTGTGAATATATCAGAGACAGGTATGCGGAAATTGAAAGACTTGTATCCTCTTTTAAAAAAAAATTGCAGAAAAGCACCATCGAGAGTAGCTCCTTCCAGGCAAAAACTTCCATCTTTGTCACTGCCTCCCTCGCCAGTAATAACTAGATGGGGAACATCGTTGGAAGCTACCAGTTTTTATGCAGAGAATTTGGATAGTTTACAAAATTTCGTTACATGTTTAAATCACGATGCTCGAAGTATTTCTGTGTGCAAGGAGCTAACACAAATCCCAAATTTAAAAAATCAGTTGTTATTCCTTCAGGAACACTATGGAAATTTGCCTAAACTAATCAAATATTTTGAACATCGAAATCTGAAATTAAAAGATGGATTAACCATATTAGACGTGGGCTATTAATAATTTCAAAAGTATTCCAAGTGACTTCGGATGTCATCTTCCAGATTTAATAACGGCGGATTTAATAACGGCGGCAATTGTGTATGGGGACAATGACGCTGAAATAAAAGAATATTTCCAGTACGCACCTATAACCAGTTGCGATGTAGCAAGAACGTTTTCTATCTACAAGAATGTATTTCATTCAAAGAGAACAAATCTTACAGAAGAGAACTTTGAGAAAGTATTGCTAGTAAATATTAATAGGTACTCCTTTACTGGACTTGAACTACAAAATGAACAAATAATAAGGTATGTATTTTGTATTTTATAGATCACCAGCCACTTGTTATCCAATTATATAAATAAAATTAAAACCTCTTTAAAAATACAACATTTCAATAGTGCGCCCATGGGCGATGAGTCATCAAACTTCCGTTTGCGCTCCCTACTAATATTATTAGAACAAAATATACTAATTTAGATCAAATGCATTAACAAATATGTTGCCAACTTTGTATAATAAATCACACTGTTTAGATAACCGGCGTATTTATTTGCATTGTATAACGCCGGTTAGCGATATTTAATGATTAGGCTTAATCAATGATTAGTTAAACGAGTATTTTAATCGGTGTTGGAAAAAGGGGCCCTAAGTATTATTATGTCCAATTCAATCAATATTACGAGTTTTTTTTATCTTTTAGACTGTTAATTTGGCCCTTTTTCACTGCTGATAGTACTATTTTTTTTTGTGAATTAAAAATGATGTTCACTAGGAGTCAATAGAAGGTTATTAATATTACTTGTACGTATGTAATATCACAATAATTAATAATTTTCTGAAGGTTTTATAGAAAATATACGTGTGGACAAAAGCGTAATAAAATATTGGATTTCATTTTCTTACAAAACGCTACACTATCCGTAAATTATATGCCGCTTCACGAAGTCGATTTCTTCTGAGATACTCATGTTTTGCTATAAATGCTGTTTACAGAATTTAAACAGAGTTTAAGTAAACCTTTCTGAACTAAATATTAGGTCAACACTTTTATTCAGCGTATCATATAATATTACACTCAAGATAGTCATTTTGATAGCTTATAGCTGGTATGAAAATTAATTTTTATGTATACTTATTTATAACTTTGCTATAATATGTAAATATTAGAGATATTAATAATAATAATAATAATAATAATACAGTTATTCTTTATTGCCCAACAGAATATTACAAATTCCTATTGCTGGACAATTTTTAGTAGTACATATACAAAAAAAATATTAACAAAAATTAAAGAACAAGTAACAAATCCAAAGAAAACTATAGTATTATACAAAATTAATGAAAAGTGAACTAGCAGCACTTTTCACAGCATCAATAGATAAATGAAACATATTGGAACTTCTTTTTGGTTTTCTAACCTTTTAATTTGTAGCTTCTTATTTTTCCTTAAGTTATTTTCTTCCATTTTTCAACTTTCATATTGTTATTGTTTGTTATCATTTGCATTGTTAGCAGGCAGTGATCACTACTAATTTCTGCTACTTTGTATACCATCACATATTTTACTTAGTTTTGGTTTACCAACAAATGATTGTGAATGTGTTTAAACATAATCAGAATTACAAAAATAAAGGAATAAAACGATTGTTACTTTTTAAATATTCTATTTATTTTAAAATAGACACAAAAAATTAAGGTTTTTTCATGATAATTTAATTCAAAATTCTTGATTATATTACTATATCTGCATTCTAAGCCTTTACCTCAGGCATGTTTGCCTAGTATTTACCTTGGTATTTACAGCGCAATTGCTAGTGGTGTTTAAATTTTGGAATATTACTTAAATCAAGATTCATAATTATAAATAGTACACAAGTAAACTAAAGTAAATGTATAAATTCAATTTTTCTTTTATACATATAACTTAAAAGGAAACACAAGTACATATTTTATAGGAACGAAACAAACTTAAATATTTTAATTTTGCTTGCTGTTGGATTACGTTTATGAGCACATCAAAATCATGGAAAGATAACTTTCAAGAAATAAGCAATAAAATTTTCTGAGTAACACCCTGTATATATTTAAGCTAGTAAAGTAATTCAGTACAAATTAAAATATGGCAACATTTTTCCGTTTAGGACAATAATCCCTGGAAGATGGTGATCGGCTGGGTCGACCAATTGAAGTCAGAACGCCTCAACAAATTTCAATTGTTGAACATTTAGTGCTAGAAGATCGCTATTTGAAGAGTAGGAATTAGCAGTGATAACAAACACTTCCGAATCAAATGTTCGTCGAATTCTCCATGACCATTTGGGTATGAATAAAATTAGTGCCAGATGGGTACCGCAACTTCTTTCTGCTCTCCAAGTGAACGGCGAGTCGAATGTGCGCAGTCGTTTTTAAACATGTGTGGAGACAACGTACAATCGATTTTGGAGTCCATTGTGACAGGGGATGAAACAATAGTTCTGCTTAACATTCCCCTATCGAAAAGGGAGTCCATGAAATGGCGGCGACCTGATAAACCTCGTCCCAGAAAGGCGAAAGTCGTTCAATCAACGAAAAAGATGATGGCCACAATATTCTGGGATTGTGAGGGCTTTTTGCTAATTGAATTTAAAGAGCGCAATACAAGTGTGAACGGCACATATTATGCGTCTTTTTTGCATAAATTAAGGGACAGTATTCGTCGTGGAAAATTGACAAAAGGTGTACGAATATTGCACGACAATACTCCCGTCCATACTGCTACCATTTCACAAGCTGCCATCAGCAAATGCGGCTTTCAAGAATTGGAACATCCACCGTATAGTCCGTATATGGCTCCTTGTGATTTTGTTTTGTTTTCTAATTTAAAAAAAGACCTTAGTGGACGTAGTTTTAAGGACGACAGTGAGTTGCAAGCAGCTGTTATAGAACATTTTGACGGAAAAACTTCAGATTATTTTTACAAAAGTATCGAATTATTAATTAATCGTTGTAATAAATGTATAGAAGTTAGGGGAGATTACATTGAAAAATAAAAATTCTTATATTGTTCCACGTTTTTTTTTTTGTATATTAGGTTGAATATTTATGGCGCCTACCTCGTATATATGTACTCTTTTTAATAGCTGTATAGCACGGTCCTTTTTTATATTGCTTTCATTAGCTTCTCTCGTTTTCATATTTGATTTAGCAATATCAGCGTTCGTGGAAAAACATTGAATATTTTTACTACCAAATTTTAATAATTTGTAGATATATAAGCAAGGGGCAGTTAGGATTCTCGCTTCTTTGAAATAATTACGACACGACACCCGACGCGACAAAAAAGCCTAGAGCGGATAATCTTTTTTGTAAAATGAAAACACTATGAGAAAACGAACTCCGACCTGATGCCAATATTCCATACCCTATGCGAGATTGAACTTAAACAAAATAAAAGGTCCTTAATTTAAACAGATTTACATTATTTCTTAAATGGTATATTGCATAAAACGCGCTACCTATAGTTTCATGCACAAATTATTTATATGATCGCACCAGTCCAGAGAATTATCAAAAATTATACCCAAAAATTTTAAATTTGATAACTGAGGCACTGATTTAAGAATATATTTCACGTATAGCGACTTTATATATTGACCATAGACAAGAAAGCTGGTTTTGGTTACATTTAAGTGCAGATTATTTTTATTGCACCTTGTCATCATGTCATGAATAATTTCTGTACTACCTACTGATAATCCCTCATATGTCTCGCATAATAATATAACAGACGTATCATCTGCATACTGATATAATTCACAGTTTTCCAATGACTTATTTAGATCGTTTACAGAGACCAGAAACAAGAAAGGACCAAGAATGGAACCCAGTGGAATGCTCTGTTTAATTTCTTTGAACTGATGACGTTCAGTGCGTTTTCACGTACAGGATATTGCTCCTGTTTATGCATCAGAATGGCACGGTCAATTAGATCAAAAGTCTTACTCAAATCAAAGTTAATATTACATACGTATCGCTTATGATTTAACTGCTCCATAATCTCAATCAGAAAATCATAAACCGCATCCTCACAAGATCCGCCCCGTAAGAAACCATACTAATTATCGGAAATTAAATTATATTTATTGAAAGAAGTCATCAGTCTGTTGACGAGTATCTTTTTAGACTTAAGAGATTGGGCAATTACGGTACAGCAATAGCAACTGTTCTAGCACCATTGATTAACGAATAAATGAGCACTGTTTTTTTTTCCTGGCCAGTTAAAACATTCCACCATCCAAATGATACTATTACACACAGCTACTTAATACATATATCAAAATTTATGGCGCCTACCTCGTATATGTCTTCTTTTTCGATGAATATACGTTTACTTCATTAATTCAATTATTTAATTTTTATTCTGCCGATTAAAAATGCTGTATATTTATTAATATATATTCATTAATTATTATTTAAGTATTTAAACTGGGTAATATTCAAAAGTGTCTAAAATGGAATATTTGAATTAATATTTTATAAAACTCTGAAATTTAAATATTCTTTTTTTAATCTTAAACAAAATGACATCTATCGGCTAAAAGTAATAAGTCAGGATATCCTCTTGGGTGGTGGCATCTAAAGTTTGCTCTTGGAATTTAAAAGTACAGTGGCGACGTCTAACGGTTGCCTTTTTTTACCGCTGCCTCATAATATGTAAGGACGGTTTGTTTGTATAGTATTGTCTTTGGTCAGGGCTAGATATTTTTTTTGAAACCCTCTGTATTATTAACCAAAAATAAACAAATTACATTATTGGCACTATTATGATATCAAACACAGCAACGGTAGTAATGTAATATAGATCAATGCATGATGCTTTATAACACAAATATCATATTTATTTTCGCCGACCAAATATTAAAATCATTTTAATAACATGCTTTCCATTACCATATTTATGATTAAAATGGTTGGAATAAGTACATTCATGAATGTATAATTTCACAACGGATTTTATAAAGGCAGAAGTGTTTGAGGGAATTTAGAATATTTCTCTTTGAAACATCCGTTTCCTACATATACGTTCCAGATTATGCAATCATTTCATCTACAACTGACGTTATTCAAATTGTGTTGTTTAATTCATGCATTAATTTGAATATTTCCTAGCAAGTTTGTACTGAAGGCTTCACAGTTTCAATACATTCAGGCCCTAAATAAATTGTCATAGTGCTCAGTTAGCAAAGGAAGAAATCGTCAAAATCAGTTATATGGAAGTTCTAATGTGTAGAGTTTATTATTAGTTTGCTATATATGTATGTATGTATACTCCTTAATATTACTGGTATTTAATAATGAAGTTTTCTTTGCAACAAGTAAATAGTTGTAGCTATCGTAAACTATATTGATGCGAATACTTAATTGTACAAAGCAAGTTTTATTATAAGCTAAGACTAAATGTCTCATTATAATGTGAGAAGTGTGAAAGGGAAGGTGCGTTGACAACCCATTTTAATAAAATTGATTATCTTTATACTCCGTTTTCCTTAAACTTCGATATTATGAAAGGCGAATTAATTTTTGCCGTGTTGTTTACAAACAGTGTCTTACAAGGTCATATTCAAGGCAATGGCAAGCTATGAGTGTAATGAACTGTTCCACGTTCTTGACTCAAAATAAGGTTAAATGTTCTTGCACTGATACAGTGGTTAATTGACTCACAGTTTGATCTTTTATCTGAACTTTTTACGTTATACAATGTGTTTCAAAAATAAAAGGAAAATGGACATATGATCTGTCTTAATAGCAGTTTGTCGTACGTCGTAGACGAGTTGATTTAGGTATAATGGATTTCTAATATAGGTACTTTAGTGGGATGTCTAATTGATATGGAAAATACAGGAACACTGCGATTTTTGAGTAGCAGTAATAAATTAACTTGTTTTTCTATGCCATTTTGTGTTTAGTTTCTTTAAACTCGTGGCTATATTTATATTGGTTTATTAGTTCTTTTCATATTATTCTGGCATTTGTGTCATTATTATTATTACTACAAGATATAAAAGAATAAATCTTGTAACAATTAAAGAATTATTTAGTCATACCCAAGTAGCAAATTTGCTTTTTTAAAATAAGCTTTGAGAACAATTATACGAATTAGACTTCAAAAACGTCGATCGAAACTACTCTGTGACCAAAGATGGTCACAAATTATACGACAATTTTGTTGTATAGTTAACGTAGTTGGCAACTATAGTATCACAATTTTGGTTTACGATGATGTTCTGTCAACATGTATGAAGTTTATTCTTGTTGACTATAACACCTCTATATAGTAACAAAGATCTTTGTTAAAGCTGTCATTGTGTTGCGGTAATGACGTTTTTAAAATTTCGTATTTGGTGGGAAGAAAGCGGGCTTAAAGTTAATCAATTTTTATTGTACTGAACTAGGATGGGCCGGCCAATTGTCCACGAAAAGAACCACATTTCTTTTTTGTTTGATCATCTGTTAATCAAAGCTAGTTATTCGCTTATCAAAAAATGCTGCGGTCATCCACGATTTTTTGTTAAAATCGTGGATGACCGCAAAACTTCAAGTGATTGTACGCCTTTAAAACAGTGCGGCTGTTTACTTTTGTCCATCACCAGAAGCTTTGATTTTTGCTTATCGGTCGTGTTCGCACAAATGACAACCGTGATTCGTGCTTTACTAAGCTTTTCTCGGAAGCATTTATCGTTTTTGAAAGTCTGAGTTTTGTTGAGCAAATATTTGAAAAATACATCCGTTTGATCTATGTTGAACACATTGTCGAGCTGATATTCTTTTAAAATGGTTTGTAGAAATGTGTTTTGACATGAAGAACATTGTGCGTCCGAAACACTAGCACTTTCACCCGATATTACTTTTTTGTACTCACCGCCTGTGAAGTGACATTTGCCGCATGTGTAGCTCGACTAGGAAAGAGGTTTTCCCGGTCGAGGCGACTGTAAAAATTGCAAAAAACACTGGCACATTAGGACATTTAAAAAAAAAATCTAACTTTGTAGTAATAAAATTTAGTCTATAAAATACTACTTCCCCCCACTATTCTTCAGTAAAAGTTGGGGAAATAAAAGTAATAATTAAAAATTCTGACAACAAATTTGTGGCGCCATCTATTTGACGACATTTTAAGCGACATCTCAACCGCCATCTATTTGACCACATCGACATTTTATATTGGCAGTTTAGAATTTTTTGTATTTAAACCAAAAAACGCAATAAACGTACTATAAATTTATAAATATAAAAATAAATACCTCATGTTTGCCATGTGTAAGAATATAATAACTTAATTTTAGGGAAAGGTGAGTAATAGTTACGTACATGAAATGCTTAAATTAATTAGGCAATCTATCTTAGTTTAGCTGTGATACTAATGACATTAATCAATAATATTTTTTTAAGTTAATGTTCGTACTATAGTATATTGTGCAACGAGTAATGCAATGGAGTATATTGCTTGCGAGTGCAAATATTGTGACACGAGGTGAAGCCGAGTGTTTGCAATAGCACGAGCAAGCAATTACGAATTGCATTCGAGTTTCACACTATACTTTGTGCGCGACCTATACTTTAAATTTTACCTTAACGACTACACTGCAAAATTTACGTTTGACAGATCTGACATTTGAGCCATCAAGCGAGACTGGTAGGAGATTTAAATAGTGACATGTGCATCAAAAATTATTTCACACATTAAGTTGAATTATTAAATATCACTATTATTACAAAGCTATCACTGATTGTTTTAATTTCTTTGGATTCATTTATCACCATAAAGTGTAATGTAAATCCATTGGACAAAATCAAAAATCGTATTCAAACAAGACAATTTGCTAAAAGTCATGGTAGGCTTGTTTATTGTGCACTAGTGGTACATTATTGTACACGGGTAAGGCAAAACCGTCCATTCCAATACTCTGAACTAGTAAGCAATAGTCTACATATATTGTAAATGGGTCGTGCACAAAAAATATTGTACAAACTACTTGCGGGAAGACATCTTACACGCATTCGCTCAATTAAAAGCACTCGCTTCCTGCGGTCGCTCGTGCTTACAAAGTGCGCTCACGCGGTAAAGTCTACCCGCACTTGATTCGTAAATAACTATTTCTAGGATGTCGTGTCGCTTTTTAAATTTATCGAGTCACCCAGCGCTGGATTGGGAAATTTTTAACATAGCAGAAAATTTAGTCGCTTACACCTTAATGAGGCATGTTCTTGCCTCTTATAATTTTTACCTATTTCAATACTGCTTGATGGATTTTGTCAAATTTTAAGGATTTAAATCGTTTCCGATGTTCTCCGACACTTTCAAACGATTTTTCAACCGAATCATGGTTTTTTATAATTGTTGATACTGTACTTGTAGAAATTCCGTACGTTTTCGCCACGACTTTATTCTTCATCCCGCTTTTCATGTGTTTTATGAATACGAACTTTTCTTTCAATTTTAATGATTTCCGCTTCGGGGCTATTGTAGTACGATAGATAAAGCTAAACTGAATGTAAAGTAAACATCTCGCTCCAAGTTAGGAAGGAGTTTCTCAGAACAACAACAACTTGTCGTAAACAAGCGCCTGGTTTTCCCCGAATATCTGTTGCCGTATGAATCGGTGTAACATCCTTTTTTCTTGTTAAAGTCATATTCCTTTTTATGAACCAAATCTATTTTCCCCCCTCTAATTAGTTTTTTAATGCGGCAATTTTTGTTCGATATACAGGGTGAGTCATCTCCGCGGGTAAGGTCGATTGTGCCTTTACGAGTAAAGATATTTCGAAGCGGTTATTTTCTTGTGATAGCCGATCATTAGGAGCACATTTTAAAAATATTTTATATTATACAATGTTGGCTGACCATAGTTAGTTTTTTAAATGGAACACCCTATATATTATTACATTTTTGTATTCCTCGTACAATTTTTAGTTAAAAAGTAATGAGAGAGTATAGGCTTAAAGTCTAAAGTTTTCGACTTATTCCCATTTTTCTGAAAAGTATGATTATATAAAATTATATTTCTCGGAAATGACGTATTAGATGGACACAATTTGTAGTAGTATTGTTCATAATAAGAGGTCTTAATAGAAGCATGTTTTATTTTTTTTTCAGTTACTAATTGCATGTCCAGAAAATTGGATTAAAATTACATGTCACGTTTTTGTATAAAAGTCATTTTTTTCAAATGGAACACTGTTCATTTTTGAATTGCTTATTTAATTTCACATTAGAAACATGTAAGACGTTAAAGGTGCCCGCACACTCAGGCGAGGCGAAGCGAAGAGAAGCGCATTTATTACGTCTGATAAAAATGCACGTAATCAAATGGGTGCGTAATAAATGCGCTTCTCTTCGCTTCACATCGCCTCGCCTCAGTGTGCGTGCACCTTAATACTTCATTTTTTTTATTTGAATACGGTATAGTGACACATGATATTTGTAGCAACATTAATAATTGAATGGATGCCATTTAATAAGTTGTTACTCAGTTGACAAGCATGATTTTATAATGAATTTTTCTAAAAATTAGCTTAGAGATATGATTTTTATACGTATTGGAGAATGACAAAAGAATGTTTAGTACTTAGTTAAAGATTCTGATTTGTTTATAAAACTGCATTCCAAAAATGTATAATATAACAAGTTCTTCTTAATGTCGGTATAACATTTCGGAGGCGTATTGAAAAATATTTAGAAGTGAATGGAAACTCATTTGAATACTTGTTGAAATAATTTTTGCTTATTTTAGTACACATATTTATTGTTGTTTTGTAGTTTGTTTCCTTTTCACTCATTACCGACGATATAGCCTCCTAATTCCTGTTTCTGCACTTACTATAATTAACGTATTAATTTGTTTTGTTTTAAATTTGTTTATTGTACCATATTCTATATATTTTGTAAAATATATTGCTGGCACATAGTGTATTGTAAGTACAATATATCCATATATAATAATAATAGAAATATGTAGAAGTGAGACATTTACCAAGATTATACATAGAAGTAAAAGAGAAAAAAAAACAATGTTTTTTTTTGGACTGCAGTTTTATAAACAACTCAAAATCTTAAGCTAGTAACCATCTTTTTTTGTCATTCCCCCAATACGTATAAAAATCACCAAGCTTAGTTTTAGAAAAATCCGTTATAAAATCATGCTTGTCAACAGAGCAACAACTTATAAAATGCCATCCATTTAATTATTGTTGTTGCCACAAATATCATGGCTCACTATACCATATTCAAATAAAAAAACATGAAGTTGGCAAAATTATATCAAAACGCGACTATAGCTTTGTAAAAGTCACTTTTAAAGTATTAACGTCTATCATGTTTTTGATGTGAAATTAAATAAGCAATTCAGTAATGGACTGATATACATACATGATGTTCCACTTGAAAAAATAGACTTTTATAGAAAAACGTGTCATGTAATTTTAATCCAATTTTTTGCACATGCAATTAATTGAATAAAAATAAAATATGCTTCTATTAAGACGTCTTATTATGAACAATACTACAAAAAATTGTGTCCATTTAATACGTCGTTTTCGTGAAATATAATTTTATACAAACATCGAATTTTTCAGAAAAATGAGAATAATACGAAAACCGTAGAATTTAGGCCTATACTATCTTATTACTTTTTGAATAAAAATTATACGGAGAATACAAAAATGTAATAATATAGAGTTATGGAACACTCTATATAATACAAAATATTTTTAAAATGTGCTCCTAATGAGTAGCTACCATAAGAAAGAACCGCTTCAATATATCTTTATTCGTAAAGGCGCAATCGGCCTTACTCGTGGAGATGACTCACGCTGTATATACATTTTATTCGATATAGGGGTCATTTTCAATAACCTTTAACTTTTGACTTACTTTCCAAAAATATACATTTATTGATTATACGGTTATACTTTTAGCAGTGATATTTCAAATGTTTAGAAACTAATTATTAACTTGTAAATCGACATTTTTACCATCACTTTATTATCATGACCATCACGTTTTGGCTGTTTTGTGAACGTGATTGGAATATTTGAATATTTGAAGACTTGGGGTTAGGAAATATGAAACTAGCAGTGGTTTAAATATTGGACGAATGTGATGATAACGATGGCTACTATTAGAAGTAAATTGTCCCATGAGAAAAAATACGCTGCTTAAAACTTACCTTTTTTTATAGAAAAAAAACTGTATAACGTCAGTTATTTTTGTAAAACAGAGACTCGTAACATCCCTTGGCTATAGTAGATCATAAAAGTAAACAAACGATCAACCGTGGCCATACATTGTTTGAAATTTGTACCAAAAGTTGGCGTGACGGTAATGTATAGGTATATTCAGTAAATATTTAAAAACATGCTATATCTTTAAAGTTTTACATAAATATGGCGAAGAACAAGTGCTGAAAGAATGTAAAAAAAAATTACTTTTATGAGATATATACAAGATACGATAAATATATAAAGCCAAATTTGAAAAACTGAAAAAGTGTAACGTGACGGTAATCTAAAATGGAATATTTAAAGTTTAAAAATAAAAGGAGATAGCAATTTTAGATTATTTATTGTCTTTAAATTGACAAACCATAACTTAATGCAGTATGTCCAGATTTCGATGCTCATCATTGGTATATAGATTACACTGGTCAACAGTGAAATTGCTGCTTAGGTGAAAGTACCCAATCCTGAATGAATTCAACGTGCTGAACGCGAATATCACATTGAAAAAAGTTGATTGGCTCACGTTCAAGAGATATTGACGTTTTGTCCATTGTATAGATTACGAAATTTTGCGTCATATTGCATCACCCCTTCATGCAAAGAAGTTAATGCAGCATTTACTGTAAGTTTCCATTGAGAGTGTTGCGAAATTGATTGCGCAATATCAAGCAATAGCTAATTATAGTTTATTTATAAATGGCCGACGTGACAGTTAACTCGTGCAATGTCCGTTCATTCGCGCATATTTTTCGAAGCTCTAGCATACATAAGTGATTGCTATAGTGTAAAGTAACTAAACAGTAGCAATGCCTCGTAACTGTGTTAATAGTGCAAATAACTTCTGTTATATTTGCGGAGAAGTGACATTTGCTGCACAGAAAAAGAACATCAGTGCAACAGTTAAGAAAGCGTATCATTTGTATTTTGGTTGCAAGATAGGCGACCAGGACAAAGACTGGGCCCCACACGTATGCTGCCGCACTTGTGCCGTAAATTTTTCACAGTGGCTTAATGGCAAAAGAAAGGCAATGCCATTTGCTGTGCCCATGATTTGGAGGGAGCCCACCAATCACGTTGACGACTGTTATTTCTGTATGGTACGACCAGCTTCTGGAGGCATCACCAAGAAGAAGAAGTGGACAGTTGAATACCCTAACATACCATCTGCTCTGCGACCTGTCTCTCATGGCGAAGGACTCCCAATTCCAGAACCTCCTACAGATTTTTCTATCAGTTCAGACGATGAGGATGGCCATGCGTCGGCGAGTTCTCCTCAACGTGGCAGTAAGGATGATGACTTTTCGTGCTTTGACGAAACATCTGCACCACATAAAATTACCCAGGATGAAATGAACGATCTTGTTCGCGATTTGGATCTGTCGAAAAGCAAAGCGGAGATACTGGCCTCAAGACTTCGACAGTGGAATCTTCTGGAACAGAATGTCCGAGTGACTTCATTTCGCACTCGCCATCAGCTCTTCGAATCTTTCTTTAAGAAAGAAGAAAGCCTTGTGTTCTGCTGCGATATTGATGGTCTACTACAAGCTCTCGGTATTGCACATGATCCCCACGAATGACGGCTGTTTATAGACGCTTCAAAACTGAGCCTAAAGGCGGTTTTGTTGAATAATGGGAACCAGCTTCCATCCATACCTATTGCACATGCGGTCTACATGAAGGAGACTTACGGCAATCTAAAGCAGCTACTGGAGACGATTAACTACAGCAAGTATGGCTGGCAGATATGTTCTGACCTGAAGGTAGTATCTCTGTTGATGGGTTTGCAGCAGGGATATACAAAGTACTGCTGTTTTCTTTGTCTGTGGGACAGCAGAGCAATCGATTTGCACTACATCAAGAAAGACTGGCCTCCGAGAGCATTTTTTAAGCCTGGAGAAACGAATGTACAGCACCCACCATTGGCACAGCCACACAAAATCATCATTCCTCCTTTACACATCAAACTCGGTCTTGTCAAAAACTTGGTAAAAGCCATGGATAAGAATGGACCAGCATTCAAGTACCTGCATGACAAATTCCCTCGACTCAGTGAAGCCAAAATTAAAGAGGGCATCTTTGTGGGGCCTCAAATTAGACAGCTCTTCCGAGACCCCAAGTTTGAGGAACTTCTTCAAGGTAAAGAAAAACAGGTTTGGGATGCATTCTATCAAGTGGCAGCAAACTTCCTGGGGAATGACAAGGCAGAAAATTACAAGTGTCTGGTTGAGGATATGTTGGCTTTGTTTCATGAATTCGGCTGCAATATGTCCTTAAAGATCCACTTTCTTGATTCCCACTTAGATTTCTTTCCTGATAACTGCGGGCAGGTCAGCGATGAGCACGGCGAACGCTTTCATCAGGACATTGCCACCATGGAGCAACGGTACTAAGGTAAATGGTCTACGTCAATGCTAGCTGACTATTGTTGGACAATCAGTAGAGATGCTCCACAAGTCCACTACAAACGGCAGGCCAAAAGAAGTCGAAAGCCGGAAGCAGACTAATGTTTTCTTACCATGTATTATAATATTGACATAAGTACACTTTTTCTGAAATATGCGTACATGTTACAGAAAACCCGCGTAGCCAATTCAGCTTTTTCTTAGTCATTTTCGTGTTCAGCACATTGAATTAATTAAGAAATGACAATTTTCAGCTTGGAAGCATGAACTTTTCGAAAATTTGTTGCCCAGTGTTATTAGAGACATAGAGGAACGGTTAAATGGGGAATGTCTTGCAGAATTCAATGCTCGCCACAAATCTAATTTTAAATCCATTCGGAATTTTTATTATTTTGAAGTATATCAGCATTGTTAACTTAATAGATCTTTTTTTTCGAAGCTTCCATAGTTCAGTAATTTTCTGATTATTCTGCTAAAAATTGTCCGGTGTGGTTGTGGTCTTTCCGGAAAACGCTGAGCGTAACTTGTGCAAGCATTTTCAGAGATTTTATTTACTTTGAAGTAAACTTCCAACATATCAACCATTACTTCATTTGAAAATGTGTGTGACAATATCAATTTTTATTAATCTGCATGCTTAGCGGTAATTACTTACACAAAGTTCTAAATCTCCCACCAATTTCACTGCACTTTTACATGTTAATAATGACAGAGCTTATTTATCGTCTGTTTTACACTACCATTTAATTTCATAGCCAACTAATTTCGTATTAGAGTGAAATTTTATTCAAATCTTCATATCTCTCGTATAAATAAAGATTTATTAGGAATGTTGTACATTAAGCTATTTTTAAGGACTATCTAACTAATTAAAAATCCAATATGACCGCCATAAGAAAAACAAAAGATAGCGCTTAGAACTTGAAAACAAATGTAAATCGGGGTTTACTGTTAATACCGAAACATTTGTCTTAAAAAAAAGTGTCTGAACAATGTTAGAGTTTGAAAGTGACCGCATTAGGCGTTATCGAGTTATTGAGGAAAATTCAAATCGGCACATATTGGTTTTTTCAAATTATCTCAAAATTGTAAAAAGTCCGAACGAATTTGAAATGAGATTTGTTGCGAGCATTGAATTCTGCAAATCTATGTCTTCTAATAACCGATATAGCAATGGCAATCTGGACACACTGTATACTTAAAAAAAAATTAATACGCCCTAATATCATTTTAAATAAGATTGTAGTTACAGGGTACATCGAAAGTTAAAGGTTATTGAAAATGACCCATACAGAAAGATTTTTTCTAATAAAAATGCAAGGTTGCTGCAGAAAGTTTGATATATAAAGATTTTCGATATATAGATATTCGATATATGAAAGTTCAACTGTATTTTATTTTCAAGTTTATAGCTTGTATCTCTGTTACGTACCATATATTACGTTATATTATACTATAGTATTAATATCATTATATGAATGTCTTACAAACAAAATAATTACATAACTTTCCATAACTTCACTAATATTACTTTACATCTTTTAACAAGAATAACGTATGCTTAAACTTTCTAGCAAGTATTAACGTATACTGTCTGATTAATTATTACAGCAAACTAAATAATTTGATAAATGAGGGTTATTTGTGCCGCACGGATCAGTCTACCCCATTTCTCCTTAATGATCCCGATTTAAGTTACTTGTAGTCAAATTATATATATGTTAATTTAATTTTGTGGGAGAGTCTGTGCTTTATAGATCTTGAGAAGGTATTTGAGAAGATAAATAAGGGCGATACCGCAAAAATATTAACTGTAAGGTTACGAGGAATCAGTAGCGAAGGGGTACTAAGAACTATACAGCCATTGTACAAAGATATAGCAAACTGTGTACAGATAAGTTAGGAACGGTTGGAAAACTCGAGACGAGCGGTATAGGTACTGGAAAACGTACACGGCAAAAGAAAATTGAAACAACCAATAAATTCGACTTTGAAAATCAGTAATAATAACGTAAAATATGAAAGAAAAACAAACTGCATAAATAGAAGATAAGATATGAATCTTCTGATCTCGACGCAGATAAAATATAAATCTTAATGTTTTTCTTTCTCTAATATTCTTAGTTATCTCCTTCAATTATAAAACCTGATGGAAGGCAAATCTGAATTCAACTTCACAAGCCACAATCCATCAAAAGTGATTTTCATTATATGAGTATTTGTGATCCATCTCAGTATTTTCTAAATATTTAAATTCAATAGAAGGTTAAACGAAATTATTATTGAAATCGGACTATTTATTGTTAAAATCTTGTCAACTAATGTTAAAAGTATGATATTCCAAAGTAGATAATTATGCCTCTCTTTTAAATAAAAAATGTTGGAATAATAAATTTCTGTTCCACTAATTTTGTTGAGCAGTGTATATTAATATCATATGCGGTTAATCAATATTAAACACATATATTATTTATTTTCGCGACCGAATCTGCCACCGAATACACAACGAACACATACATGTATATTAGTGGTGCTGCAAATGTAACTATCCGTTACTGAAGTATTCGTTACTGGATAAGATCCGAAGTAACGAATATTGGTTTCAAATAATCGTTACTTTTTCAAACAGTTACTCTCATAATATATAACTTTTGGAATACATTCTTGTCTGAAATACTGATGCAATGTAAAATAAATTTTGGGCCATGTACTCCATTCTACATGTTTGTGTGTGATTTAATATCGGAGTCGGGGAATTTTTTAGTTTTATGATAGAATATCTCCTCTATCGTAAATAAAAAAGTATATTATGCAATGAGCATTTAATGATGGCTATTAAGACACGATAATAAAAATTACGATACGAACTGAAGGCGAGTATCGTAATGAATACGAGTGTCTTAATAGCCATTAAATGCGAGTTGCATACACTACTTTTTCTACTACCCCATAATAAAATATTATTTTTTGAACATTCCATTTCATAAATTGAGCGTAAAATTTGCCGTACGTTTTTGCGAATTTAGCTGGTAATAAATTGTTTGTGGCTACTAAAGCTTGTTTCATAATTTCTGGTGGAGTCAAATTTTACATTTCACTGTCATAATCCCACATTTTTATTGTTTATATTTTCATAAAAGCACAAGTTTTAACTAGTTACTAGTAAATTACAGAGAACTGTCAATTTTAATTAATTTTTATATCTCATAACGAATTTTATTTATTTAACGTAATATACAGGGTGTACCACTTAAAACTCCCTGGTCAAATATCTCGGAAACTGATAAAGATCTTTGAATTTAAATATACAGGATGTACCACTTAAAACTCCCAGGTCAAATATCTCGGAAACGGATAAAGATATTTGAATTTTGTAAAAAGTAGTTACTAAAGAGTGTGATCGACTCTAGTTTGATCTCACGATTGTGTTTTATTATGTGAAGAAATAGATGGTGCTGCGATGAACAGAATTTTTTTGATCGGCACAATCTTTACTTGTTTTTTATTTGAAAGAGTATTAAAATTAATGTATATTTTATTCATAGATATTCGTGTTTAAAGAAAGTAAGAGCGATTTTAAAGTTTTGTCTTTATTTTGTTTAAATACTTAAAAGGATCAAATATAGCTAACAACGATGTTCAAAATTGTTGCTTTCTTGATTATTACATAACGTATACGCCTTATTGGTTCTCTTCGGCAAACATTTAACAATGTATTTCTACTAATTTTTTGAACACTTGCATAAATTTTATTATAAAGGTCGCCCATATCTGTTATGGGTTCCTTGTAAACTTCAGCTTTCAAGTAACCCCACAAGAAAAAATCTAACAGGGTTAGATCCGGCGAACGAGCCGGCCACTTAAGGACGCCATTAGTACCAATCCAACAACGTGGAAACGTTTGATTAAAATATTCAGTAACTATGTTGGCATTATGAGTAACCACATATTATTTCACAGCTCTACAGGTACATCTTCCAAAAGTAGTGGTAACTCATTTTGCAATAAATGTAAGTAGCGCACACCAGTTAATGTTTCATGATAAAAGTGGGGGCCTAAGATATATCCGTTTAAAATTCCACACCGAACGTTAACGCCAAAAACAGTTTGATTTCTTGTTTGCCTTATTCACCTAGGATTATCTTCTGACCAATATTGAGCAGTATGCTTAATTAAAATACCATTGTCGTGAAAACGACACTCCACATGATCTGATTCATAAAGTTGTTGTTTTCCGCTAACATTACAGAAAATTCTGCCAGAAAATGACTCTGCGTTGATTATCTCCTATTCTTAAATGGTGCACTAAATGAACTTTATACGGAAAGTATTTATTTTCTTTTAGAATCCTACGGCAAGAGGTTACAGATAGATCACGCTGTTCTTTTAATTGCCGTAATGATGTATGTGGATTATTATTAACTGTTTATAGTACCGCTGCCGTAATTTCATCGTCTCTTACTCTTTTCTGCCTTAATTGTTTTTGTTTTTTAAGCTACCGTAATTTCTGAGATTTGCACACAGACTTATAAATGTTTTGTGATCTGGTAAAGGCCTGTTTGGAAAGCGTAGAGCATATAATCGCATTGCTTCAGATGTATTTCTACGGGATTCTCCATAAATTAAAACCATATTCAGTTTGTCTTCAGTTGAGTGTAAAACCATATTTTTAATACAATCTCAACGCAAAGTTAGTAAATGTTTGAATGAAGCTAATTATAAAGACAATTAATAATCAAGCAAATGTAACTAATGTGTGCTAATGTCAAAATATTTCCTAAATAATCAAAGCAAGCAGACATGAATGCCTACATACCTATGGGTACGTATGAAGTGGAATTGATAAAAAGGTACTAACTATAAAATTTAAATTGTGAAGTAGCTATAATACCAAGAATTGTGAATATGTTTACTGCTATTTTTCCATACAAATTAAATATTTAAATAAAATAAAGACAAAACTTTAAAATTACTCTTACTAACAAAAATAATAAAATTTACATTAATTTTAATACTCGTTCAAATAAAAAACAAATGAAGATTGTGGCTATCAAAAAAATTCTTTTCATCGCAGCGCCATCTATATCTTCACGTAATAAAACACAATTGTGAGAGAAAACTAGAGTCGATCACATTCTTTAGTAACTACCTACTTTTTACAAAATTCAAATATCTTCATCCGTTTCCGAGATATTTGACATGGGAGTTTTAAGTGGTACACCCTGTATATTAAAATTGTCAACATTTTGTTTGTACTATATATTAACTATACATATTCACGCAGCGTACATTTGAACGAGTACTCGGTAACGTACAGAAAGTAAAGGATATTGAATTGTAACGGATAGTTACAAGTATGAAAAGTAACCGAATCCAACATCACAAATGTATATATAAATATATATGTGCGGATCAGTCGTGACGTAACGGCCTACATGAAATTGAAATTACTTGCGATATTTTTGTATTAGTTAATGAACTTATGGAAAGGAATGCATCGCTACTGTAGACTATCTAAATATTCATAGTTTCGCCGACTGCCTGCTGATCAAGTACAATGTCGGATGGTCCTTTTCTTAATTATTGGAACGTATATTTATATAAACCGAGGTTACAAGCATGAGAGGAAAGGTAATTTCCTACTAATTGAAATTAGGGACAACTTTTAATCAATTTGTTATTCCATATACAGACTCGAGGAATGTAATGTAATCAAAATCTGAATATTATATATTAATATCATATGTGTTTAATACATTTTAAACACATACACACGCTCGTTGTTAGGTGATTCTTACTCTTATTTATATAGTTTAGTTTGCTATTTGTTAATTTGGTTAGTAGTAGTTTTAGGCTGTCTTTCCAAGCAAAATTTGCTCATAATTAAAAAAATTGTTATTCATTTTTATTTTGCTCATAAATTATAATTAGTATAGTAAATTGAAAACTGTTTACTTTCATACAATAGATTTTATCATGACAAATTAATTTTTATATACTGCATGTATACCTTAAGAATTCAGATTAAAAAAATATCTTCAAGGTAATATTTATGTTTATGACGTTCAAATATTCTTGAAATAGAATTTTGTAAATAAAAATAACAAAATATATATTAAAAAATATATATATAATAGTGTTCACATGTTATAGGAATTAAAATCAAAGTTTATGTTGGCCAGACGAGCTCCCCACTAATTTAAATCCAAATGCGAAGTCTAAATTAGAGTAGGTACTCGATATGTCAGCAATATAAATTGGCAGAGAAATTTAATTACAGACTAAAACGACGATTTCCAGTGAAAATATTAACGAACAAGATCCAGAACGATTATCATGTTATGTTATGTATACAAGTGACATTTAAAAATGATCATTACGTTTAGATAGAATTTAATTACACGTAAACAAAATTGTTTTGAATCATCTATTTTAATTTACTTTAAGTACAAGTTTTTTCTAGTTAAAAGTAGACGTAATTAATCAATCAATTACTAAGATATCATGCAAATAAAGTACAATTTTTTCGGTGTGCAGTTATTTTTTTCTAGTTATATGATATTGAATGCAATAATCACATTTATATTGGAATAAGTTTTACCTTGAGTTGTTTTGTTCATGGCAGGGGATGTAACAGTACATACTTTGCCAGTGGCTGTAGTTTGTTTACTTTAATGTATAGGTAAATGAAAAACTTTAATGTTGTTCTATGGCTTTGGCAACAGACATGCTCCAATAAATTAAAATGACGTCAAATTAGAGATGTTGCAAGTGAAAATATCAAACAGACACGCAAATAAATTTAACAACAACAATATTTAATCACCCCATTCCAAGTGGAAGTGTGAATATTGGAAAATATAAACAAATTGGTACATTTCAACATGCTTGGAGGTTATGTCAAACGGATAATATAATTAAACGGTTATAATAATATATTAAGGTAAATTTGCAATGTTAAAAGGGAATAATTAATCTGATTTGACAAAAAGAAATTTTTCTGTTTTCTAGAAATCTTAGATACCAATTTCGATTTACAAATAGAAATTAAAAACGTACAAGCTTGCACTATCTTTATTAATGAAGTAAACAAAAATAAATGAATTATAATGCATTTGAATCAATTCTCCCATTTAAATGTGTAACAACAACGATAAAGTTATCTGTAAAATTATTTTCAGATTCTCTACCACTCAATACAAAATGTCCCTTATTATTAAAAAATATGTACAATAACATTTTCGCGCAAACACAGAAAAACTACATTACTTTGTATTAAACCAACAGTTGCTGTACAAGCAAGCGTGATTACTCACAAAAAAAACCCTCCTCGTTTTAAATATTACACCGACCTTAATAGCCCAAAATGTTGAGAAAAAAGACAAATTCAAATTTTCGTTTGTACATCATCAGTATTGCCAACTACATAGCGGGACATATTACTACCAAACATGCAAATCCACTTGTATATGCGACTTCAACCTAACATTAATCAATGTGAAATCTTAATTAACAGTGTAATTATACACTCTACATTCTAAACATCAACAAGTTTTGACAACCGCGACTTTCACACACAACTACACGTCCCGTAGGCGCGCCATCTATCTGCTATTCGAGAAGTAGACGCGCAGGCACCTCGTTTACCGACTACCACACAAGAAACTATTTGAAAAAAAATGTTTTTTTAGGTTTTGACCAACTTTTTGGACGTTTCAGACCACTGTGCGTCTGTCCCAAGAAATTGGAGTTTCTTATGGAACATGCCGAGCCATTGTAAAGGAGAATTTGAACATGCATCCATATAAGATGCAATCATATCAAGCTCTTTTGCCAACAGACCACCCCAGACGTCTCGCATAATGCCAGTGGTTCGTCAACAATTTAATGAATAACGACCTGTTAAACTTAACATTTTTTTCCGATGAGCCATGGTTTCATCTTTCGGGGTACTAATAAACCACCGCATCTTTTTGTTGAATCACCACTACATTCTCAAAAAATTGGGGTTTGGATGGCAGTCTCCCGTAGAAGGATAATTGGTCCGTTTTCTTTCCATTTCACCATCAATGCAGAGAGGTACAGAAATAATATTTTGAATGAATTTGTTCAATAACTACACGACGAAGAACTTCATAATGCTTATTTCCAAGATGACGGCGCAACAGCACATACGACACGAGAAACTCCGTGAGTTTTCTGATGATCGACTTATAAGTTTGCATACTCAAGTTGAGTTTCCTCCGAGGTCACCTGGTTTGACTATTATGGACTATTTTGTGTTCCCTTACTGCAAAAATAGAATTTTCTGAACTCCTGTACATAATTTGCAAGAACTGCAACAAAAGATTATTGAAGCATGTGCAAACAGAACGCCACAAATGTTGCAAAATGCTTTTGATAGTATGAAAAGGCGCGTAAACGTGTGCATCGAACAAGGCGGAGGTCATTTTGAACATTTATTGTAATTTGTTTATTAATTTTTAATAAAATATTTTTCAATTATGTAAATCACTTTAAGTAAACATATTATATTGCAACGAAATGAATCTACAAAAGAAATGCAGACGTCTGGGCGACGACAAAAACGTGCTCATAAAGTCATAAATCTTCTACCGCATGGTATTGTGTCGGCGACGGAAAGTCTGCAGATTCTTCTAGTATACTCCGAGCGTATCGAGAGTTCGCTACCACCTTTCCAGATGTTTTATCTGCGTATACTATAGTCGTCAAATTTTAATTTCATGATATGCAGCGATGCCTGCTTACTAACAGTGGTGGGAGAGCAACGCAGTGCCGGGGGACCCCCACGCCTTACATTTCATAGCAAACGTTTGTCGAGTGTGGCAGCCTCGCTTATGTTTATCTTCAGTTTATTTCGTCGCGCTCTTTTCCTCTTTCTACTTTCGTATCAGAAATTAAAATATGTCGACCCCGGTATAAAGTAGCTGGATGAGTCATTCACCAATAAGAATTCATTCATTCAGCAGTATTCGGACAATACAAAATAAATATAGTGGTGCAGTGTTATATAAATAGAAGTGATAGAAATAAATACGAGTGTTTATTTCCAGTAGTTTTAAGTGAGATACATTTATTTTATATTTTTATATTGTAATTAATTTTAAGTGTGTAAATATACAGACAGTTTTAAAACATTTGCACAAATTGTTTTATTGCGAACCCGGAAACGCAACAATATTTACAAATTTTATGTCAGTCCAATGTCAGTATGATAGTTAACTTCATAATTTAATCAGAATTATCTCAAAAGAATGATACCTAAGACGGACGTTTTACATTCCATGGTAAACCTTTATCAATATATTTTAAAATCTCGCGGTATAATAAATTTCTTCAATAACCAATGTAAATACAATATTTATACAACGTGTTTAAAAGAGCACTTCGTTTTATTAGGTGCTGAGTAACTAGTATACCGGGTGCCCCAGCAAAGACTTTCGGGTCATATATCTCCATTATTATTGAACGAATTTTTGGAATATAGACAATTTATTAAGTGAAGAACCGTTGCGCTATACCAGTGGTTCTCAACGTGGGCGGTAGCGCCCACCAGTGGGCGCTGTACGGTGTAAAGGTAAAGCTACACTACACAGTAAAAAAATAGTAAAATTATACAAAAATGCAAAATGTTTAATATCCGCGCTCACCAATGTTCCTATTATGCATTGTTAACCCCATCGTTGCTATGGTTACGTACATGCTGTTTCTATTTCTGTGCTTGACTATGTTATTGTATGTATGACGCAACGCGCGGACTCTGTGAGTCAACGTGAGTATAGTGGACCGCATCTCGAATGTTCCAAGGTCGAGAGAGTTCGACTTCCAGAGAATTCCATGCAGTGCGGTATATATAGCGAAGTCATTATTCGCATGATTCATTCTATTTACGATAGTCAGCGATAACGTTCGAACAGAGACAAATATTCAGTGTGCGATAGTTGTGTGATTAATTAACAGAGTGTTAATCAAAAATATTGTACATTTAGCACACACGGTTCTGTTATAAAATAAACAATATATATTTGAGCTGAATTAAAACTAGGTAGAGCAATTTTTATAATCGAAAACCGTTTATTACAGGTAATAATCATTTATTGATGTTGGTAATGTTTTTAATAACTCAAATTATTTTAGAAATCTAACTTATACAAAATACTTTAATTATATTGCTCCACCCAAAATTGTTTAACATTGTTTAACATCGGTCTTTTTTACACGACAGCAATGGCCCCTCCAGGCAAAAAGCAGAAGGTGGTACTCCAGTATTCGGTCGACTATATAGCCTTCGGTTTCGTACCAAGCCCAGCGGATCGCACAAGACCGATGTGCCTCATTTGTTCCAATGTCTTCTCAAATGAAGGTATGAAACCCTCTCGTATGGGTGACCATCTAGAAAAGATGCATTCGGACAAAAAGGACAAGCCCGCAGAATACTTCAAGAGACTGTGTGATGACAGGGAGAAAACTACCCCGTCCATTTCGTCTGCTTTTGCCAAGGTGACAGAGATTCAGCGTGATGGCCTGCTGGCATCGTATAACATTGCATATATGATTGCAAAGGCTGGCAAGCCGCACACTGTGGGGGAAACACTGATTCTGCCTGTCGTGAAAGAGGTGATTTCGACTGTCTTACATAGGAATGCGACAGAAATAGTGAAGGCTATCCCCCTTAGCAACGACACGGTCTCCAGAAGAATAGATGAGATGGCAAGTGATGTCGAAATCCAGTTGGTGGACATTCTCAAGAAGACCAACTTTTCCATCCAGCTTGATGAATCGACTTTGAATGATAACACTGCCCTTCTCATGTCTTACATGAGGTACTTCGACGAAACTGGGGAAACAAAAGAGGACATGTTGTTTGCAGAGTCCTTACCCCTTGACACAACTGGTACATCCATCTTTGCTGCTGTCAAGAAGTACTTTGAAAAAAAAAGAAATCCCGCTAATCAACATTCACTCCTGCGCAACAGATGGAGCACCAGCAATGGTTGGGCGATACAAGGGGTCCTTGCTCTTCTCAAGAAGGAGCATCCAGATATCATCTGAATACATTGCGTAGCGCACAGAGAGCATCTTGCAGCGAAACGGCTTACCCCCAGCCTTCATGACTCTCTCAATCTCGTGATCACGTCCGTGAACGTAATAAAAACAAATGCAAAAAGCGATCGACTATTCCGCAACCTCTGCCAGGAAAATGACGAGATCTACAATCGGCTGCTGCTTCACACCGAGGTGAGATGGCTCTCTAAGGGCAACTGCTTGGCTCGATTCTGTGAAATGTTCGATTCAGTTGTCACTTTCCTGCAAGTCAAACATGAGAAGTTGGCCGGTGAGCTGAAGAAACACAAATTCGACATTTTCTACTTGGCTACAATCTTCAGGAAACTCAACTCAACTCCAGATTCAAGGTAAACTGGTGACACTCATCGACTGCAAGAGCGCAGTGACCACCTTTATCGACAAGCTGGCCCTTCTCCGCAGTAATATCGTTAGGAAAGAACTTTACCAATTTAGTGAAATTAATCAAATGACAGAGACACCCACAGATGAAGATCTTCTTCGATATGGGGCTCATCTTCAGCAACTAAAAGAGGACCTTACATCGCGCTTCCAAGACCTCATCGAACTGGATGTACCTGCCTGGATCACTGACCCGTTTGGAGTCGTGCTGGAAGACGTTGACGTTAAATTGCAGGAGGAGTTGGTGGAACTTCGCTACAACGAGGATTGCAAAGTCCGAATCAAAACAGGCTTCAAGAAACTCTGGCAGAACCACAGTAAGGCAGGACTATTCCCTACAATGTGGGGAATTGTTCACAAGCTTCTTCTCACGTTTCCGACTTCATATTTAGTGGAAACCGGATTTAGTGCGGCTACATTTCTGCACTCAGACAAGAGGAAAAGGCTGGACATGGTCAACAGAGGGGACTTGCGGCTTTGTTTGTCTCTGTTGACTCCTCGCGTGAAAGAGCTGGTGAGCAAGCACCAACCTCAAGGATCGCATTAGTGAAGACTGCATGGGTTGGGCTCACAAATTTATTAATTTAACTTTGTTAAATAAAATTCAATATTTCAATAATAATTTTTGTTTGTATTAATTAATATTTTTAAATAAATTTAGAGGTAGAATTTATTACTTCTTGTTTTAATTACTGTGCCCAGGTTAACTAGTCCATAATCCATAGTCGTAGTCCATGACGTGTCCCTTCGCGATTTTCTGCAGTGGGCGCTGGGATCTATACAAAATCCAGTAAGTGGGTGCTAGGCCAAAAAAGGTTGAGAACCACTGCGCTATACTGAAACAACCATAGTCTTTAAAACGTCAATGTAATAACTAAAAAGGTGATAACAATGAACGTCCAAAAAACGAGAACACTAAAACTAAAATCAGTTGAAAATGTCATAGTAGATGTTCGAATGTACCACCATGAGCTTCAATACATTTTTCTAAACGAATCCCAAACTCATCAATTACGTTTCCCATCATGTTAGCATTTATTGATGCAAATACCTCTCGAATTCTGTTCTGCAAATCTTCAGGAGTTGTAGGCGGTGATGAATAAACTTTTGTTTTGATGTATCCTTACAGGAAGTATTCACAGGGGGTGTTTTACTTAATTTTTTCTGTAGAGAGTTGATTTTTGGTGCTTAACCATCTAAAGATATTTTCGTGGAATTTGAAAATAAACAACGATCAGTGAAAATTACGTTTTTTAACTTTTACTAATTTCAAAAGTAACAGAACAATCCTCATTCAATAAAGTATCTACATTTTAAATTTCAAAAAAATTCGTTCAATAATAATGGAGATATATGACCCGAAAGTCTTAGTTGGGACAGGCTATATACTTGCAAATGATATAATAAGCCACTTACTTTTGATTTACAAATAATTATTTATCTAATGTCATTTTGTGACTATAGTCTATTCCACCTAGGAATCGAAGTACGGACTCTTATGGAGTATAACTCTCCTATGCTATTTTATAATGATTCGTATATAACTATCCTTATTTAGTACATAGAACGTTGTCATGTCGTTTGACGTAATTTTCAAGGGAAGAATATATGAACATAACCACCAATGTTAATGTGACAATCAGTCATTACGATCGTTATGCTATTTACGTAATATCAACCCTGCCATATGAAATTCATCGATTACCATTCACTAATATACCTCTTTTAAATATTAATATTCATTATATTTATAATACCAATATTTACAATATTTTACTGCTAACGGGCTTTGTTCTCTTGAAATATTGATACAGATATTGAAAAAATGAAGTAAATGAAATAAATTTCCATTTGTTCGTTTTCATTACAAAGTTTAGATAGTACCCTCATTTTATTAAAATTATAACCAACACTAATGAAACATGAATACCAACACCAATTACAAAATCCCTAAATGACAACCCTTACCTGTAATTTGTTGAAAACTTATGGGTTAGAGAAGGATTAAATCCCGTAATAAAAACATAATAAATTGAAATTGACTGGGTTAAGCCACCTCAACGAAGTTATTGTTTTGTAAAATGTAAAATAATAGATTGAATTTTAGGTATTTTATGATGAAATTCGCAATTTCTAGGTATTCCTTTAGTAATTCCTTTTAATAAAATAAATTATATAAGGCTACTACGTTTTTAATCTATTTTGTATTATAATATGCAGTATTACAGTTTACAGATCCAAGTGGAGATTTCGTAATTGGTAATATGAAGTTTTTGAACTCTACTGTCTTTGTATTTCCATGTTCTTGTCCATTGTCAAATCTTTCACAATGAGATACTTTAAGTACGAGATATTAATTAGTACAATTAATTGGCTTTAGTCTGAAATGCTGAGAGTATCAGATTCTATATGAAATACATAATAATTTGTTGAAATATCAATCAAGATGCATTTACGAGGTTGCCGCCACTTTCCTCAGTTACTCGAAAATGCAACAAAACATATCCTACACAAACATGTGTCTGATGTATGCACTTGTAAAGCCTTGACAAAATAATTGATTCTATACTGGGAATCAGGAAATTGTATATATTAACTTATAAACATTAATTATTACATAAACTGCCTGTAATGACGATAGACGACGATAGTTATTGCAATTTTTACTAGTTGAAATATTTAGTTTGTTGCAAAATTAAAATGACGTTAGATGCAAGGTCTGGAGAACATGTTTTTGATTGAATGAAGGTCTTCTTGGTGGAAATAAAACTATTTACATTAATTTCCTATGTAATTAATTATTTTTTTGTACCAGTAGTAAAAAATCATAACATTTTTGCACATAATAAAACGCCATGAAATGTCATTTCTCCACCTAAACTAATAACAGGTAAATAATGAGAACAAATAAAGCGAATGCCGCAACCATGCAATCGCAGTAGTATGTCAAGTTGTCAACCGTCAAAATTCATTGGATCTAGTTTTTGCATCGTCGATTTATACCACAAATCGTACCTAAATTCTAAAACTTATAAATGCTCGACGTCTAAGGTAAAATAAATAACAGTATTTTAGGTTAATAATAGCAAAATATGTATAATAATATAATATGGAAACAATATAACACGTAACTATTATAGATGTAAAGAAGGTAAAAATAAATAACTGTATTTTAGGTTAACAATAGCAAAATATGTATAATAGTACAATATGGAAACAATATAACACGTAACTATTACAGATGTAAAGAATTATTTAATTTATTTATAAAAATTGATAGTGTAATTATGGCATGTCAAATTTATTGATGGTTCAATTCTATTTGAAAAACCAGGATTGTGCAGATCTGTAGGCACATTAATGACAGTATTATTAATTGAGTTAATTTCATAAGTATTTACGATATCTTCAGTCGAAATAGATCCTGATTCTACTGCTGATGTTGATGGAATTTGATTCATATCGAAAATTTCCGTATTTATTGCAGGTGTGGTTGGGTAAGTAGATGTAGGTAGACGTTGTAACGTACATGCTATATTTTTTTTTTATTTACTAGGGAATCTTCGATATAACTTTCAGCTACACTAGAATATTTCCAACCACCATGTTGTTTTAACTGAAGGATATTACCACCATTGACAGCTAAAAGTGTAGCCGAGGTTCTACGGAAGGGATTTTTTTTTTGGCATCTGTCCTATTGTTATGTCCAATGTTTTGTCTAGTACATTTACCATTACGTATACTAATAAAGAATTTTGCTATATCTGGAATTGGTCTAATTTTTAAATAGTTTTTAATTATTTTGATCCAAAGTGGCTCCATTATTACAAACTTTCGGTACGAACCATTTTTGCTATTGCGGATGTGAATAATAATTAAATCATCTTTCATGGTGACATCCGAAATTAAAGAATTTTATAATATCCTCGAGTAAATACTAATGATTTTTTGGGTTATAACTTTAATTTTTTCTTTTTAAAACGGCAGTTTATTTAAAATATTTTCATATATTAATATCCTCTTTTAGGTCAAGTGTAGCTCTCAACATTGAATAATCATTTAAAAATTCTATGTTATAGGTATAATACCTACTTAAGTGTATGAAAAGTAATTTTATGGTCAATAATAAGTAAACAATAAATGAATTAAACGCTAATAAATGCATAAATTTCTACCAATATTTTTCTGCCTTTCATTTTAGCCACTTATCTAATTTTTATCCATATTGAGAAATAATCACCTGGGATTGTAATTAATTATTTGGAGCACATAGTTTCAAACAACATTTAAACGTGTATTCGATCAAATAATAAGAACTCGTATATTCTACAACTGCTAAATCATTTCGAAGATTATTCTCAGAAAGTGAGGAATATGAGAGAACATGTTATTTACTAACTTTTTGATTTACTTAAATTCACATATGTAATTATGTATAATAAAAAATAAGAGCTGGAAACCAGGTAGCAACATTTGCGTTGCTCTGTGTTTTTCAATTTTATTTAACTCGCGGCGTTCATATTACATTAAAAATAATTTAATTAGAACGTCTGACATCTAAAATGTATTTTTACATTTCTGTTTTTAACACGATGAAGGCTAATCAAAAGTATTATATGTGTGTCTGCTTGCGTGTATATATAATTGCTTACAATAGCGGAAACCAACATTGGTGGCTGACCTCAAAAGGTATAGAATAGAATGTACCTATAATAATTACGTACATTAAATGAAGATATTACTTCATATGCGCTCATATTTTTCCGCATTGTTTTTGCAGCGACTGGTAACTGTACTCTAATTGTTTAAATTTTAGAATATAAAACATATTATTTTTCATTAAAATATCGATAATTCCGTAATTATTTTAAATATACGAAATATGAAATATATGTTTTATTGTCACGTGTTTGTTACTGAAAAAATAACAAAATACTATTTCATAGCTCAATTATAATACATATTAAAATAAAGACTGTCAAGAACGAAATTGTTCAAATTTATTGATGAACCTGAAATATTGATCCACATATGTCAAGATGATATACAGCGCTTACCACTTAAAACTCCTAGATCACATATCTCGGAAACGGACAAAGATATTTGAATTTTCTAAAAGGCAATTACTAAAGAATGTGATCGACTCTAGTTTCCTCTCATAATTGTGTTTCATTATGTGAATATGTAGATGGCGGTACGATGAAAACAATTATTTTGATCGCCATAATATTGATGTTAAAAATTGTTACCTCCTCGATTGCTACATAACGTATATCGGCTTATTAGTAATCTTCCGCAAACATTTACGAATGTATTTCTATTAATTTTTTGAACACATGCATAAATTTTATTATAAATGTCGCCCATATCTGTTATGGGTTCCTTGTAAACTTCAGCTTTCAAGTAACACCACAAGAAAAAATCTAACGGGGTAGATCCTGTGAACGAGCCGACCACCAACGACGTGGTAACGTTTGATTAAAATAGTCAGTAACTGTGTTGGCATTATGAGCAGGTGCCCCGTCTAGATGTAACCACATATTATTTTGCAGCTCTATTGGTACATCTTCCAAAAGTAAAGGTAACTCATTTTGCAGGAAATGTAAGTAGCACACACCAGTTAATATTTCTTGATAAAAGTGTGGGCCTATGATACGTACGTTTAAAATTCCACACCAAACGTTAACGCCAAAAACTGTTTGATTTCTTGTTTGGCTTATCCACCTAGGATTATCTTTTGATCAATATCGAGCATTATGCTTAATTAAAGTGCCAGTGTTGTGAACACGACATTCGTCATTCCACATGGGCTGATTCATAATGTTGTTGTTTTCCGCTAACATTACAGAAAATTCTGACAGAAAATCTGAGTTGATTATCTCCTAATGTAATGGTGCACTAAATGAACTTTATACGGAAAGTATTTATTTTCTTTTAGAATCCTACGGCAAAAGGTTACACTGATATTATGCTGTTCTTTTAATTGCCGTAATAATGTATGTGGATTATTATTAACTGGTTGTAGTACCGCTGATGTAATTTCATCATCTCTTACTCTTTTCTACCTTCATTGTTTTTGTTTTTTGCTACCGTAATTCTCAGATTTCCACACAGACTTATAAATGTTTTGTGATCTGGTAAAGGCTTGTTTGGAAATCGTTGAGCATATAATCGCATTGCTTCAGATGCATTTCTACGGGATTCTTAATAGATTAAAACCATATTCAGTTTGTCTTCATTTGTGTGTAAAGCCATATTTTTAATATAATCTCAACGCAAAGTGAGTATATGTTTGAATGAAGCTAATTACACAGACTAAACAATCCAGACCGGCAACTTAGTCCTAGATTTTTTCCAGAATACTCATCCTTGTTTAGCAAACGTAAATTTCAATACTCTACCATCTTTGTCAGATTCACTGAACTTGGAGATGAGATGGCGCTAGCGTCAATTGAAATCAAGGCCAACTGTATCTGACACCGCTGCTCTTGTTAAGACATAATAAAACCCACAATGCTGTAGAAGAAATTTCACACAAAGGTAGGTATTTGTTGAGGTGAATACTAATGCATGAGCTGTTTCGTTTGTTAAACCTGCCAAATTAACGGACGAAGATGATTTTTGAATAGAGGCTATATAATTTGGAAATGTAATATTCAACCAGTGTAGCCGTTCATCTGTAATATCAATGTATGGAGCAACAGTGCTGTCTAGTGCATGCATATAATGAGTTCTACTCCTAACATTATGAACTTGAACATGGTTTCTAAATATTTGATGGTACCATCTACATCTTGGAACTGCGGATGTTTATTCTCTTGCAAAAACCTTAAAGAACAACTTACGGCTGGTGAAAATATTTGAATTGCACGTAAAACGTATATCTTTTCAAAACTGGTGGGAAATAAATGTTTTCTTGTTAAAAATCTTACAGGACTGGCAAATCTTTTTGAATAACATGTAATTTTTTTAAAAAATCTGATGTAACAAGACCTTCACTTGAATACAGATCTCTTTCCAAAAATAAAGTTCTCGCATTTTTTATAGCATGGCAAAAATCAAAACTTAAGAACAATGGTAGTGGTGCTAAAAAAGGGTGTGGAAGAGAATTATGAAGTGATCCATTACCTAGCATTTTGAAAAGTTTTACATTTGCTGCAAAATTATCTGTGACAAGTCTCAAAACAATAAACCCGATAGAAGAAAGAAGCTCCAACACATTAAGAGTCAGTTTATGAAAGTTTTCCGATGATAAAGAAGCATGAAAAAAATACCCAGCAGGTATTACATAGGGGGTACTTAGTCCATAGACAACATAACAAAGCATTTTGTTTGCTATGTCTGGTTTCTTGCCTACAATATTACTTTGACAATTACTTAAACCATATATACAATCTTCAGACCTTCTGTAAAACATTTTTTCTTTAATTGCCATGTCATCTATTACTAATGAGCAAACACGTTCGGCAGGATTTTTTAGCTGATTAATTTCTGCATTTAATCTATCTTTGATTAAAGAATTAACACCATTGAAAGGACCTAGATATCGTGAGATTGTCATTTTAGAAGGTAAATTTATCAAATGTTTCCTGCCAAATTCATAATCTTTTGGAGAGGTAAATCTCCAAATAGTACATAATCGAATAGATTTTTCTGACCATCGGGGAGCTTTTTAACAGTAATTTTTTATAATATCTGTTATAAAAATGGCTTTTTCATCATTAGCTTTACAACCTTCATAAATTCTTTTTAATTCTGTTACCGATTTTGAATTTCTTTCCTTTTCAACTTGTAAGTCCTTTAATTCATTTAAGGTTTTATGATATTTTTCAGTTGTCCTTTTCAAGTTCAGGTTTAGAATTTTGCAGTGGTACCTCAAATTTTGAACCTCATTTTCAGTGATGGAATCAACTTGAACGAATTTAGAGTTACTACAATCAAAATCGTCTCTGCAGCTTGTACATAGAGAATATACATTGGAAATGCTAGATTCATGGAAGCCCTAAAAATTATTTTATGTACTGATAGTACATAGTTTACTTGTGGAACGTTAACATTTACAAACATGGAAGGCAGTGTTCCTTCATTTAATTTAATTTTCTTGCCTGAACTGTTAATATCATTTTCATGAAAATGTTTTATGCTAACAGCACTGTAGTCACTCAGTTTTGTAGTATCTATAATAAAGAATTAAATTAAGTATTCAGTATTTATTGTTTTCTATTATCACATTTTAAATTTTTAATTAATGTTCCAATTACAATTGACTATATATTAAAAAAAGTATTTTAAAATTTAGTTATACGATTAAGATTATTTGTATATATTTAGGTAAGACAGTAGAACAAAATAAAGTAACATGTATAAAATTGTTTTTCACAACTAAAATTTTAACACATTATTCCACAGATTATTTTATTCTTATAAAATTTAAAAATAAAAAGTGCTTTTTTGATCTTAAAATTCTTGAAAAATATTTAACCATAATCCTAGGATATCAGGCTTACTTGGAATTTCGAAAGAAACATTTCTTTCTCCACAAATAATACATTTCCTAAACATTTTTAGAATTTTACCTTAATTTCAAATTGAAATTGCCGTCAAGCTGACGTCCAAAACTCAATATTAAAATATATATGCCTTCCAAGATTTAAAATAATTTACCAAGTAGTTTATTATGCTTTGGATAGATAGCGCCACATACTGATAATATTTAGAGGTTATAAGAATCAGAAATATCTAGTTATGTGACGGCCTTATATCGCGCAGCGATGTCAGATACAGTTGGCATTGTTGAAATGTTAGTTATGCTGTGGTTATATGTCATTCAAAACTACATTTAAAATTTGACACGTGTGGCATATTTTTGCAATCCTTTGTCGTACATAGTATTAATTATATGTTGATACAAATATGGTGTCCAAGTGTTTAGTGTGCGGGTTTGGGCAGGATGAAGTTGACAAAATGCACAGGTTTCCTGCAAATCTCGACAAGTGAGTATAAATTACTCATTACTGGTTGTGTAATTTAATTTTATTATGCTTTATTGTATAAGTATATGTTTCAATAAAAACTATTATTATTATATACTTATGTTTTCCTTGACAGTTTTCACTTATTAGATTATTATATTTCTCTTAATCTTCAATAGAGTAGTAGTTTATTGTGTCTAATAGGTAACCGTAAGAGGGATGTTATAACGCATGTAAGTAAAAGATTAATATTTATATATCACATATTTAATATGTAACACCACAAAATTACACATAAGATGCTCAAACTATGGCTATAATTGTTACAGTAAGTAATATTTATTACCATAGTTTTAGTAACTTTTGTGTATGTTTCTGTTACATAAATAACCTTTTGAATAAGCGTATTCTAAAAACAAGCTCATTTCAAATTTCGCGCCAATATGCTGCTAGCGCCATCTTCGTACCAAGTTCACTGATGTGTGACAAGGATAGAATATCTTGGATATTTTTTTTTCAAGTAGTTGCCGGTCTGGGTTGTTTAGTCTGTGCTAATTATAAAGACTATTAATAATCAAGCCAATGTCATTAATGTGTGCTAATGTCAAAATATTTCCTAAATAATCAAAGCAAGCATATATATATACATATATCACAGACATGAATGCTTTTCTGCCTATGAGTGCCTATGAAGTGGAATTTATAAAAAGGAACTAACTATAAAATTTAAATTGTGAAGTAACTATAATAGCAAAAATTGTGAATATGTTTAGTGCTATTTTTGCCAACAAATTAAATATTTAAACAAAATAAAGACAAAACTTTAAAATTACTCTTACTTTCTTTAAACACGAATATTTATGAAATCTTTAAGTTTTGGAAACAAACATAAATAGTAAAATTTACATTCATTTTAATACTCTTCCAACTAAAAAACAAATGAAGATTGTGGCGATTAAAGAAATTCTTTTCACCTCAGCGCCATCTATATCTTCACATAATAAAACACAATTGTGAGAGCAAACTTTTTACAAAATTCAAATATCTTTATCCCTTTCCGAGACATTTGACCGGGGAGTTTTAAGTGGTACACTCTGTATATATTCACCTTCCAACGTGTCATTAATCTCATAATTTAATAAACATTTTCTTCCTAACTTTTTCGGTCCATATCTTTGGCATATTTCACCACTACACAATAGGAAAATCCAACGAATGCGATAACTATAGGGTAGTTATGCTGCTTGTCTTCAACCTCTAGCGTCTAGCAATAAAAATAAAAAGTTTTTGATAATTTAGTTTGTTTACGATTTTTTGGAGATCCAGCAGTTTGGAGCAAAAATTGTTCTTAGACTTAACATTTGGATATGGTCCATAAACTTAAGCCAGCATATCACCAAGCTTATCATTAAATATAATCGAACTTAATAAAGAATTTTGGTCCAAGTTGTAAAAGAAAATAATTCACGTTTTCCAAATGTTTTCAAGGAAACCATGTCATAAAATTTTGAATAATGTAGAAATTTTTTTTTATTTGTAGATTTTCCGTAATATTAGAAGTACGTGGAATAAAATAAAGTTTATTTGTTTTTTAATAAAACGATCAAAATTAAAACTACAGTTTTCTTTTCGTCTATTTTTTTTCTGTTCTCCAATGTTGGCGTAAAAATTGATTATTGTTAACTTAAATATAAAATGTCTAATGAAGTCTTAGAAATTCAAAGTATAAGCGTTCTGATGTTTATTATGGGGAAACGACAGCAGATACAGATTCAGTTAAATGGGAACAGAATTACAGTTTTAATAGCTCTACTTAATTAGCGTTTTTTTTGTTGTTGGAAAAAGTGCATGGCTTACTAGATATTTCGCAAAAATTTTTTTATTTTTTATTTCGTTTGGTGTCTGTGGCTTTAAACTATAGAAGAAATGTGTAAGGGAAAAATGTAGTACGAAATTATATGCTAAATAATACAGTTTTAATTTATTTCTTTATTTTAGCTATATTTTTCGAGTTATAACACAAACTTGTGTTTTTTGTTATACAGGTTATGACTATAAAAAAGGTTTTTTCTCAATAATTCACACGATGTGCTACTTGATATACGATATTTTTTTAAATAAATAAATTATGGCCATTTTATCATTTTCATTGACAAACTGTCAAAGTAGTAAGCTATGAAATAAGTTATCACAATTTTTATTTTTATATTGAAATTACAATATAATTATTATTGCGTTAAGGGTTGATTACGTTGGAGTTACGAATAAAAATAATTTCAGAAAAAGTAATAAACATAGAATGACAAACGATAAATTTGAAACAATAAAGGAAATTATGATATAATTAAACTATTACCAAAACAACGTATTTAAAGTATTGAAGACTAAAATTGTTCAAAATGGCCATCATTATGTTCAATGCACAAGTTACATATTTTTAAAATAGATTGTGTTGCTTTTCTAATGGGGCGTCCATCAATATTAGCAAAAGTTTTTAGTGCAGCTTCTCTAAGATCAACTACTGTATTATAGGGCTTTTGATACACCCTATATCTTTTACCTATAAATAAAAATCTAAAACTGACAGATCCGGAGATCGAGGCGGCCATTCAACAGGCTCGTTTCTTCCTATCCATGAGTTCGGGAATATTTCATTTAAATTATTTCGTTCGCTGATAATGTGTTGGTGCTCCATCATGTTGAAACCATTTGAGCATACCACGTGTCTGCAATGGTAATTCATCTAACATATCAACGAAATTATTCTGCAGTAAGTGAAGAATCAATCTCCAGTTAGTGTACCATCAAATTTGTATAGCCCAAGAATTGGCGAACCAATGACGCTGCATCAAACATTAAATCCAAACTTAACTTTAGGTCTCCTCTATTCAATATGATGCGGATTTTTTTCGTATCCACAAATGTTCACTATGTCTGTTAAACATGCCGCAGTTTGTAAATCGTGTTTCATCCGTCCACAAAGGTTTAAACTGTGGGTCAGTTTCACACATGTTAGTAAACCAAGTAGAACATTCAAGACACTTATTGTAATCATCAGGGTGTAGTGTTTGTGCAACTGCTAATTTATAGTGATGAAAGTGATGCTTTTTCAGTAGTCGCAGAACAGTGCGTTGAAACTTGCCTCCTGTCATTGCAATTTCTCGGGTTGAAATCGATAGATTCTGTATTACACCAGCCAATACGTTGACTTCTGTCTCTTCTGTAATGCCTCTTGCAGTCCTATTTGCATTACGAAAGGAATCATACTCTCGCAAGTTATGATACAGTCTCTTAAAGGTGGCTACGATCAAAATATCGTTCGAAATACTGCTGTGCAGCTTGCACAGCATTTTTATGCCACAGAATGTAACACTTAATCATATCGTTCTTTTCTTGGTTAGAAAAATTCATATTGATAATTAACGAAACCTTCATCAACATTCATTAGAAATAAAATGATTAGCACCTCTCATTAATTGACGTTTGCATCTATCAAATATTTCCATAGTTTGCTACTTGTGACAGTTCGTCAATTAAAATGAAAAAATGGCAATAATAACTATATCAAGTAGCACATCATGTGAATCTTTGAAAAAAGACCTTTTTCTTTTTATAAAGTCATAGCCTATATGATTTGTATTAGAAAAAAACACAAGTTTGTGTCATAACTCAAAAAATATAGCTAAAACAAAGAAATAGATTAAACAGTATTATTTAGCATATAATTTCCTACAACGTTTTCCTTTACACATTTCTTCTAAAGTCAATAATACCAGAACCACAGGCAGGTACCGAACAATATCTAGTAACCCATTAACCCATGCACTTTTTCCAAAAAAAGAAAACGCGATGGATGGTGGTCTCTATACGCTTCGCGCACATGGTAGACCTTTATAATTAATTTATTATTTTAAAATGTATCATTAAAGCCTGATAAAGTTTAATTCAAGTATTCTCTTTCATACATTGTTGAAATGTTATTAGTTACTTCGATATGTAAAGTAAGATTGGTAAAATTAGATTACTACTATCATTATTAATCAATAATTACTGACTGCATTTTCTAATGTAAATAATAGGTATATACAATTCAGTATTCAGTAATTATTAATAACGTTACCTTGTTAATTAATTGCGTATATCTTCAGAGAATTAAATGGTAATTTTATCGTTAACAGGTATATATTAATTGGACGTTTTTCAATGGAATTAATAAAATAAAGAGAAGCTGTTATTAGTGGTAATTTTCCACGATAAATAGATTTTACAAATAAATTCTCATCATCTCGCATCGTGTCGATGTCGCAGGCTAATAGTCATTTTCGGCAAATAGCTTTTGCCTAGGCAAATGATATCTGCCTTAGCAAATAGCTCCATATCATTTATTTCTGCTCAAAAGTTATTTTCCTAGGCCAGGGGTCTCCAAACTTTCCAGCCTTAGGGCCATACTGATTACTCCAGTAAGTTCCGAGGGCCAAAACCATATTATCATTGTTGCCGGTGGTAAAAAGTGAAATAGTCCACTGATGAAAAAAAGTCCGAAAAAGTACGCAACGTTTAAAAAAGGCTGCAAAACGGCAACACTGCATATTATTAATTTTCCTGTCATTATCTGTAATTTCTAGATTAGTCGTAGAGTATGAGCCATGAGGAGTAACGTGACACGACATCTGGTGGACACAAGCGGAAATAGGTAGTACCTTCTATCGCTAACAGATGGCGCTAATAGCACGTACAGAATAATCTCGTTGGTTCGAGAAAGTTCTGGTGTCTTCCACTCACTTCTAGATGGCAGTAATTGGAATATATAAGAAGGCTAGTGGCGCAACCACAAGTCAGTTCCTATGACACTGTTGTGAAATAAAATAGTGCGTACCTCCTTAAAACGTGTTTGTGCGTGTTTAAGTTTAAGACATCTTTGTAACAGTATTTTGATTTGAATTGTTGCTTTTGTGTGTGATTTAGTAGTATGGAAAAGAAGCGAAAAATTGATAGTGAATGTAGAAAATTCAAAGATCAGTGGAACATTCAGTATTTCGTAATTGAGTCCAGTAAGAAGGCGCTATGTTTGATTTGCAATGAAAGCATAGCCGTTCTCAAAGAATATAACATTAAACGTCATTATGAAACAAAACATTTTCAAAATTACTCAAAATATACAGGAAGTTTGCGGACAGAAAAATTCGAAGCTATGAAGCGCGGATTGAAATCGCAGCAATCTTCATTTACAAAACTCAAAACTGAACAAGAGGCTGCAACGCGTGCCAGCTTTCGTGTGGCTCTTGAAATTGCAAAACGTGGAAAACCATTCACCGATGGAGAAATGATCAAAGTATGCATAATTGCAGTAGCCGAAGAAATGTGCCCTGAAAAGGTAAATTTATTAAAAAGTGTCAGTATGTCAGCAAACACTGTGGCTCGAAGGGTAGAAAACATCGCTGAAAATATATCCTCTCAACTGTTCGACAAAAATGGACATGTTGAGTGGTTTTCTTTGGCCTTGGATGAGTCAACGGATGTGTCAGATACTGCTCAGGTGTTGATTTATATTCGAGGAGTAGATAAAAGCTATGAAGTGCATGAAGAACTTCTTGATATGAATAGTATTCATGGCACAACTACTGGTACAGATATTTTTAAAGGAGTTGAAATGGCCATTAATCAAAAGAACCTTCGATGGAAAAACTTGAAATGTATTACAACTGATGGAGGCAAAAACATGAGTGGGAAAGATAAAGGAGTGGTCGCTCTTGTGTCAAAGGCTGTAGAAAATGACGGTGGTTTAAAACCATTAGTCTTACATTGTATCATTCATCAACAGTCTTTGTGCGGAAAATGTTTGGATATGTCTGAAGTTCTGAAACCAGTCATATCAACTGTTAATTTTATCAGATCTTTTGGGCTGAATCACCGACAATTCCGACAATTTATTGAAGAGATTGGAGAAAATGACTTACCTTATCATACTGCCGTACGTTGGCTTAGTTGTGGGAAAGTCCTTCAGCGCTTTTTTGAACTTCGAGCAGTGATCGAAATTTTTTTGAATGGAAAGCATCGCCCTCTTACTGAATTACAAAACAACGCATGGCTGTGGAAGTTAGCATTCTATGTTGATTTGACAAAACATGTGAACGAACTGAATTTGAGATTGCAAGGAGAAAACCAGCATCTTCCTTTATATACACTAATATCAAATCATTCCGGAAGAAATTGATACTGTTTCAATCACAACTACGAAGTAAATGTTTTTCACATTTTAAAACATGTGAAATATTCAGCCACACTACTGAGACTGAGTTTCCTATCGATTTTGCAATCGAAACTTTGAGTGCTTTGAAAATAAATTTTGATACTCGTTTCTCGGACTTTGATGCCATTGCGAATCAAATTAAGATTTTTCAGAATCCTTTTGATACTGACATTGAAACCCTAGCCCCGGAACTTCAAATGGAAATAATTGATCTACAGTGCAGTGATATAATTAAGAACAAATATCAAAACTCATCTTTGTTGGAATTTTATAAGAGTCTTCCACTGACACAATTTGATAATTTGTCTTCCACTGACACAATTTGATAATTTGCATAAATTTGCTCGTGGGCTGTTTTCTGTTTTTGGTGCTACTTATTTGTGTGAGAAGACCTTCTCCAAAATGAAGTACACAAAAAATGTTTACAGATCTAAATTAACTGATGAGCATCTTAAATCTCTTTTAATAATTGGTACAAGTAAAATTAGTCCACAACTACAAACTATTGTCAGTGGAAAATCTCAATTACACAAATCTCATTAGTATTTCATATGTCATTATGCTTGTTATAAGTTACGTTTTTATTTAAAATGTATAAAATGTTAGTTGGATTCATTTCAATAATTTGTTAGTTATTATATACTGAAGTAAAATTTTCTGCATATTATACATGTCTTTACTCATTACAATTCTGTGTTTCTTTATCCAACTTATCACAAAAACAATAACAATAAGCCTACAACAATGTTATGAGTAGTTAGCCCATGACCATATCAATGTAGATGTCATATTAATAATTATTCAACATAAAATTAGAATACTTCAGTAAACTAAATTTAATTTGCTATAAAAAATATGTTCTCTAAAAGGAGTTTTCAAGTATGCTAGCTCTCCGCGGGCCGGACAAAATCTGTCCGCGGGCCGGATGTGGCCCTCGGGCCGTAGTTTGGAGACCCCTGTCCTAGGCAAATGGTATCTGCCAGCTGAGTTTTTAGGCAAAAAATTCACAATAAGACAAATGTCGTAGGCGAAAAGACTTCTTCTCTTAAAACGAAATAAACAATAAAATAAACAAAAGTAAACCAGGGAGATTGTATTTTTGGACAAAAGAAGCTATCAATTGGACAATTTATTTTGGCAGGTATTGCTGGAATGGCATCTACTGTTGCACAAATTTCTAGTTTTGAAACAGGCACATCGTTTAGTATGGCACTGGGTTTATGAAGGCCTACATTGGCATTTTGAAAATCCTTGACTCGAAAACATAGACTGCTTGGCGCAGGCTTCTCTTAAGGAAATAAAGCAGTCTTGGGGAATATCATTATAAGTAAAACTAATTGACGAAACAGGTGTTATATCACTCCTAGTCAGCCAGTTTTTTGAAATACCACTTTTGGTGACAATGCGGTAAACATCATTTTTCTTTTCAATTATAATTCCTTCTAAATTTTTTTTATCTAATGGTCCTCTGTCAAATTTTGCAATACGTATAGTTACAAATTTACCTGTTTCTATCTCGCCAAAGATGGTTTTGCTCCTTTTTCTCATTACTTCTGCGGCTTTGACTTCTCCTTCATAGGATTTCTTCTGATTAATTCTTTGTTTGAAATGGTCTCAAATATAAAAACACGTGCCTGTACGTCGATTGCTAGTAATGAACGGTGTATGTTGTGTATCCCATTGCATTGCATATGTGCATATACGTTCACGTATAAATATATATATGTATATTTGTGTAGGGTTAGTTAATTTTTTTTCTTATTTTCAGTGTTTCAGTTATATTTAAAATGTAAGTAATTAATGTAGTTAGCGGGTGGCAGTGTGCGCACCTATTAGAAAGGTCACCCTGGTGACGTCAAGGTAGGTTTGAGAAATATAAAGCATATTTAATAAAACATAATTGTTAAGTTTCAAAAATTATAATGTCCACACGACACATGTTTCGCCACACTGTGGCTTCATCAGGTGGATGAAAATGCCTATTTTTTGTAGCGGAACGGTAAAGTTCATTATTGGTATCTAATAATGTAGATAGCCAATAATCTTTAATAAAAAAATTGTAGATAATCATAAGCTCTACAATTTAAAAACATTTTCATTTATACAGAGTGTTCGACAACGACGAACCAATACAAACTTATGTTTTTTTTTAAATGGAAGGCTATATATCCTTTTACATTTTATGATAGCCTTTGAAGAGCTCCTTCAACTTAAAAATAAAAACTTGTATTTGTCGATTTTTAACTGCTTCTGAGATATAGCGATTTTTCGTAAAAAATTGTACAACATTTGAGAAGTTGCTATGAAATAACGCTTGATGATGAAATACCCATTATGAGCTTAATTAGTAGAGATATCTCTTCAGTACGTAAAATTAATGTTTATTTCGACATATCTACGCATGTTTTATAGAATTATATACCATTCGCTAAAGTTAAAAATTCTAAAAAAAATAAATTATTTGTTTACATATTTTATATATTTCAAATACTAAATAGTATGAACATACTATAAAACCAAGCATTTTGTAATTTGTTATATGATAACATAATTACTGTGATGCTTGAAAATAGTAGCTTATATGTTCTTCAAGATATTGCGAAAGTTATAGAAGTTTTCAATAACGTACATTTAAATATGTACTTGCATTGATGGTTTGCTTTTCAACTGACGTTATAAATCTAAGTATGAGTTCCGTAATTTTAAAGTAATTTAAAAGTTAGTCTAAGTATGACGATAAACAATTTTTTGACACAGAGCGACTGCGATATTTTCACTATTGTTAATTCATGAACTTCCAAGCTTTTCGTTTCCTAAGTTTTAAAAATTAATAAAAATTACTTATTTGTAAAAAGAAAATATTAGAAGTAACTCTTTTCGATTAATTTTAGTTATAGGTACTATGTGTAATTAAGTCAAGGAAATTCATATATTTAAATCGTAATCCGATTATTCAGATATAATATCCCATAACTTTTGCAATATTGCCCACAGACACTAGAAAGTATACATTTTTATTTAGTAAATTTTAAGTACTTTTCAATGACATATAAATATCTATGGTGTTTCATTCATTCTTTTTTAGAATTTATAACTTTAACGAATGTAATACTAAAGAACATGCGTAGACATGACGAAATAAAAATTAATTTCACATATTAAGAAGGTATCAATACCCATAATAGGTACATCATCATCAATCGATATTTCATAGCAACTTATCAAATATTGTAAAAATTTGAGGATTACTATCAGACCAATATTTACAATTGTGCCTATTTAGAATAATTTAACTGGAACGTTGCTTCGTCTGAGAAAACAATCCTTTTAACAAAATTTTCATCGCCGCCGATCATCGTCATCATTCTTTCACAGACATATCATGATTTAAAGCCACTTGTAGTAGAGACGTTTTAGGGTTCTCCGCGATGTCTAATAAAATATGAAAAGAATCTTCTTGGTTGGTGCATGTTCTTGGCCGTCCTAATTCAGGTTAGTTTTTGACATTACCGGTTTGATTAAATCTTTTTAATGTTTTTGTCACTGTTGACTTGCTTATTGGATACCTGTTTGGATGGGTACCGTTAAACACTGCACAAGCTTCTTGGTGACTTCTTTTTCTATCTCCATCCCCAATTATCATGAGAATTTCAATTCTTTCTCTTTCTGTTAAATGATTCATAATTATTAGTTTTTTGCTAATACTACGTCAACTGACAATTAACTGTCAAGAATTTTATGTTTGACGGATTTGCGTGTTTTATTTTATTTTAAAAATGTTTTAATTTTTTTCTTAAATTCTGTCAAACGAATCACCAAACCTATTATATCATTGAATTCGGGAAAATATAACCTTTTTAACGATGTTCCATATAACCCATGTTCCCATTAAAAAAAAACAAGTAGGCTTTGTTTTTCCAAAACATCTTGATCAAAATAAAAATAAAACAAATTAATAAGTAGTTTTAATTGAGTCCTACGTCTATTTAAAATTTCAGGATTCTAGCTCAAACCGTTTTAGCATAACGAACCCGATTCCATACATAATCGCAACCCTGTATACATATACATTTATACGTGAATGGTGTACTCGTATGTGTAATGTGTACATATATGCATATACGTTCACATATAAAAAAATATTTGTAGATTGTAGAGTTTATCAACAATATTTGTATTAAACATTATTCGCTATTGCATTATATTATATACCAATAATGGACACTACCGCTTCGCTGGGACACACGGTATATATATAATGGAGTTTTAACATGAAACTTCTTCGCCGATTATTAAGAAATATAAAGGTCTATTAGAAAATGATTTTTGGTGTGAGAGTTTATAATGTTTATAAAATAATGCATATGTACATTGAAATAAATATGTTCTAAATTAAGATATATTTACCAAAACAAATTTATAGCAAAAATTGATATATAGGGGTTGCTCATTAGTACGGGAATCAGTTTTATCCATTAAAATTTAATAATGTTTAAAATTTTTAACCAACTCTTATTACATATGGTTATTTAGATCCAAAGATATTTTTAAAGTGTAAACTTCTTTGGGCGCGTTGCGTTGATTGTGGGCACTGAACAAGACTGAGCCGTCACGCTCGGCTATGTAACGCTCGTTCGGGTAAAGTCGGCTCGAGTCGACTAGGGGAACGAGAGAAATATATCATATAGAGGTATTTAATTTCAATTAAATTGAAATTTAAATGAATAAATAAATTCATGTCCCCAAGCAGATTCGATCCCGAGCCGCACGGGTGAGAACCCGACACGTTAGCATCAGGCCAGCGCGGGACTCGTAAGCGAGTATTCATATCGTCTATTTTTATATATATATATGTATATACATATATCAAAAATGACGTTTTCGCGGTTATGTGATGAGAAATTGATATTTTGGGTTATTTACCACGTTAATTCAAATCAAGTGTACATATACGAAATAATTCGTATATGCATAAGTGATATGAAATGTAATGCATATCTACACCAACAATTGCTGGCATTGCAAATATCAACGTGTAGACAGCAGTTTCGAGATCGAGGTTAGATCGAAACAGCTGTCTACACGTTGATATTTGGTGTAGATATGCATTAGATTTCATATCACTTATGCATATACGAATTATTTCGTATATGTACACTTGATTTGAATTAACGTGGTAAATAACCCAAAATATCAATTTCTCATATATATATATATATATATATATAATATATAGTTTTTTCTTTTTTCTTTTCGTTGCCGTGTAGAAATATATTGTGATTTTTTTCCCTTTTTTTCGCGAAAAAAAGGGAAAAAAATCACAATATATATATATATATATATATATAGTACAGTTACAATTTGTGGTTTTTTTTTTCTTTACCCCTTCTTTTTAAATAAGTTACAAAGTGTATTCAAACCTCTAAACATCAAAATAGCGAACAAAAATTCAAATAATTTAAAACAGTTGTGGTCTAACCTCAAAACGAAAACACCCAAGGACTTCCAAACACATGTAATTTATGAAATCCCATGCGGACAATGTAGTGGCGTGTATATAGGACAAACTAAGCAATACTTAAAGAATAGAATTAATGGACACAAATACTGTAAGAATACTACTGCCTTAAAAAAACATATAGCCACCACAAACCATAATTTTGACTTCAGAAGTGTGAAAATTATTGATAAAGAATATAATTCAAAGGCAAGAGAACTTTTGGAAATGCTCCACATCAAAAAAAATAGGAATGCTATTAATGATAGGGCAGATACAGAAAACCTAGCTAACATTTATGTTCCCATCCGGTAACAACAATCTTTGTACGTTTCCCGGTTCCTGATCATACAGTATAGAGTCTTTGTATATGAAATTAACAATATAATAACGTTTACGTGTTACAAATTTAATAATACTATCATTTCACCGTAAAATACTGTTGGGTTAATTGCCAAGTGGGAGGATATACGTACTAAACAAAAATCAAAAACAGCAAATAAGAAATAAAGACACAAAAAACAATAAACATGATGTCGACAGTTGTTGAGGAGCTCGCAAATAATATTATTATTTTAAAATAGCTATATGTTGATGCACAACTGTAAAATATAATTCAATTGCCATATTAAAATGAAATTGAAAAGGGTTAAAAAGCCTAATGTAAAATTGCGTGTAATGTCTCGCTGTGTTCTGTTAGTTGATGTTGTTATATGTGAAAGTGATGGAATTTGCGTGGTAAGTTTTTGTCACCTCTGTGCCATTCTTTATACTTATATCTGTTATTTTATTCGTAGTTTTAATTATGTATGACTTTTTGAGAAAGATGTTGTTGACATCGAAACGTTAAAGTAAATGAACGTATATTTTTAACTGTCTACATTATTATACCCAATTAACCCAAGAAAAAACACATATTATATATATATATATATATAATTAATATTTTATTTCTCAATATTTCGCACATAAGGTATTTGTGCTTCCTCAGGATAAACTAATTAAGAACAAGATAATGAAACAAAGTACAGTTAGTAAAGAAGTTATTGACAGAAATTTTTAAAAAATACTTACAACTATGACTTCTTGGTGGGAAAAAAATATATTATGAATACACAGTAAGAAAACAAACTGTGAAAAATACCACAAAACACGGTGTTTTTCGTGACAAATTGTGTTTACATGTTAATTTAAAATGACAATTAGTTTGAAATATGTCAGTTATTGTTAGCTTGTGATATTTTATTAAACTTACTATGATCTAACAAATATGAATAAATAATACTAAGATTTTGGATGTCCGATCTGAAATTCATACTATTTTTGTTGCTGTTGATATAGACCATCTCAAGGAATTCTCTGCTAATTTTTCTATTATCAGTTTTTAAAATTTTAACGTCATTAAAATTAGGTGAGTGATCTTCCTGTAACATGTGTTTTGCTAGAGCGCATCTGGTTTTTCCAGTTTTTATGTCGCTTTTGTGTAGTGTCATTCTTGTTGAGAGCCAACATGCCGTTTGTCCGATGTATTCCTTATTACAACTCGAGCATGGTATGGAGTAAATTATATTGGATTTGTATTTTTGTTCAGTTTTGTCTTTGATTGTAGGCAAGAGTTCCTTAATTTTATGTTTGTTGTAATAGCCGAAACGTGTGTTATCAAAGTTTAAGACATGTACTATTTGTTCTGTTAGATTGCTAATGTATGGCAGTTTGAAATATGTGGGTGGTTTGTTGACCGCATGTGTGTCAGATTGGTCAGTAGCTATATTGTTCAGTCTGTTGTTGAGCGATGTGTTATAAAGTAGTTTGGAAATAAGAGCCTTTGGGTAACCATTATTTAAGGCAAGTTTGGATAAAATCTCTAAATTTTTTTTTGTGTAGGGTGGGGTGACTAATCTTTATAATTCTATTTTTAAGTCCTACTATTGTATTTATTTTTTGTTGAAGAGGATGGTTTGAATGATAGTTCAAAATTCTTGTGGAATTAGAAGGTTTTCTATACCAGTCTATTATAATGATGTTGTTATTTCTTATGATCTTAGTGTCTAAAAAGGCAATTTCCCCATTAGTTTCTTTTTCCAATGTAAATTGGATCTTATTACATTGGAAAAAGAAACTAATGGGGAAATTGCCTTTTTAGACACTAAGATCATAAGAAATAACAACATCATTATAATAGACTGGTATAGAAAACCTTCTAATTCCACAAGAATTTTGAACTATCATTCAAACCATCCTCTTCAACAAAAAATAAATACAATAGTAGGACTTAAAAATAGAATTATAAAGATTAGTCACCCCACCCTACACAAAAAAAATTTAGAGATTTTATCCAAACTTGCCTTAAATAATGGTTACCCAAAGGCTCTTATTTCCAAACTACTTTATAACACATCGCTCAACAACAGACTGAACAATATAGCTACTGACCAATCTGACACACATGCGGTCAACAAACCACCCACATATTTCAAACTGCCATACATTAGCAATCTAACAGAACAAATAGTACATGTCTTAAACTTTGATAACACACGTTTCGGCTATTACAACAAACATAAAATTAAGGAACTCTTGCCTACAATCAAAGACAAAACTGAACAAAAATACAAATCCAATATAATTTACTCCATACCATGCTCGAGTTGTAATAAGGAATAAATCGGACAAACGGCATGTTGGCTCTCAACAAGAATGACACTACACAAAAGCGACATAAAAACTGGAAAAACCAGATGCGCTCTAGCAAAACACATGTTACAGGAAGATCACTCACCTAATTTTAATGACGTTAAAATTTTAAAAACTGATAATAGAAAAATTAGCAGAGAATTCCTTGAGATGGTCTATATCAACAGCAACAAAAATAGTATGAATTTCAGATCGGACATCCAAAATCTTAGTATTATTTATTCATATTTGTTAGATCATAGTAAGTTTAATAAAATATCACAAGCTAACAATAACTGACATATTTCAAACTAATTGTCATTTTAAATTAACATGTAAACACAATTTGTCACGAAAAACACCGTGTTTTGTGGTATTTTTCACAGTTTGTTTTCTTACTGTGTATTCATAATATATTTTTTTCCCACCAAGAAGTCATAGTTGTAAGTATTTTTTAAAAATTTCTGTCAATAACTTCTTTACTAACTGTACTTTGTTTCATTATCTTGTTCTTAATTAGTTTATCCTGAGGAAGCACAAATACCTTATGTGCGAAATATTGAGAAATAAAACGTTAGACTTCCTTTAAACATAAGTCTTTTTATTGCCGGACTCCCCAACACTCTTTTCTGACATTAATACATAACGGCAAAGACTACTTCAAACCATATACTATATAATTAATATTTTATATGTGATTAATGTATATATTAAACACATATAATCTTGTTTCTTTGCCGTATATATCTAAATATGAAGAGAATTTTCTTGAATTAGCGGCATTATCTCTCATGCTTGCATAGATCGTTTCCGAAACTATATATACAAATTTCGGAGGATAGGAAAATGAACACATTACAGACCGGGCTGACGAGTGTTCACGTTGTAGTGGTTAACGAAACTGATGCATATGTGTTAGTCCTCGGGGTGGTGTGTTTCTTTTCCTTAAAATCATTAATTATTAAAATAATGCAAGTAATTGTCATCAATTAATTTAAAATGCCGCTAATTCAAGAAAATTTTCTTCATATTTATATATATATATATATATATATATATATATATATATATATACATGCGTCCGAACCGACCTAGAAGCGTATCAGAAAATCTCTCCGTCGAGGAACCCTTTAAAGTTGTTCGTACACCCACGCGATTATATTTCGCGGACTGTATTGCGTTCGCTAATTGGTAACTTCGCGGACGGTTAACGAAAAAATGTGTTGTGTGTGTATGAGACATTATCTCTATAATAATATAATATAATATTTCGCGCTCAGGTAATGCAATGCAAAACAGAAACATTGAGAATAGAGCATTGCTTTAATTGCTCATTATATACGAATTTATAAGCATCTAATTCTTTTCTGTTACACAGGATGGATGAAGAAAATCAAATCGAAGACAAATTAAAACGAAAAAGGGAATTGTCTAATGCGCGCGTAAAGAAATATCGTCAAAAGAAGCACACTAAATCTCAGCAACTGAATTCGTCGATGCAGGATAACCCTAATGTAATATAGAACGAAAAAAAAAGTTGGATTTCGTATTATTTACCTCGCCATGATGAAGTTTTCACTTCTGCCGTGTGGTTTTAAGCACACCCATTTTCTTGTCTATTTTCTTTTTTTAAGTTGAATGGTATAGCTCCTTGTTCTAAACTTAATAACATTGTATACCATTTTCCATACCTATTACTTGCGGTTTATGAGATATTTAATATTTTTTTGCAAATTAACCTTAAGTTTAAGTAAAAATGTTTGATTGGTTTACTAATAACAAAAAGCTTGACGATATCAGAAACTACGTAAGTAATTTTGATCACTTATACAGGCCATCGACGAACATTTAATAATATACTGTTTAACATTATATATCTTCTACAACGTCCTGGCATTTCAAACGTCAGCAATGGATAAACTTGATCCCTCTAAAAAGCACTGCAAATAAACCGCTGCGTAACTTGTTTTCCAGTGACTGACTACTTCGGAATGTACAAGTAATCTCGATATTTCTTGATTCCAGTAATATTGTTGTCAAATGTTTCTTCACAGGGTTAATTGCTTCTTTTGAAATTTATAAACTGAATACACAGAAGTGTTCATATAATCACTTTTATACACCTAGAATGCACCAATGACTATAAATAATTAAATTATCTTCAAGAGCACATGTAAGAACGCTCAAGAAAAAAAATAATTCTCGTTTTGTTTATAAATATTGTTTCTATCCAAGATATTTATAAAGTACACCTACTACATTTTTATATATTTAAAAATGATCTTTTCTCTTATAATGTTGCTATAATTACCACCTATTGATATTTTACATGCATATTTCTTAAAATTGATCTATTAATCTTAATATACCCTTTCTATAGTTTGTCTAATCTTTACATAATTTAACTTACATCATGTTTTCACCGTACAATTTTACTAGTATATTATTCAACGAGCATATAATGATATCTATTATCCATAATAATGTGTGAATAATAGCCATTATGTGTGAGTAGAATACTATACTTTGTCCACGACTGTTAGGTATTTATGAAAATACTCTTATTGAGGCAAATATTTCTAGAATATTATTATTATTATTTGTAACATAAAAAATAAGAATATTTAATATTAACTTATAACTAATTACAATTCACCCGTTAATTATTTATGTTTGTTAATTGCAGGAACAGAATTAACGTCTAAATTAATATCTGATTATTTGTAGAAATGCTTTGATTTCTGGCATTATTATTACTATTTTCTATTTATATACACAGTGTATAAACAACGCGGTTTTTAATCAGTGCTACTGAAGATGACAACATAGTTATCGAAATACGTATTTAGTTTTTTTGCTTTAGTGCGGTAAAGGTGTTTTAGTGTTTTTGTTTAATCTCAAGCTACAGACTCCAAGTTTAGTTTCTTATACAGTCGTAGACTAAATACTTTCTTCAATAACATCCCATTCTCAATTTCAAATTATTTATTTGAATAACATATAATATATCTAATTAATAAATGTCAAATCTAATTAATACCTAACTGTCACTGTCAATGAATAACCACATATCGTCGAAAAATATTCATATATTTATGTATTTAACAATTTTATTGCATAAAAACCATAACAATATGTCTGTATTATGCCGGTTTTCCACTAGACGGACTAGTCGAGTTTCTGTTTTGTCCGTGTTTTTCGATACACTAGAGACACAAAACAAAACTCCGACAAATTCGAAACTCTGTTTCCACCAAGCAGACACGATTTTGTTGGAGTTTCGTTTTTGTTTTCAGTGCTTTTCCACCAAACAAACTCGTGTGTTTCACGGTCATTAAAGTTTGAATTTTAAGTGTGCGAAAGTCGAAATGGCTTCAAGAGATGATGCTCTGTTTATCCTGGCTGGTGGTTGGTTTGTACTGCATTGTATGGAAAAAAGTAAGTTGGCACATAATTTGCATTTACATGTCAATCTTGATTTTATCTTTTTCTTAGAAGTAATTAATTTACATTTTAAATTGTGTGTTTTAGAAGAAGGAACCGACGTCAACATAGATATTGGGTTAGATCTCTGTTGTCAAGGAAAGCAAATTATGGTGCTACTGGCATCTGTGTTTCGAATCTTAAGAAAACCCATACTACTAGAACCATGTAACTTGTACAAACTTGTGTATTATTACACAATTTCCTACGTAGAAACTCCGAGGCAAAAAACATATATTCACCACCAGGATCATTTGACATAGAAGATTTAGATTCAGACATGGGTCATGGACCAATGAAGCACAACCAACTGAATCAATGTTACCTCTCAAAAATGTGGCAAGAAAACCTTTGGAAGAAGCAAGAGTTACAAGAAATGAATTTTGCGAATATTTCATTTCCGAAGAAGGACAAGTACCTTGGCAATACAAATTCGCTTAATACCTATTTCAACATCATGTCAATATTTTGTAATCCTTTTTCTTGATTCCATTTTTATATTCTAAATTTTTAGGGTCCCACAAATTCCGGTGCTCCCTATGAGCATCTATTAAAATGCCTAATTCTTCGGTGGTCCACACCTTTTTTTCTCAGACATAATCTGTAAACCAAATATTTAATATAAAGAAATTAATTTCCCTAATTATTAACAAATAATATTAATTAATAAGTGGTTATCATATTCACTTACCTATTATTTATATTTTAATTTTATTTAAACCGTTCAACGTACACACAAACTAAACTCAAACACAAACTAAAAACCACTAAAGACTCTCTGTTTCCACTAGGCAGACAGAGTTCGTAAACACTTCGAAACTCTTTGATCTTACCGCTTTCGAGCGGGACTCGAAAAACAAAACAGCAACTGTCGCAGTTTCGCCGAGTCTTCAAAAAGTTCGTGAAAAGTTGCAGTTTTGTCTTTTTCGACACGAGTTGCTGTTGTGTTTTTGTTTTGTCCGTCTAGTGGAAAACCGGCATTAGAACCTTTCATTATGAACAACACTGCCACAAATATTATAGCCATCTAATGCCGGTTTTCCACTAGACGGACAAAACAAAAACACAACAGCAACTCGTGTCGAAAAAGACAAAACTGCAACTTTTCACGAACTTTTTGAAGACTCGGCGAAACTGCGACAGTTGCTGTTTTGTTTTTCGAGTCCCGCTCGAAAGCGGTAAGATCAAAGAGTTTCGAAGTGTTTACGAACTCTGTCTGCCTAGTGGAAACAGAGAGTTTTCAGTTTGTGTTTGAGTTTAGCTTGTGTGTACGTTGAACGGTTTAAATAAAATTAAAAGATAAATAATAGGTAAGTGAATATGATAACCACTTATTAATTAATATTATTTGTTAATAATTAGGGAAATTAATTTCTTTATATTAAATATTTGGTTTACAGATTATGTCTGAGAAAAAAAAGGTGTGGACCACCGAAGAATTAGGCATTTTAATAGATGCCCATAGGGAGCACCGGAATTTGTGGGACCCTAAAAATTTAGATTATAAAAATGGAATCAAGAAAAAGGATTCGTACAAAGAAATTGCTGCACTTTTGAATACAAGTACAGAAGAAATTGAAAGAAAGGTGAAAAATATTATTTCTCAGTACCAACGAGAAAGAAGGGATTATAAAAATATGAAAAAGTCCGGGGCGGGTCAGCATTTTAAAGCAAAATGGTTTGGTTACAATGCTAAGAATTACCTACACGATAAAAATAAACCTAGAAAATGCATTCAGATCGGTGGAGAATATGTGGCAATTTCTTCTTTAATTAAACAATAGTTTATATGTAGATATATTTTTCAAAAACTTACACCGAAAAATGAACTGCAAATAATGAATTACAAAATATTGACATGATGTTGAAATAGGTATTAAGCGAATTTGTGTTGGTACTTGTCCTTCTTCGGAAATGAAATATTCGCAAAATTCATTTCTTGTAACTCTTGCTTCTTCCAAAGGTTTTCTTGCCACATTTTTGAGAGGTAACATTGATTCAGTTGGTTGTGCTTCATTGGTCCATGACCTATGTCTGATTGTACCCGAATCTAAATATTCTATGTCAAATGATCCTGGTGGTGAATATATGTTTTTTGCCTCGGAGTTTCTACGTAGGAAATTTTGTAATAATACACAAGTTTGTACAAGTTTATCTACTTTACATGGTTCTAGTAGTATGGGTTTTATTAAGATTCGAAACACAGATGCCAGTACCACCATAATTTGCTCTCCTTGACAACAGAGATCTAACCCAATATATATGTTGACGTCGGTTCCTTCTTCTAAAACACACAATTTAAAATGTAAATTAATTACTTCTAAGAAAAAGATAAAATCAAGATTGACATGTAAATGCAAATTATGTGCCTACTTACTTTTTTTCCATACAATGCAGTACAAACCAACCACCAGCCAGGATAAACAGAGCATCATCTCTTGAAGCCATTTCGACTTTCGCACACTTAAAATTCAAATTTTAATGACCGTAAAACACACGAGTTCGTTTGGTGGAAAAGCACTGAAAACAAAAACGAAACTTCAACAAAATCGTGTCTGCTTGGTGGAAACAGAGTTTCGAATTTGTCGGAGTTTTGTTTTGTGTCTCTAGTGTATCGAAAAACACGGACAAAACAGAAACTCGACTAGTCCGTCTAGTGGAAAACCGGCATAATACGTCATATTCGAGGGTGTAGTGCTACATGCGTACGTGCCATTTGCGCACAAATGAATTTTAGTGCCATATGCGTACAAGGGGGTGACCCGACCCTGGACCAGGAGTCGGGGTAATTAGTGGCAGTGCTATTTGCGTACAAATATCTAATATACAATTTTTAGATGTTCAATGTTAATGAGTCTATGAACTTAATAAAGATACTCGCCGAAATGTATGTATATAGTAATGACTATTAAATTTAATTCTCAGAACAAAAATAAACACCACTCTGGCTATTAAAGAAAGGAACAGTCTCCTTCTGATGCAGGATGGATGATCTTTTCTCTTCCTGACTACGGTAATAAATAATAAATAATATGTTTTGCAACAACAACAGAAAAGGAAATTTTTTCAAATACAAATTCGTTTTTTATCGATAGCACATTCAAATGTTGTAGTGAGCCCAACGAGAAAATAGGACGACAAATTCGGATGTGTGCCGTGTTGGCTTAGTTTCCGACTGAAGATATAGACGAAAGTTGGCTGCATATACAAGAAGATTCACCGGGAAATGACAAGCTGCAGCAGTTTTATGACTACTCTGAAGAGCAGTGGCTGGAAAATCGTATTATTACTTATATACTAAAATGTGGAATTGTAAGAACAGATTACATCGTACAAATAACGCAGTCGATGGATAGAACAACCGTTTGAATCTTGCTGTCAATAGATTTCATCCGCGAATATTTGATTTAATAAATTGGTTAAAAACAGAGGCTCAACAAAGTGACTTTTTATACAAACGGGATAAGTTAAACTTAGAAGGAAAAAGGAGGAAATTGACTTAGGTACATCAAGATGGATAATAGATTTCAAACATACTTCAATCGAATTTTGAAAAGAAAGTCATTAAAAAATATTTAAAATCCTTAGCTTACGTGGCAAAACTAGACTAGTCACTAAGAATATGTATATACATATAGTATATTAAAATGACGCGGATATTATAAATGATTGCTGCCAGTCCTAAGACTGATTCTTTTTTCTTAACGCGCAGAGTAAATTTGATTGAAATTCAAAGGGCAAATTTAATAAAAATAGAAACCCATCTACAAGATAACAAATAATAATAATACAACTAGTAGGTACCTTGTAATATTGTTTTGTAGAATAGACAAAAATTTAAATACACATTTAAAATCTTCTAGTTGTACGCAAATAGCACTCCGAGTAATTACTCCGGCTATCTGGTCCGGGATCGATCGTTTGCTTATACGCAAATGGCACTACAAATCTCTTGTACGGAAATGGCACGTATGCATCTAGCACATATTCATATTTGAGAAGCGAATTTTTCAGAAAAATGATAATAACTCGAAAATCTTATATTTTATATACATTTCAGGACTTTTAAATGTAAGTAAATATTGGTGTAATATTATTATATTCTCTCTTATATTTATATGAGAAAAAATACATTAATTCATATACATGTCGAAAACGTTATATGTACCTACAGATTTTGTTTCTTATTTGGATCAATATCGGCCTATTAGAATATTACACTGTTTTCTTGGAATTAAATTCATGTTTCTTTGTTGGAAATAAACTTATTCTCGAATAAACACAATTAATAACGTGAACTACATTAACCTTTCATCAACCTTGGCCTGTTACTTGTAATGGTAATGTTTGACATTTACATACAATCTTAATTATCTGCGTATAATTAAATTTTTCGCAAAAATAGATTTTGTTTCAATTAATTCGCATATACTATGTGACAAAAAGAAGGAATCACCAAATAAAAGTGTATATTTTTACAAAATTTCGTACAATGGTCCACTGTTTTAAAGCAATGGTTTATTTTATTTTGCAATTTGAATGTAATAATAAGTTGACGCTACATAATATATAAACATTCTGCTATTCGGCTGTGTATGCTTCTGATAGGTTGATAACATGGACTCATGTCGGAAGCTTATTCCAAGTAATTTGTAGAGCATCATGAAGTTGTTGCAGTGTTGGGAAATATCGCACTTAAATCACCATACTTATTAATTTGAAATTACCCTACATAATTATGTTAGCTTGGATAATTCACCAAAAAAAACAAAAAAAAAAACGAAGAAATAAAACACTTTTAATTAAAATAATAGTATATCGTATTCAGAACAGCGACTATTGGGCAGGAGTCTGACGATATTGTAGGACAAGGCGCAGACGCATGCTGACAACGTCAAATGAGTGTGTAAACGCGTTTATACCCACGCTAGTACAATATATTTCTTCTATGATTATAGCTAGACCAAAAGAATCTGTCTCTTGGAAAATATGCGGACTAATATAACAGAGTCTTGCTCCCCCCCCCCCCCCCCCGCTCACACGTGCCATGTTTGACAGCTGTGTACAGTCCCGTTTTATGTAGTCATTGTTTACTTGTTTATCAAGTCTATGTTTTCATTTCTTCCTGCGTTTTCTCCTGGTTTCTATTATTTACTACCCCCTTTCGAATATCCGAACAGTTTTTCTTAAAACTACTTCATTTTGTATTAGGAGTGGAAGGTAAGTAATAATATAACCTCAATTTTGTAGTACGCATCTATTTATCTTACAAATATTTTGTAGATTATCTATCATCTTCATTATGGTTGAACGAAAATCTGTAAAAGATGACGTCTTGAATAGTCAAGACGGCAGCGTAGCGGCCTATTTGTTTTTCTTCCTTAGTCCAGTCATTCTGTCCGAATATAGTCCCTGAATTAGAAAATGAACCGAACAAGCCAATTTTTTTATATGTTGTTGGAGGGGGCCAGACCAGCTTAATTCCAAGTTTTCGACTGGATACTCCTTGTGCATTTTCCGCCATCTTGAAAATAAGGGTGCATTTTTGTTTCCGTTGTAACTCGGCTCCTGGTACTCTGACGGGCAAGTTGTTTATTATTTTTTGTTCCTTTTTTTATTCTCCTCCATTTATGTCATATAACTTTTTCACCTAACATCGACCGTTCTCGAGATATCGGCAAAAAATGAGAAAAAATGTGAGGTACGAACTCGGGTTTTATTTTTTTTCTTCTTTGTCGTGACGCAGCAAAAATGTCTATTATCAAATTGTAGAGCCCGTTCGTACGTAAAATTCGATATTTTTGTTCTTCACATGTCTTCAAAATTACGAGTTCTAGCGTTAGAACTCGTAATTTTGAAGATATGAGGAAAACAAAAATATTGAATTTTAGGTATGAACGTGCTCTACAAGTTTGATGGTAGACATTTTTACTTTCTTATACGTAGTATAAGGAAGTATTGTGATGATGAAAATTTTCGATCTCGAGATTTTTGCAGATGTCCACGTTTTGAAGTCCCCTGATACCGAAAAAGTGGTTTTTAAAAAATGTCTGTGTGTGTGTGTGTGTGTGTGTGTGTGACCACGATAGCGGTCAAGCCGCTGTAGATATCAATTCCAAATTTTGTATTTACGTGTATAATCTCCCTCTTGAGATCTGATTAGTTTTTCAGTAAAATCGGTAGACCGGAAGTAGCAGTTTACTTCAGCGAAAAAATCGAATTTTGCCAATATCTCGTCAACTACTAAGTTTTAACAAATTTATAAAGAATTCATATATACTTAAAATTAAAATTCAGTATAATTTTATCTAAAAATTTTTCCGAAATTCCTACCGGAAGTAGGTCTTTTACTCTTATCGAAAATCAGTTTTTTGCGAATATTTCGCAAGTCATGCCTTTTTGGCTAGTACGTTACGGATATAAAAGTATTTAGAACATAATTTTCAATATCTTTTGTATAAAAAAAATTTCAAAATTCGGACCGGAAGCACCACTTTTACTCTTACCGAATAGCGGTTTTTTGCAAATATGTCGTAAATTATGCATTCTATATATTTTTATTAAGAGTACAAAAGTATTTAGAGTTGAATTTTCAATATTTTTTGTATACATCAAATTTCAAAATTCGGACCGGAAGTAGCACTTTTACTCTTAGCGAGTAGCACTTTTTTTCGAATATCTTGCAAAGGATGCATTCTATAGCGATTTATTAAGAGAATGAAAGTACTTAGAGTAGGATTTTGAATAATTTTTGTATAAAAAAATTCTAAAAATTGTACAGTTTGAAATGATCATACGTATAAGAAAGTCGTGTGGTGGCCACACCTAATTTTTTGCTATGTGTGACGACAAAGAAGAAAAAATAAAATAAAAACCGCGTTCGTACCCCAAGCTTTTTATTATTTTTGCCGATATCTCGAGAACGGTTAATGTTAGGTGAAAAAGTTATATGAAATAAATTGTAGAGAACAAAAGAAGAAACAAAAAATACTTAAACAACTTCCCCGTCGGACGACCAGGAGCCGAATTACTACGGAAACAAGAATGCACCCTTATTTTCAAGATGGCGGAAAATGCATAAGGGGTATCCAGTCGAAAACTTGGAATTAAGCTGTTCTAACTCCCTAAAAGAATTGGCTTGTTCGGTTCATTTTCTAATTCAAATGTATACAGGGTGTAACAAAATAAGTGTAAAACATTTCAGGGGGTGATTCCTTAGCGAAAAAGAGATAGGGTCTTTCATATAAAAAAACTTCAATGGGGCATCCCTTGTTCAGATACAGCCCCATAAAGGGGGTACATAAAATTTGTTTTACAATTTTTCTCACAAACACTAAAAATGTAATTTATTTCCAATGTAACTTTTTGTCTGATTATTTGTTTACCATTTAAAAATCTATTTCCAATACCTTGTTTCATTCGAAACAAAAAATGTCTCTTGAATTTTTTGCCCAAAAGTAATCAGTTCGCAGCAAAAAATTATTTTACAAACAACTACAGAGATACATCGTCATAAAACGAAAATGTAAAACTAATTTATTTAGTAGGCCGCTAGTAGTGGTATCACGCTGTCAGTTTGTAAATTTTTGAAATTGAATTAATACTTAATTGTGTGTCGTTGTTTTGTTCGTAATTTGTTAGTTTAATAATTCACTTGTTATTAAAATGGCATACACAAATGAGGAAATGGCTGATATGCATTACGTTTACGGTCTGTCGCAGGGGAATGGGTTAGAAGCCTCTAGAAGATATGCTGAAATGTATCCTCAACGGCAGCTTCCTTCGCATAGAATATTTGCCCGACTTCATCAACGATTACGAGAATATGGTTCATTCGACAAAAGAACGCAGGATTGTGGTCGCCATCGAGAAGTTAGAACAACACATCTTGAAGAAGCAGTACTTAATTTGGTTGAAGAACAACCTCCTAGCAGTACTGGAAAGATTGCTTTCGAGTTAAATGTTGATCATATGATGGTATTTCGAATTTTAAAGGAACAACTCTTACACCCTCACCATCTGCAAAGAGTACAGGCACTGTTACAGCGAGATTTTCCGAACCGTCTTGAATTTTCCAATTGGATGCTGGAAATGATTAGAAGAAATCCTGACTTTCTGAAGACGATCGAATTCACAGACGAATGTACTTTTTCTCGGGACAAGATAATTAATTTTCATAATAACCACATATGGGCTGATGAAAACCCTCACGCTATTGTACAAGCTAACCATCAAGAACACTTTTCTCTTAACGTGTGGCTCGGAGTTATTGGGGATTATTTAATTGGCCCTCATTTTCTACCTCCTCCATTAAAAGGTGAGGCATACACTCAATTTTTAAGAGAAGTGCATCCAGTACTGCTGGAGGAAGTTCCTTTGGGCGTCAGAAGGGATATGTTTTTTATGCATGATGGGGCTTCCGCCCATTTTAGTCAAGCAGCACGTCAGCATTTAACCCAAACATATCCAAATCATTGAATAGGTCGAGGAGGAGCACAGAATTGACCCGCTCGATCCCCGGATCTCAATCCTCTCGATTTCTCTACTTGGGGCCATTTACAGACTTTGGTTTATCCTACTCCTGTTCGCGATGTAGAGGACTTAAGAAACCGCATCATCGATGCGTGCAGGGTAATTAGAGAGAATTCAGGAATATTTGAGCGAATACGTGGCTCAATGCGCCGACGTCTAGACGCATGTGTAATGACTGAAGGTGGACATATTGAACACTTACTATGATTTCTACATGTTTTATGTTTTGTTATTAATAAATTAGTTTTGTTTATTCATCTTTAATCATATGTTTTTTGATGCAGGTAGTAACTACAAAATAACAATACTAATCCAGTTCGCATTTATGACGATGTATCTCTGTAGTTGTTCGTAAAATAATTTTTTGCTGCGAACTGATTACTTTTGGGCAAAAAATTCAAGAGACATTTTTTGTTTCGAATGAAATAAGGTATTGGAAATAGATTTTTAAATGGTAAACAAATAATCAGACAAAAAGTTACATTGGAAATAAATTACATTTTTAGTGTTTGTGAGAAAAATTGCAAAACAAATTTTATGTACCCCCTTTATCGGACTGTATCTTAACAAGGGATGCTCCATTGAAGTTTTTTTATATGAAAGACCCTATCTCTTTTTCGCTAAGGAATCACCCCCTGAAACGTTTTACACTTATTTTGTTACACCCTGTATAATGACTGGCCTACCTCACAAAACTCAATAATTGTCTCCAGTATAAACTGGTTTTGTGATGTAGAGAAACGAATAGTCATTAGAAGAGTGGCCGTCATGACAGGAGAGTCAGAAAAAACTATAAATGGTATCAAAAGCAAATTGTTTAAGAGTTTGGTCGATCAACCTTCATCTTCTACTACCCCTATTTAACATACTTTACGTTTATTTTAATCTAAATTTTAGATCTGTACGGCGGAATAGAATCACATCCATGTATACTCTCAGTAAGACCGTATATACTTTACATAGTTTACATACTTATATGAAATCTGAAACTGAAATATCTGATTGCAAAGAAACATTACGAAAAATTATTTCTTGATTTGCTTCTATTCAAATCGAAAACAAAAAGTGGGAATTACCACGATGAAATGAACTATGAAAATTTCTTAAAGTGGTTCAAAACACAATTAATACCAAATTTACCACAAAATTCAATTATAGTTATGGATAACGCACTATATCACAGTGTCCAAATCAATAAAGCACATACATCTTCATAAAAAAAAGCAGACATTATATCCTGGCTGTTGTTGAAAAAAATACCATATCACCCCGAAATGTTAAAGTGCAAATTGCTCGAATTAGTGAGACGCAATAAACCAGCACCTGAATATGCCATAGACAATTATGTGATCTTAACCCGATAGAAATAATTTGGAGCATAGTGAAAAGAAAGGTAGCCTCAAAAAGTGTTGAAGGGAGTTGCAATGTTGAGGCTTTAATTTTGCAGGCGTTTTCTGAAATTACTCCGAATTTGTGACAAACAGAATGCAAAAACGTACAGAAAATAGAAAAAGAACACATCGAAAAAGACAAATTAATGAATTTTCTTGAAGAATTTATTATTAGATTAAGGGGGGGGGGGGGTTTACTTGATCGGCTTATGCCACAAAATGGTCAATTTCAACGTAAAAAATCGCAAAAATTAAGGTACTTGAAAAAGTTGCCGCTACATGCATGAAATAACCAATATTTGTTCTAGTGACTCACGATTAAAATTTGCAATTATATTAAAAAATAGTTGAAATACAGCACTTTGAATTTTTTTCGTTTTATAGCGATATAAAGCTTACTGTGCTTAAAAAGTACTTTTTTGAATCGTGAGTACCTAGATTTTTTTATTCTGAACACGACAATGTATTTACTTTACTTTCAAAATAACCCTGGCCTACAAAAAACGACTTTGAAACCAATGAGAATGATCACAAGTTCCGTACTGATAAATGGCAGTTAGGCAACACACAATTCAATGTCTAAGACCAAGGATATGGAAGGTATACCTGATCAACTGTATTAAGCCGAACATCAAATAAACAGATATTGTATTCAACTTCTTTTATTACCTTAGGTACCTTAGGCAAACGAATGTTTCATTCAGATATGGGCTTTATTTTGTAAATAATATTTGGGAGAATGTATTCGATATTAATTCTTAGTATGGAATAAACATATGGTGTTATTATTATTATGAAATTTTACTTGTTTCTTAATTTCTGGCGGTCATATGTATTTACTTTAGATGTTCAAGGTTTTTGATTTTAATAATATGAGTAATGTGGTACGTAGTAAACTAAAATATTGCAAAAATATTTTTTTTTAAATGTAAATACCTATATATATGTATTATAATAAACAGATGTTTTGGATTATTGAATATTATATTCTTCCCAATTGGCATTGATAGTTTGATTAGCAAAATTAAATTATAAAACATTTTGTCAGAGGTAAGATTCGAACTAACTTTTATCACCAAATAAAGAAAGTCGTATTGATTTTTTCACAAATACATGGGGTTGTTATAGACAAGCAAATTTTAATATATTTCAGATATTTGTCGGTGTTCATTTATGATTGATTACGTGATAATATTGATGCGTCTACTTAATTAGACTTTTTTCTGTTCCATAATATTCTCCTCGTTTTCAAAATGTATTTTATTTTTCAAGAACAATGTTCCGGCTTTATGGAATTTCAGAAATGCAGTTTTCTTCGGCAATAAATATATTATTATTAATTATGAAGTTGCACGACTTATTATTTCTAACCTTACATGTTAAAGCTTTTTAATAATATGAACAATGTTTGTAGAAAACTAAAATCTGACAAAAACAACTTTATGTCGTTGTAAGATACGAACTTAGAGGTTTACCGGACTCTTCAAACTAAGTTGCATTGGTTGTAGGCAAGAAGTTAACAATTTTCAGTTTCCTAGATGGTAAAAGCACTTATTTAAATATCTGAATTTGTTGTACCTTCATGTTTTTATTTTATTTATACTTTGTATTTTGAGCTCAGGACAGTTTATATATATATTTTTTTTTGTATATGTGAGTAAGTAAAATAGCATGGGCCAAACGAGCGTATAAGCCTAAGTACCTACAGCAGTTTATCAAGAGTGGCAGCAATTGTTGGATGGCGAACGAAAAAAATGTTGTATGTAGGCGTAAAAATCAAATTTTCTTTAATTTGTACAAAATTTGATAAATCTAAAGATCACGTATGCTACAAAAATTTGTCTTCGTCGTCAACAGCCCTGAAGTCGACAATTATTGCGGAAGGTTTTCGACATTCTCGTGAAATACACTGCGTAATTTATGGTAGATTAATAGGGGACATAAGACATAATAATAAACAATTTACATAGATTCAGAGCGCCCGTGACAAAAGCAATTGAACATTACAAAAGTCCGAACTTAAGAATAACGAACCAGATAGTGAAACTGCAGCGTGACATTATAAATGGATAAAGACATATTTTTGGTAAACACTCGAATTGTGCTTCTTACTTTTGTCAAGGATCAAAAGAATGCGAGATCAATATGTAAATTTCAGAATTTTAATATGTATGATGACTTTATTAACGCTTTAAGTCGGCTCAGCCTAATAGTAGATCTTTAATAGGAAACGTAGATGCCAACATTTTAGAATCTTTTAATTCAGTCATTGTAAAATTTGTAGGAGGTAAAAGATTGTATTATATTCAACGTAATTCTTACAGTGCACGTTGCAAGGCGGCAGCAGTTTCATTTAATTGTAAGGGCAAATATCACTCAAAGCTTCAGACCAAATATGGATGTATACGACAGTGTCTGAAAAAAAAACGGTATGAGAAGAAAACATTTTATAAGAAACAAAAAACACATTCAGGAACTACAGACGATCGCGACTATAGGCCGGAGGCATATGCATATTTTAGTGAAGATATAAATAATCAAAAGTACGAAGAAAAAAAGATACATTTTTGAAGAATTAACAGCATCAAATTTTGGCAAGATAATGAAATTGAGAAGAACCGCATTTACGGCCAATACTGTGAAGGCTTTATTATATCAGGAATTTATAGGAACGAATGCGACACTGCACGGTAATGAAAAAGAAGAGCAAGCTGTTAAAGCTTTTGAATGTTTGGCAGATCTAAAAGTCGAGTCTTGTGGTCTTTTTATTCAACCTGTATATAGATTTTTAGCGGCATCTTCGGACGGAATAATTTCTAATTAAAACGCGGTTATTGAAGTAAAGTGTTCATTCAAGGCTCGCGAAGCGACTCCATTTGAAGCTACGGGACAAAAATAATTACATTTTTAGAAATTAGGAACAGCGAATTATATTTAAAATCTAGGCACCATTACATGTACCAAATATAGGGACAGTTAAACATAGCTCAGAAAGATGTATGTTACTTCATAGTCTGGATTCCGAAGGATACTTGGGATGAGACAATATACAGAGATGAAGAACTCTGGCCAGAAATGGTAATTAAGTTAGAGCGTTGATTGAAGGAATATGTAAAGATGCGCAACGCTATAGTAAAATTGTGTGTCTTTCTGTTAAGTCATCCCGCAAACCCCTTGCCGAGAAACATCATCGCTGTCTTGGGCTGTTTCGAATCTCGGACCCAAACGACTGATGCAATCGCTACAGATCTCGGACCCAGTTTTGGCTACGCTCAGTGCTATGTAGTGGCGCATCTTTATGTATTCCTTCAATCAACGGTTAGAGTAATTTTATTTTCTCGCTTTATTACCTGAAATTATTGATCCTCGTAATTTGAGAAATCTAGAAATTAGAGACGTCAAATTGGAGAATTCGTATGTACCTACTGATTGTGACACGTTAAGACAAAACTCTACTTGGCCATTCTTGTTTATTTTCTACACTGTCTATACTTTTGTAAACATTTTTTTGTGTGTAAAAAACATGAATTAGGCCTACTGGGAATACCGTGAGAAAAAAACGCGCTTTGCACTCTACCTATAAGGTGGTGCGGAAAGGAGTGCGTTTGACGTTTTGTCTGCCATATACGGTTATTTAAAAAAATTATCGAAACTTTACTGAAAAAAAATTATAGAATGGAAGGTATAAATAAAAAAAAATAATATATCAATAACAATTAATTGTAAGTTGTTGTTATAAATTAGTTCCGAGTCCGCAGAGTTCGTATCTTACCCACGGTGAAATTTTTTCGCTAACTAACAATACCAGTGTCAACTGTAAAGATTATAATTTTCAATAATTTAAAACATGTGCTACTTAAAGAATATAAATTTTTACATTTTGTAAGAAACACCGGCATTGTTTTACTTTCTTATACGTAGTATAAGGAAGTATTGTGATGATGAAAATGTTCGACCTCGAGATTTTTGCAGATGTCCACGTTATGAAGTCCCCTGATACCAAAAAAGTGGTTTTAAAAAAATGTCTGTGTGTCTGTGTGTGTGTGACCACGATAGCGGTCAAACCGCTACAGATTTCAATTCCAAATTTTGTATTTACGAATATAATCTTCCTCTTGAGAACTGATTAGATTTTGAGCAAAATCAGCAGACCGGAAGTAGTAGTTTACTTCAGTGAAAAAATCGAATTTTGCAAATATTTCGTGAATTACTAAGTTTAAACAAATTTATAAAGAATTCATATGTACTTAAAATTGAAATTGTGAACAATTTTATTAAAAAGGTTTTTCGAAATTCCTATCGGAAGTAGGTCTTTTACTTTTATCGAAAATCAGTTTCTTGCAAATATTTTGCAAGTCATGCTTTTTAAACAGGTACGCTACGAATATAAAAGTATTTAGAACTTAATTTCCAATATCTTTTGTATAAAAAAAAATTCAAAATTCGGACCGGAAGTATCAATTTTACTCTTACCGAATAACTATTTTTTGCAAATATGTCGTAAATTATGCATTCTATGTATATTTATGAAGAGTACAAAAGTATTTAGAGTTGGATTTGGAATATTTTTTGTATAAATGAAATTTCAAAATTCGGACCGTAAGTAAGACTTTCATACGTATAAGAAAGTCGTGTGGTGGCCACACCTCATTTTTTTTATCAGATTTTAGTTTTCTCTATTACAAAGCATCAATATGTAAAGTAAATACAAATCATGTTGAGAAATAATAAGAAGTACAACTTAAATAATTGATAATCATAAATAATAATAATAAAGTTATATATTTATTGCAGAATAAAACTTAATATCTAATTAATTTCGGAAAATATCATTAAAATAATTACAAATTACATAAAACGGGGGTCTTAATAAAACTAAATACATACAAGCCTATAGGATAATCAGAAAGAGCAAAAACAAATTTCGAATAAAGTAGGCCGGCCCACCAATATTTTCATGCAATAGCAGGAGACAAATATCCCAGATTTATTTGCTTGCCAGTTGACCAGACATTGCTTCATGTTTCTGTTCGTCTACCTGCATCGTGTAAAAGGTACAGGCATATTAAACTCCGTAAATATATTCAATGTATTTCAGGCAACCCGACATACGCCGTTCGGGAATTTTTCTTAAGGAAAGCGCACCCTTAAGTGAATCAGATTCAGAAACCCATTGGTTACAATCAGATGATTAAACACGATTTTGAAAATTATATGCAATATCATGCCATATCAATTATTTCTTGTCTTACTTTATTATCTTTGGTTAAATGACATATATATTTGTTGTTTTCTCTACAATTTTCAAATATCATGTATATGCATATTCAAATTATAAGATCTTATCTCATTTTAATTACAATCGTTACATAACATTTGACATGATACGACTGATTTAAATACTGGCGCCTTCAGTTTTTGTCTGGGAATGTACACAGCAAGCTGACGGTGCTGGTTTTTATTTGGAATTCTGCTATTTTCCTGACCATGAGAATGAGCGCTGCTGTTTGTAATAACTAAGAGACTAGAATTTAAATAATCTTAGTGAAACCAAATTAAAATTGCCAAAGATATAAATTATCAAATATAGCAAAAAATATATATAAAAAACTGAAAATACGGAAAAACATATAGACCGTAGGGTATATTACACAAACATAATTCTTTTCTACTGCTAATTGAGCATATTTTAATAAATACGTTTCGTAAAAATTCGATTCATAATTAATCAGACGGAATATTTACTAATAAAATTCTGTGCAATTATTATTATTTTTTTTCGAAACGTGAATCGTATCCTTTTCTATACATTTAGTAATAATAGCTACAAGAAATGAATTTATTTGAAACCTCTGTTTTGTCTTTTACATCATCTTGTTCCAATATTCATTTAATTAGTAATAGCACCAACAAGTTAAAAATATATAAAAAATAAATAAATAATCATTTCGTAAACAGGGTCCGACAACGAGGCCGACATGGAAAATTAGATGATTACTTGGAAGTTTGTCATATATTTGTAGGTATGTTGGATATTATTCCGTTAACACCAACGCTTCAAAGATATTTTGCTTTATACAAGAGTTCGAGAAAGAAATGCAACGCTGAAGTTGTAATATTTAAACTGTTATATACTCAGGCCTGAAGGAACACTTATTCTGTTTACTTTTTTTATACGCAAATCTTTCATTTCATTTTATGCAACTTTATATTTTATTGTAAACTAGTGATGTTAGATTCGGTTACTTATCAGTACTTGTAACTATCCGTTACTTTCGAATACAATATCCGTTACTTTTTATTCGTTACCGAGTACTTCTTGCAAATGTGCGGTGCGGGAGTATGTATAGTTAATATATGGTACAAACAAAATGTTTACTTATATACTAATTTTAATATATACTACGTTAAATAAATAAAATTCTTTAAAAGTATCATTCAAAACATTCCAACTCAAAACTAAAAGTAATATGCAAAAGCCTAAAGTATTTTTTAAGGAGCCATTTTATTTACGATAGGCGAGATATTCTATCATAAAACCATAAAAATCCCCGACTGATATTAAGAGTGTATTCCGAAATCTATCATCAGTACTAACAGTACACATTTTGCGTACCCAAACTGATTTCAGTGTGCTGAACAAATTAATATGACGTAATGAAATACTACTCGTATCACCAACGTAGGGTGCGTTTAACGAAAAACACGGAAGACGTCTACTGCGAAAATTCGTGTAAACAAACTACGTGACAGAACAATTTGAAAGTTGTCATATACGAACTAATGACATCTGAACGCAGGGAGGAATCATAAATTTTCGCTGATTGCAACGCCATCTCTGTGTCAGGCTGAGAATTTTTCACTTGACCGTCGTATATGATCAATGGCACTAAAAGGCTTGGGCACACAAAAAGCGGTCTGTCGCGGCGGGCAGCGCAGTATTCTTATTTGGTTATTATTGTACAAGAAAATTCATAAATTAGAGCATATTTATTGTTAAAATCTTGGTAACTAGTGTTGAAAATATGATATTCCAAATTAGATAATTATGTCTGTCCTTTATTTAAAAAATGTTAGAGTATTAAATTTGTGTTCCGCTAATTTTGTTGAGCATTGACAGTGGCGTAGATAAGGCGCCCGCAGAGCCCGCAATGCGGGGGGGCCCCCAAAAATTCAGGGCCCCGCACTAGTAATGAAATTTACAAAACTATTTCTGTTTTATCCTTCATGTATAAAAAATGTGTACGTTATTTTATATGTACTTGTTTTCTAGTGTTAAAAATTATAACAGTACGTGTATTTGTATTTCTTACTCTGATAACGTTCGTCCAGTTTTATTTTTTTATTGTTCGTATTTCTCTTTCAGTTCCAAGAAAATATCACATCTGGTATTGACAATTTGCTCTTTCTTTAAAAGAAATGAAATATCTCTACTTATATAGAAACCCACAGTATGACTACATTTTCTGCCTTAACACAGGTCCATATAAAATAAGGTTCATGTTTTTACCTAACTTTTGACCTGCACAGTCTTACAGTTTTACAACAGATGTCACAAATGCTTTCTAACAAGTAGGTAATATATAGTCCGTATAAAATTCATGAGCTAAAAAAAAATTGCAAATTCATTAGAGACAGACAACGATAATAATTTTGCATTTTACATGTACTATGAAGTTATATGACTATGTTATGCATATAGATTGTAGGTACATAAACTAATACATAAAACTTGAAATTACGAAATTATGAAAAGGCACGTTTATTTCATAAAACTGCATTTGCACATTTGGTTTAATGACCTAGTTGTAAAAAAATATTTGACTGAATAAATACGAAAAATTATTTCCATTCCTTCAGTTTTATTTTAACAGCGAGTTTGTTCGATTTGTGAAAATAAATTCTATTTGTATTAGTGCATTAACTTTTGTGACGAATTAGTGATTAGCATATGTACGTATACTAATTTAATTTTATCAAAATTTAACTAAGTAAATTAACGTGTACCAAAGTGTATAGTTCGAAGTATTCAAAATAAGATGAGCGAAAGAAAATATATGAGTGGTGCACAAAAACGAAAATTGAAACAAGAAAATGTTGTAAAATTGCGTAAATTACCGAAGATTAGCAGTTTTTTTGAAAGTGCTTCAACAGCTAGTACATCTGCATCAGATGAAAATGTTGAACCATACGAAAATGTTATAATCGAACAAAAATTAGATATAGTTCTGGAAAAAAATGAAATCGATTGCAATCAGGAGGATTCAACATATTTTAACACCGACAGAGCCTTATTTTCGGAATCACTTTCCGACGACTTAAAAATAAAAATTATTACTGCAGGGCCAAATAAGCCTATGGGACCGTTTCCAAGGAATAAAGACGATAATAGAGCGTTCAGTAGTGATTATTATACCATTAAAACTAAAACTGGTCAAAAAATCGATCGCTTTTGGTTATGTTATTCCCAAAAGTTGAATAGTGTTTACTGTTAACCGTGTTGGATGTTCTCTAGTAATGAAGCATCAGTAAATTGGTGTAAGGGCACAATTAATGACTGGAAGGGTTTAAGTAAAAAAATTAAAATCCACGAGGGAAGTGATACTCATTTGCAAGCATGCATAGTTTATAGTACTTGGGAAAAAAACAAAACCATTGATAGTCAAATAAGTGGTCATGAAAAAATTAAAGAAGTTTTAATAAGAATATGTGATGTGATAAGAACATTATCAATTTGCAATATACCATTACGAGGACATCGAGAAAATGTTAAAGAAATTGGAGCAACTAGTGGTAACTTTTTAAATATTATTGACTTGATAGCACGTTATAACCCTGTTCTAAAAGCTCATTTGTCAAGCACTAATATTCGAAACAAATACTTAAGCCCCGATATTCAAAATGAAATAATTGTACATTTGGCTAAAACCGTTTTAAAAAAATTAACGAAAAATATTAATAAAGCTCCTTTCTTTTCCCTTATAATTGATACAACACAAGACATATCCAAGAAGGACCAACTAAGTCTCGTTATAAGGTATACAAGTATGAAGAAAAATTCAAATAAACAAAACACTCTAGAAATAAAGGAATCATTTATTGGATTTATAGAGCTAACCGAACAAGATTCACAGAGTTTAGAAGGTGTTGTTCTAACTACTTTAGAAAATTTTTAAATTAAAATAGAAAATTGTCGAGGGCAAGGATACGACGGGGCTGCTAATATGCCTGGAAAATATAATGGTTTACAAGCCAGAATTAAGAATCGAGTTCCTACAGCTGATTATATTCATTGTTCAGCTCATAATTTGAACCTAGTCTTAAATGATTCTGTCAAAAACATCATTAAACTACAGAGTTTTTATGATCTTTTGCAAAGCATTTATGTGTTTTTTAGTGAAAGCTTGCCACGCTGGCATGTCCTTCATCAAGCTGCACCACATGGAAGTAAAATTAAGTACACACTGAAAAAGCTGTGCGTAACAAGATGGTCTTCTAGATTTGAATGCTTACTGTCAATAAAATATAATTATCAGTCTGTAATGCAATGTTTGTCAAATTTTATCCTGGTGTGCAAAAAGCAAAATGACAGAAATGAAGCAAAGTCTCTGCAGAATAAAATGGATAGGTAATTATGAGTTTATTCTATTGCTAGTTTTCCAGAGTAAAATCCTCGAAACTGTTAATTTAATTTCAAAGCAACTTCAGAGCCCTTCATGTGATTTAGAAGAGACGTGCAAATTGCTCAATAATGGTCAAAAAAACTTGACAGAACTGCGACAAAGTTTTGATAAATTAGAAGAAGAAGCTAAAAATCTAGCAGAATCTTGGAATATTCAGCCTATGATAAAATATAAACGCCAGAAGAGAATTAAAAAGTTTTTTGATGAATGTGAAAACGACTGTGTAATGCCTAACCCGATAAAAAAATTTCAAGTAGAAGTTTTTAATGCGTCACTTGATATTATTATCAACCAATTATCTAGAAGATTTTACTCCATAAATGAAGTTGTAAACCATTTCTCGTTTCTTAATCCCTCAAAATTTGTTAAGTGAACGAATGAAGAAATAGTGGAATACGGAAGACATATTCTGAGCAAATATGGAATTGATTTTTCAGAAGATTTGCCGATTCAATTAATTAATCTTAAGACTGTTTTGTTTAATGAAATTGAACAAAAATCTTCTATTAAGGACTTAGCCAATTTATTAATAGTGGAAAATGCATGTTTAGCAACTAGTCTTCCAGATCTATGTACACTATTTCAGTTATATTTAACACTACCGGTAACATCAGCAACAGCAGAAAGATCGTTTTCGAAATTAAAATTAATTAAAACCTATTTACGCAGCACCATTAAACAAGTTCGGTTAAGTGCCTTGGCTGTTATAAGTATTGAACATGAACAAAGTGTTGATTTGGAAGAGTTAGTTGAAAATTTCCTACTATTGAAAAAAAGACGTTTCGGCATTTTGTCTTCTAATTAGCATTTTTTGTGTTTCCAAATGTATTATTATAAAATAAATAATTAAATATAATTTAGATTTTTTTATTATAAAATAAATTTATTATAATTACTCCGATATTCACATTCTATGCTACTATCTCGAAACAAGTATTTTGGAAGGGCCTAAATTTGTTATCTACGCCACTGTGAGCAGTGTATATTGTTCATTTAAGTGAAAACATTATTTGCTGGTATTGTTGTATATTATTCATCTAAAAGTAATATGTACCTACTTAGCCTTATGAGATAGGTTATTTCTTTCAAGCAGATACTGAAACACTCTAAATATAAAATATGTTTGTCCCAATTAAATTCTACATTTACAAGGAGCACAGAGTTATTTATTTTCACGCTACATTTGTTTCAAGTAACGGAAGTACTTCAATTCTATTGCTTACCGCAAGCAAATATATGCTTGCCAATATATGTATATTTCGACCGTATATTCTGGTTGGCGTATACGAATTAATTAAAATTTTTCTGATTAACTTCATATTTTATCAATGATAAATATTAATGTTAGTGTTGGAAAAACACAAGTTTATACTAACCTGTATTTTAATGAATTATTACGCTCCCCGACATTTTTTAATCGGAGTTTGAAAGAGCAAGCCTTAATCAGATTGGTTTTGTTTACATACAATAGGATAAAAAAATACAGATGTACACTATATTAAATGTCTCCGATTTGTTCGGCTGGCTCAGCGGTACAAATCGTACATCGCACTTATAAATTTTCCGTCGCGTCGCTAAAAAAAGCGTGAAAAGTTGTTCTACAAACCAACTAACTGGCTTCATTCGACAACATCTATATTCATTCATTTCATTACACTTCGTCGACGGAAAAATTATTTATGTAGTGGGGGAATATTTAGAACGGTAATAAAAAAATGAAACCGTTCATATTGCTATAAGTACTACATGAGCCGCCCGTTCTTTTATTTTGTCTCATTACAGAGTAAACTTTTTATATTACAGATATATGATTATAATTAAGCACTTTTGTTTAATATAGTGTCAGCAAAACATAACATTTGATATATTCGCAAGAAAACGTTTGTTTGTATAGGAATTTATGTAATAGACAAAAAAATTAGAGCGTTACCTATTTAAGACTTTAGTCAACATAATAGTTGTAAATTCCTCATTTTTTATTGTGTGCGGTGTCACTAATATATAGTAGATATGATTAATTGCTGATAGAAAATTACATCTACAAATATTTTTGTAAATTGGCAGATTAGAGTACGTGACCATGTCCGGTTTACTAACCTATAGTTAAGGAGAACATACACTGCACAAAAAAATTAGGGGAACACTTTTTTTCAAAACCTGCAACTTTTTAATTCCATTTTGTTATTGTTATTAATTTACATTTTTAAGTGTAACTTAGAAGTAACTGAGAGTTGTAAAATTGTTTTTGTAAATTTTTTTTGTTAAATATGTGCCGTTGAAGTATATGAAATTTGATTTTCCTTGATCTCTTATTTAAAAAGTTACAGGTATTGAAAAAAGTGGTCCCCTAATTTTTTTTTGAGCAGTATATAAAAACCGATATTGAGTTTCCTGCCATATAATTATAGTACTCTATTACAAATAGTTCATAATATCATGTTTTTGTTTCATATCAACAAGCTGTTATTAGATCCATGGAGTATCCTAACCATCTGCGTAGATTGAAACTATACTTAATAATATGCAAGTCTACGTTAATATCAATTAATGAGCTTCCAACAGTATATATTTTATGTGCAATAATTATTACATCACTTGTGCTAAACCTCTAGCAAACGAACGTATACATAAGTAATTATGTATGGTTTAATTACTACACGGTGCTTTTACTGCAATATTTACTAGTCCATTAAGTAAGATAAAGTTGGCAAATGTTTTCGGATGTAAGAAATAAAAGTTATTAATTTTCAATAACAATTTTTCTAAGGTGTGTTTGTATTTCATTACGTACATAGAATATTTATAATAATTTTGATTGCAATTTTAGGCTAGGATTGCCTATTTTTACGTATAGTATTTCGTTTAGATCATATACATGAAAGATATTAGTAGGGGACTTATGCCGATTCTGGGACACCTCCTCCCCCTCTCACCCAGCTCCCCCTCACCCCCCTCGCCCTAGTGGCGCCCTCTGCCAACCCAACTGATGTGGCGCCCCCTCGCGGTCGCCAACCCAACTAAAAATTACAGATTTCATCATTACCAACCCAACTAAAATTGCAGATTTCATCATTACCAACCCAAGTGATGTGGCGCCCCCTCGCGGCCTCCAACCCAACTAAAAATTGCAGATTTCATCATTACCAACCCAACTAAAAATTGCAGATTTCATCATTACCAACCCAACTAAAAATTGCAGATTTCATCATTACCAACCCAACTAAAAATTGCAGATTTCATCATTACCAACCCAACTAAAAATTGCAGATTTCATCATTACCAACCCAATGTGGCGCCCTCTGACGGCCACTAACCAAACTAAGAAATGGCAGATTTCATCATTACCAACCCAATGTGGCGCCCTCTGACGGCCACTAACCAAACTAAGAAATGGCAGATTTCATCATTACCAACCCAATGTGACGCCCTCTCACAGCCACTAACCAAGAAATGGCATCTCTCATGATTACCATAATGCAGCATCCTCTCACGGTCACTAGCCAAACTAAGGTGACGTCAGACAAAATGGCTGACCATCAAGATGGTCTTTGTTTCTAGAGAATTCCTGAATAAATTACCAGGCTTGCTATCGCGCTTCTCAATGTACTTCAAACAGGTCTAAACATGCTTCCAGCGGAAACCGCAACGGCTGTATGCTTCTGTGATAGCCGCATGCTTGAAATGTATATCTTACTTATAAAATAAAATAAAACAAACAATGTATTTATTATTATTAATTAACAATATGACCAAGTTTCATACCCTCAAGATGGTCGATAAAAATATAAACTTTATATCTAAGATCGGCATACCATTTCAAAATTATAAAATAAATATACAGTATGCTTCTGTGATAGCCGCACGCTTGAAATGCATATCTTACTTATAAAATAAAATAAAACAAACAATGTGTTTATTATTATTAATTAACAATATAACCAAGTTTCATACCCTCAAGATGGTCGATAAAAATATAAACTTTATATCTAAGATCGGCATACCATTTCAAAATTATAAAATAAATATACAGTATGCTACTGGACGAGATAGCAACCAAGTATGAATATACAGGACGTTTCAAAGGTAGGATAGAATAGCAAGATGGCCGCCAAAAATCTAATAAACTAAGGTGACGTCAGGCATCCAATCTATCAAAACCATGCACTCAAACTCCTATGAAACATCATCTCAAAACCATCGCTAGAATCAGCTCACAACCGGGTCATGAAGCAGTTCTGAAACCCCTATATTAAAACCACACATTCAAACCACTATCAAATCCCTCTTTTCTCAAAAAGCCATCCAACCATCCATCAATCCATCCATCCATCCATACATCCATCCATCAATCCATCCATCCATACATCCATCCATCCATCCATCCATCCATCAATCCATCCATCCATACATCCATCCAACCATCCAACCATCCATCCATCCAACCATCCATACATCCATCCATCCATCCATCCATCCATCCATCAATCCATCCATCCATACATCCATCCAACCATCCATCCAACCATCCATCCATCCAACCATCCATTAATCCATCCATCCATCTGGACGAGATAGCAACCAAGTATGAATATACAGGACGTTTCAAAGGTAGGGATTTTTAGAAAAGCAAGATGGCGAATCCAAGATGGCCGCCAAAAATCTAATAAACTAAGGTGTCGTCAGGCATCCAATCTATCAAAACCATGCACTCAAACTCCTATGAAACATCATTTCAAAACCATCGCTAGAATCAGCTCACGTCATGAAGCGGTTCTGAAACCCCTATATTAAAACCACACATTCAAACCACTATCAAATCCCTCTTTTCTCAAAAAGCCATCCAACCATCCATCAATCCATCCATCCATCCATCCATCCATCCATACATCCATCCATCCATCCATCCAACAATCAATCCATCCATCCATCCATCCATACATCCATCCATCCATCCATCCATCCATACATCCATACATCCATCCATCCATCCATCCAACAATCAATCCATCCATCCATACATCCATCCATCCATCCAACCATCCATCCATCCATCCATCCACCCATCCATCCATCCATCCATCCATCTGGATAACATAGCAACCAAATATTAATATACAGAACATTTCAAAGGTAGGGATTTTTAGAAAAGTAAGATAGCGAATCCAAGATGGCCGCCAAAAATCTAATAAACTAAGGTGACGTCAGGCGAAATGGCCGACTATCAATATGATCGATCAAAATATAAACTCAACTTCTAGAAAATACCCAACTCCATATCACGCATCACAACAACAACCACCACCACAACCACCCAACATAGTTTCAAACGCCACAACACCAGACCAACTTAAGAAGATACATCTAGGTCAATCCCCAACACAACATACTTTCAAACGCCACCACCGCGGATTTACATCTAAGATCGGCATACTTTGTCAAAATCATAAAATAAATATATAGTATGGTACTGGATAACATAGCAACCAAACATGAATATACAGGACATTTCAAAAGTAAGACTTTTAGAAAAGTAAAATAATGAGCCCATATTTTTAAGAAAACAATTTATTAAAAATAAAACAACTACACACATCAAACAAACCTCAACCATACTTTCAATTTCACAAATATCAAAATTTAAACAAAACAATCAAATGCAAAGGCAAGGAATGTTCTCGAGATGACCCATATAGTGCAATATAACAATGCAGTAAAACGATAGAGGTGAGATACATGGTCTATCAAAAATTTTTATTACCCACTTTTTTTCAGCAATCAAAACTTTTTTGACAAAACACTATACATATGAAAATAGACATAACATTAAATATTTCCATTTTAGAGATACCCCAGTTTAATCTCAATTTTAAATAACATAAATTCTTAAATTGATTTAGTTAACTTTCTTATAATATTTAAAAAAAGGTTGAAAAAGAAAACATACTAAGTCCCACAACAGATAAAATATGTACTATCTTTTTACACTTCATGTTTAGTACTATCATTAGAAGAAATATGCTTGAGGTACAGCTTTTAATATGAAATTTAGAGGTTTTTATGCAAAATACATAGTTTATCACTAATAAAACTAATTTTGAAACACATTGTCCACATAGCAAATACCACTTCCTGTACATTTTAAAAAATAACAATTTTTATATATCATAAAAGAACCAAACAAAAAACTAATATAAAGACAGCATTAACGTTCTAACCAAAAGATTTACAAAAATATTAAATATATACTTGTTCTAAAAATGCTTCTATCTCTCTTTTACAGTTTATGTTTGTACAGCAGCGAATGTATTACATTTCCTTTGAAATTACATAAAAATCCATGCAATACACTTAAAACATTTGAAAAATCATGTTTGGTAAGCCCACTATATATCAATATTTAAGACAAAAAATTATTATTAATTTTCCATCTACAGATACCCCTGCTTAATATCAATTTGAATTAACATAAATTCATAAAATGAGTCTATCTTTTACAGTTCGTGAGTTGTACTATCATTAGAAGAAATATGATTGACGAGCGGCTTTTAATATGAAATTTAGAGGTTTTTACACGAAAACATAGTTTATGCCTAATAAAAACTAATTTTGAAACACATTGTACACATAGCAAATACCACTTCCTATACATTTAAAAAATAACAATGTTTATACATCATAAAAGAACGAAACAAAAAAAAAAAAAAAAAAAAAACTAATATAAAGACAGCATTAACGTTCTAACCGAATTCGAGCCATACTTTCCCATGTTTTGTGAGCTGTTGCATTGTCCTGTTGGAAATACCCATGTAAAAGTTCGTCATCATGAAGATTTTGTAAAAACGGTTCAAGTAAATTATTACGATATCTCTCAGCATTTATCGATCCTTCAAAAAACACAGGTCCAAATATACACCTTCTAGAAACCGCTAGCCAAACACCAATTTTCTGCGGATGGAGAGGCGATTGAATAAACTCATGAGGATTCTCCGAAGACCAAATACGCATATTTTGTTTGTTTATATAGCCGGATAGGTGAAACCATTCTTTTTGTATATATTTGTAGAGTAAAAGCAGCATTCGATCGACTAAGAAATAGTAGCACTTAAAACATTTGAAAAATCATGTTTGGTAAGCCTACTATTTAAGACAAAAATTATTATTTATTTCCATTTACAACAGATAGCCCACTATTTATCAATATTTAAGGGCAAAAAATTATTATTAATTTCCCCATTTACAACAGATTTCCTTGTTTAATCTCAATTTTTGAATAACATAAATTCTTAAATTGATTTAGTTAACTTTCTTATAATATTTAAAAAAGGGCGAGAAAGAAAACATACTAAGTCTCACAACGGATAAAATATATGCTATCTTTTACAGTTCATGTTTTTGTACTATCATTACAAGAAATAAGCCTCGCGATTAGCTTTTAATCTGAAATTTAGATGCTTCATAAAACCACCTCAGAGACACTAAAAAATTATGATTTTCAGCTCAACCAACCATTCAAAAAGTTGATACATCAAATTCATGAATATTAATATCACTCTACACTCTTAATAAAAAATTTAGCAGAAGTCTCACATTAAATGAATACAAAATTTATATATGCACTACATTAAATGAAGATTGAATTTTATACACTGCTTATATCACCAGAAATTTTGTTACAAGATTATATGATTAGATAGACTCATGACTAAGCCTAAACGGACACCAGGCTTTCAATATGTAGTAAAGTTTTTTCTTCATACATTTAATATAAACTAATGATCTATCTTTAGAAAGCATCCACAGGTCCATTAGAACTTGTGGGTGGTGCAACATCTACTTTAACCCTCTTCTTAGGCGGTCCGGCAACATGCTCACATGTATCCACACCCTCCCTACAAATACAGCAAACAAAATTGCGGTGGAGGGTATTCATATGCCGCTTCAAACTATCCCGCCGGCTGAAGGAGTTGCCACATATGATGCAATTCATTCTATGAAAAACAAATTAAAAATAATTAATATAATAAATTTAAAAGAATAAAAAGCTATTGAAACCTAATTTTTAATATATCTAAATTGCTAATTTATTTGAAAAGCTCCTCGTATATGAATTGCTATAAAATACTAATTATAGACCTACATATATAAAAATAATATTTTAATACATAAACTTTGACTGATACCCGTATATTTAACTAAAAATACTCTTATTGTTCAGAATTTATTTAAATTATTGAGAAAAACCTTTAAAGAACCGTATGAAATAATCAACTTAATTATATAAATTTACACACTTAAACATTAAAAAACAATTTAAAGAAAGCACTAAATGCAAAAAATACTTTGAAGCACCCCTGGATTAATTGTATATAAAAATAATATTCAATAAAATTTACACCATTAAATTATTAAAAATAACCTTATAATTGAGAAAAAACAATTTTTAAAAGTCCTATAAAATTTTAGAGTAGTAGAAAAACTATGATCAGCGTATATTTAACTAAAAAATACTTGTATTATTGAAAATTTATTGATAAAACCCTTTAAAACTTTATAAAATAATCAATTTAATAATATAAATTTACGCACCTAAAAATTTAAAAAAAAGGAAAAAAAAAAAACAATATAAAGAAGCTACTAAATACAAATAAAATACTTTGAAGCACCCTGGATAATTGTATATAAAAATAATATTCAATAAAATATTAATAAAATATACACCATTAAATTATTAAAAACAGCCTTATAATTGATAAAAACAATTTTTAAAAAGTCCTATAAAATTTTAGAGTAGTAGAAAAACTATGATCAGCGTATATTTAACTAAAAAATACTTGTATTATTGAAAATTTATTGATAAAACCCTTTAAAACCTTATAAAAATTAAAAAAAGAAAGAAAAACAATATAAAGAAGCTACTAAATGCGTATAAAATACTTTGAAGCACCCTGGATTAATTGTATATAAAAATAAAATATTAATAAAATATTAATAAAATATATACCATTAAATTATTTAAAAAATAACCTTATAATTGAGAAAAAACAATTTTTAAAAAGTCCTATAAAATTTTAAAACTAATGTAAAATATTGCAAGTTAATATTACATAAATTAGGCTTTCTAAATACCTTGTAGTAAAACACAAACAAGCACTAAAAACGATGTTGACTGTTCGAAGATAATGAAATTAAAGATGCCGATCTACGTATATATAGATACACATCTGCGTCAGATTCCCACGCAAATGGAGTGATGCATAAAGAGAAAGACCTTTTTTTCCCCGCGCATACATATATATACATATATACGTATGCGGCCAGAGGCAATTAGCGGCGGGCGCATTCCGTCCCCATGGTCGGGCTGTGTTTTAAGGAATGCACTTAATTTTTTTCGGTCGCATACCTGTATCCAATGAGGGTTGCGAGTCCGGGAATTTCGTCTTTCTACCTGTACAGATAGATGTGTCTTTATATAAAATTCGTATATATTATCTATGATTTTAGTTTTAAAATAAAAAATAATAAGAAGGTTAAAATAATTCGTTATTTTGTAGATAGTTGCATTATTTTGCATGCATATACATTCTCCATTAGTTTTATTATTATGATAAAAACAATGATTGACATTTTAATAAGCTTTGATACATCATTAAAATATTCCAGTAAATTAAATGCTAATGATGTAAAAATACCTAAAAATATTTCATAAAACAAGAGTATTTTAGTTAAATATACGGAGATCCATATGAAAAACTACGAAAGTTATATTAATGTTAAATATTAAATAATTTAATTAAATGAAAACACATCGTTTCACAAAAATTATGTTTTATTAAACACTAGATGTACATCTCATTTACCATAACAGTACATTATAAACCTTTCTTAATATTGATGATGCAGGATCAGTTAAATTAGTATGGTTGTTAAGAAATTGGAGGAGCATTTGATAGTATTTTCTTCATAAAAGTAGTATGTATTATAATATAAGATAGTGTTATAAACTATACAATAAATATTATTCAGTATTGGAATACACAATGAATAACACAAATTTTGAGTAGAGAAAGATAAATATTTCTAATTACACATGTGTGAATTTGAATTTATCGGGAATATACAGAGTAATTATTTACATCTGATGGTGAAACATGGTCGCGTATTTTATATCATTCAGTAATTTAATTTGCTCTATAGCTAGACAATGAGGTGGATGCTAAGCATTAATTTGTACACACGTAATGTTATGATCGTCAGTGTAACATATATATTCAAGTCTAACACAAACTTTTTGATTTATTGAAACCCCAATAGAAATTATCACTATTTCGAGAAGAATAGTCATGTACCTCTACATATTCAAAGCCGCTGAAGTATGAGTACATTAACAGCTGTATACGCGTGTCTTTATCATCCACTTTAATGTGTTACTGTAATTCCAGCTACTTTTTTTATTTATACGTACATATATTGTGAATTATTACACTAATTATAAAACAAAATTAATTATAGATAGACAAACATTATACAGGTATATTGCAAACATGTAATGCTAAGATAATCAGAGTGATATATACATACATGTAAAGAAATTTATAATTTATTCAATCTCTTATTAAAAGAGTTATTAATATTTTTCAAATGAATACCTGACAGTGGTGGAAAACTGTTGAAATTTGGATAGATTAATAGTTACATATGCGAGCTTCAGAATAGCTTCTGAACATGTTGGGTTGTAATTTGGTATACAATAAAAGGCAGCGGGGAACTGAACCGCCTCCCAAAAAAAGGTATTTAATATTAAAATCGTCGTTTTCCCATCACAGAAAATAGTGTATTATACAATGGAAAAAATTAGATTTTAGCTCTCGGTAATTTATCTTACCTCGAGCTAAAATCTAATACTTTTTTCCCTTGTATGATACACTATTTTTCTGTGATGGGGAATCGACGATTTTAATATTAAATACCTTTTTTTGGGAGGCGGTTCAGTTCCCCGCTGCCTTTTATTGTATACCAAATTACAACCCAACATGTTCAGAAGCTATTCTGAAGCTCGCATATGTAACTATTAATCTATCCAAATTTCAACAGTTTTCCACCACTGTCAGGTATTCATTTGAAAAATATTAATAACTCTTTTAATAAGAGATTGAATAAATTATAAATTTCTTTACATGTATGTATATATCACTCTGATTATCTTAGCATTACATGTTTGCAATATACCTGTATAATGTTTGTCTATCTATAATTAATTTTGTTTTATAATTAGTGTAATAATTCACAATATATGTACGTATAAATAAAAAAAGTAGCTGGAATTACAGTAACACATTAAAGTGGATGATAAAGACACGCGTATACAGCTGTTAATGTACTCATACTTCAGCGGCTTTGAATATGTAGAGGTACATGACTATTCTTCTCGAAATAGTGATAATTTCTATTGGGGTTTCAATAAATCAAAAAGTTTGTGTTAGACTTGAATATATATGTTACACTGACGATCATAACATTACGTGTGTACAAATTAATGCTTAGCATCCACCTCATTGTCTAGCTATAGAGCAAATTAAATTACTGAATGATATAAAATACGCGACCATGTTTCACCATCAGATGTAAATAATTACTCTGTATATTCCCGATAAATTCAAATTCACACATGTGTAATTAGAAATATTTATCTTTCTCTACTCAAAATTTGTGTTATTCATTGTGTATTCCAATACTGAATAATATTTATTGTATAGTTTATAACACTATCTTATATTATAATACATACTACTTTTATGAAGAAAATACTATCAAATGCTCCTCCAATTTCTTAACAACCATACTAATTTAACTGATCCTGCATCATCAATATTAAGAAAGGTTTATAATGTACTGTTATGGTAAATGAGATGTACATCTAGTGTTTAATAAAACATAATTTTTGTGAAACGATGTGTTTTCATTTAATTAAATTATTTAATATTTAACATTAATATAACTTTCGTAGTTTTTCATATGGATCTCCGTATATTTAACTAAAATACTCTTGTTTTATGAAATATTTTTAGGTATTTTTACATCATTAGCATTTAATTTACTGGAATATTTTAATGATGTATCAAAGCTTATTAAAATGTCAATCATTGTTTTTATCATAATAATAAAACTAATGGAGAATGTATATGCATGCAAAATAATGCAACTATCTACAAAATAACGAATTATTTTAACCTTCTTATTATTTTTTATTTTAAAACTAAAATCATAGATAATATATACGAATTTTATATAAAGACAGATCTATCTGTACAGGTAGAAAGACGAAATTCCCGGACTCGCAACCCTCATTGGATACAGGTATGCGACCGAAAAAAATTAAGTGCATTCCTTAAAACACAGCCCGACCATGGGGACGGAATGCGCCCGCCGCTAATTGCCTCTGGCCGCATACGTATATATGTATATATATGTATGCGCGGGGAAAAAAAGGTCTTTCTCTTTATGCATCACTCCATTTGCGTGGGAATCTGACGCAGATGTGTATCTATATATACGTAGATCGGCATCTTTAATTTCATTATCTTCGAACAGTCAACATCGTTTTTAGTGCTTGTTTGTGTTTTACTACAAGGTATTTAGAAAGCCTAATTTATATAATATTAACTTGCAATATTTTACATTAGTTTTAAAATTTTATAGGACTTTTTAAAAATTGTTTTTTCTCAATTATAAGGTTATTTTTTAAATAATTTAATGGTATATATTTTATTAATATTTTATTAATATTTTATTTTTATATACAATTAATCCAGGGTGCTTCAAAGTATTTTATACGCATTTAGTAGCTTCTTTATATTGTTTTTCTTTCTTTTTTTAATTTTTATAAGGTTTTAAAGGGTTTTATCAATAAATTTTCAATAATACAAGTATTTTTTAGTTAAATATACGCTGATCATAGTTTTTCTACTACTCTAAAATTTTATAGGACTTTTTAAAAATTGTTTTTATCAATTATAAGGCTGTTTTTAATAATTTAATGGTGTATATTTTATTAATATTTTATTGAATATTATTTTTATATACAATTATCCAGGGTGCTTCAAAGTATTTTATTTGTATTTAGTAGCTTCTTTATATTGTTTTTTTTTTTCCTTTTTTTTAAATTTTTAGGTGCGTAAATTTATATTATTAAATTGATTATTTTATAAAGTTTTAAAGGGTTTTATCAATAAATTTTCAATAATACAAGTATTTTTTAGTTAAATATACGCTGATCATAGTTTTTCTACTACTCTAAAATTTTATAGGACTTTTAAAAATTGTTTTTTCTCAATTATAAGGTTATTTTTAATAATTTAATGGTGTAAATTTTATTGAATATTATTTTTATATACAATTAATCCAGGGGTGCTTCAAAGTATTTTTTGCATTTAGTGCTTTCTTTAAATTGTTTTTTAATGTTTAAGTGTGTAAATTTATATAATTAAGTTGATTATTTCATACGGTTCTTTAAAGGTTTTTCTCAATAATTTAAATAAATTCTGAACAATAAGAGTATTTTTAGTTAAATATACGGGTATCAGTCAAAGTTTATGTATTAAAATATTATTTTTATATATGTAGGTCTATAATTAGTATTTTATAGCAATTCATATACGAGGAGCTTTTCAAATAAATTAGCAATTTAGATATATTAAAAATTAGGTTTCAATAGCTTTTTATTCTTTTAAATTTATTATATTAATTATTTTTAATTTGTTTTTCATAGAATGAATTGCATCATATGTGGCAACTCCTTCAGCCGGCGGGATAGTTTGAAGCGGCATATGAATACCCTCCACCGCAATTTTGTTTGCTGTATTTGTAGGGAGGGTGTGGATACATGTGAGCATGTTGCCGGACCGCCTAAGAAGAGGGTTAAAGTAGATGTTGCACCACCCACAAGTTCTAATGGACCTGTGGATGCTTTCTAAAGATAGATCATTAGTTTATATTAAATGTATGAAGAAAAAACTTTACTACATATTGAAAGCCTGGTGTCCGTTTAGGCTTAGTCATGAGTCTATCTAATCATATAATCTTGTAACAAAATTTCTGGTGATATAAGCAGTGTATAAAATTCAATCTTCATTTAATGTAGTGCATATATAAATTTTGTATTCATTTAATGTGAGACTTCTGCTAAATTTTTTATTAAGAGTGTAGAGTGATATTAATATTCATGAATTTGATGTATCAACTTTTTGAATGGTTGGTTGAGCTGAAAATCATAATTTTTTAGTGTCTCTGAGGTGGTTTTATGAAGCATCTAAATTTCAGATTAAAAGCTAATCGCGAGGCTTATTTCTTGTAATGATAGTACAAAAACATGAACTGTAAAAGATAGCATATATTTTATCCGTTGTGAGACTTAGTATGTTTTCTTTCTCGCCCTTTTTTAAATATTATAAGAAAGTTAACTAAATCAATTTAAGAATTTATGTTATTCAAAAATTGAGATTAAACAAGGAAATCTGTTGTAAATGGGGAAATTAATAATAATTTTTTGCCCTTAAATATTGATAAATAGTGGGCTATCTGTTGTAAATGGAAATAAATAATAATTTTTGTCTTAAATAGTAGGCTTACCAAACATGATTTTTCAAATGTTTTAAGTGCTACTATTTCTTAGTCGATCGAATGCTGCTTTTACTCTACAAATATATACAAAAAGAATGGTTTCACCTATCCGGCTATATAAACAAACAAAATATGCGTATTTGGTCTTCGGAGAATCCTCATGAGTTTATTCAATCGCCTCTCCATCCGCAGAAAATTGGTGTTTGGCTAGCGGTTTCTAGAAGGTGTATATTTGGACCTGTGTTTTTTGAAGGATCGATAAATGCTGAGAGATATCGTAATAATTTACTTGAACCGTTTTTACAAAATCTTCATGATGACGAACTTTTACATGGGTATTTCCAACAGGACAATGCAACAGCTCACAAAACATGGGAAAGTATGGCTCGAATTCGGTTAGAACGTTAATGCTGTCTTTATATTAGTTTTTTTTTTTTTTTTTTTTGTTTCGTTCTTTTATGATGTATAAACATTGTTATTTTTTAAATGTATAGGAAGTGGTATTTGCTATGTGTACAATGTGTTTCAAAATTAGTTTTTATTAGGCATAAACTATGTTTTTGTGTAAAAACCTCTAAATTTCATATTAAAAGCCGCTCGTCAATCATATTTCTTCTAATGATAGTACAACTCACGAACTGTAAAAGATAGACTCATTTTATGAATTTATGTTAATTCAAATTGATATTAAGCAGGGGTATCTGTAGATGGAAAATTAATAATAATTTTTTGTCTTAAATATTGATATATAGTGGGCTTACCAAACATGATTTTTCAAATGTTTTAAGTGTATTGCATGGATTTTTATGTAATTTCAAAGGAAATGTAATACATTCGCTGCTGTACAAACATAAACTGTAAAAGAGAGATAGAAGCATTTTTAGAACAAGTATATATTTAATATTTTTGTAAATCTTTTGGTTAGAACGTTAATGCTGTCTTTATATTAGTTTTTTGTTTGGTTCTTTTATGATATATAAAAATTGTTATTTTTTAAAATGTACAGGAAGTGGTATTTGCTATGTGGACAATGTGTTTCAAAATTAGTTTTATTAGTGATAAACTATGTATTTTGCATAAAAACCTCTAAATTTCATATTAAAAGCTGTACCTCAAGCATATTTCTTCTAATGATAGTACTAAACATGAAGTGTAAAAAGATAGTACATATTTTATCTGTTGTGGGACTTAGTATGTTTTCTTTTTCAACCTTTTTTTAAATATTATAAGAAAGTTAACTAAATCAATTTAAGAATTTATGTTATTTAAAATTGAGATTAAACTGGGGTATCTCTAAAATGGAAATATTTAATGTTATGTCTATTTTCATATGTATAGTGTTTTGTCAAAAAAGTTTTGATTGCTGAAAAAAAGTGGGTAATAAAAATTTTTGATAGACCATGTATCTCACCTCTATCGTTTTACTGCATTGTTATATTGCACTATATGGGTCATCTCGAGAACATTCCTTGCCTTTGCATTTGATTGTTTTGTTTAAATTTTGATATTTGTGAAATTGAAAGTATGGTTGAGGTTTGTTTGATGTGTGTAGTTGTTTTATTTTTAATAAATTGTTTTCTTAAAAATATGGGCTCATTATTTTACTTTTCTAAAAGTCTTACTTTTGAAATGTCCTGTATATTCATGTTTGGTTGCTATGTTATCCAGTACCATACTATATATTTATTTTATGATTTTGACAAAGTATGCCGATCTTAGATGTAAATCCGCGGTGGTGGCGTTTGAAAGTATGTTGTGTTGGGGATTGACCTAGATGTATCTTCTTAAGTTGGTCTGGTGTTGTGGCGTTTGAAACTATGTTGGGTGGTTGTGGTGGTGGTTGTTGTTGTGATGCGTGATATGGAGTTGGGTATTTTCTAGAAGTTGAGTTTATATTTTGATCGATCATATTGATAGTCGGCCATTTCGCCTGACGTCACCTTAGTTTATTAGATTTTTGGCGGCCATCTTGGATTCGCTATCTTACTTTTCTAAAAATCCCTACCTTTGAAATGTTCTGTATATTAATATTTGGTTGCTATGTTATCCAGATGGATGGATGGATGGATGGATGGGTGGATGGATGGATGGATGGATGGTTGGATGGATGGATGGATGGATGGATGTATGGATGGATGGATTGATTGTTGGATGGATGGATGGATGGATGTATGGATGTATGGATGGATGGATGGATGGATGGATGTATGGATGGATGGATGGATGGATTGATTGTTGGATGGATGGATGGATGGATGTATGGATGGATGGATGGATGGATGGATGGATTGATGGATGGTTGGATGGCTTTTTGAGAAAAGAGGGATTTGATAGTGGTTTGAATGTGTGGTTTTAATATAGGGGTTTCAGAACCGCTTCATGACGTGAGCTGATTCTAGCGATGGTTTTGAAATGATGTTTCATAGGAGTTTGAGTGCATGGTTTTGATAGATTGGATGCCTGACGACACCTTAGTTTATTAGATTTTTGGCGGCCATCTTGGATTCGCCATCTTGCTTTTCTAAAAATCCCTACCTTTGAAACGTCCTGTATATTCATACTTGGTTGCTATCTCGTCCAGATGGATGGATGGATTAATGGATGGTTGGATGGATGGATGGTTGGATGGATGGTTGGATGGATGTATGGATGGATGGATTGATGGATGGATGGATGGATGGATGGATGGATGGATGTATGGATGGTTGGATGGATGGATGGTTGGATGGTTGGATGGATGTATGGATGGATGGATTGATGGATGGATGGATGGATGGATGGATGTATGGATGGATGGATTGATGGATGGATGTATGGATGGATGGATGGATTGATGGATGGTTGGATGGCTTTTTGAGAAAAGAGGGATTTGATAGTGGTTTGAATGTGTGGTTTTAATATAGGGGTTTCAGAACTGCTTCATGACCCGGTTGTGAGCTGATTCTAGCGATGGTTTTGAGATGATGTTTCATAGGAGTTTGAGTGCATGGTTTTGATAGATTGGATGCCTGACGTCACCTTAGTTTATTAGATTTTTGGCGGCCATCTTGCTATTCTATCCTACCTTTGAAACGTCCTGTATATTCATACTTGGTTGCTATCTCGTCCAGTAGCATACTGTATATTTATTTTATAATTTTGAAATGGTATGCCGATCTTAGATATAAAGTTTATATTTTTATCGACCATCTTGAGGGTATGAAACTTGGTTATATTGTTAATTAATAATAATAAACACATTGTTTGTTTTATTTTATTTTATAAGTAAGATATGCATTTCAAGCGTGCGGCTATCACAGAAGCATACTGTATATTTATTTTATAATTTTGAAATGGTATGCCGATCTTAGATATAAAGTTTATATTTTTATCGACCATCTTGAGGGTATGAAACTTGGTCATATTGTTAATTAATAATAATAAATACATTGTTTGTTTTATTTTATTTTATAAGTAAGATATACATTTCAAGCATGCGGCTATCACAGAAGCATACAGCCGTTGCGGTTTCCGCTGGAAGCATGTTTAGACCTGTTTGAAGTACATTGAGAAGCGCGATAGCAAGCCTGGTAATTTATTCAGGAATTCTCTAGAAACAAAGACCATCTTGATGGTCAGCCATTTTGTCTGACGTCACCTTAGTTTGGCTAGTGACCGTGAGAGGATGCTGCATTATGGTAATCATGAGAGATGCCATTTCTTGGTTAGTGGCTGTGAGAGGGCGTCACATTGGGTTGGTAATGATGAAATCTGCCATTTCTTAGTTTGGTTAGTGGCCGTCAGAGGGCGCCACATTGGGTTGGTAATGATGAAATCTGCCATTTCTTAGTTTGGTTAGTGGCCGTCAGAGGGCGCCACATTGGGTTGGTAATGATGAAATCTGCAATTTTTAGTTGGGTTGGTAATGATGAAATCTGCAATTTTTAGTTGGGTTGGTAATGATGAAATCTGCAATTTTTAGTTGGGTTGGTAATGATGAAATCTGCAATTTTTAGTTGGGTTGGTAATGATGAAATCTGCAATTTTTAGTTGGGTTGGAGGCCGCGAGGGGGCGCCACATCACTTGGGTTGGTAATGATGAAATCTGCAATTTTAGTTGGGTTGGTAATGATGAAATCTGTAATTTTTAGTTGGGTTGGCGACCGCGAGGGGGCGCCACATCAGTTGGGTTGGCAGAGGGCGCCACTAGGGCGAGGGGGGTGAGGGGGAGCTGGGTGAGAGGGGGAGGAGGTGTCCCAGAATCGGCATAAGTCCCCTACTCATCGGATACAAAACTTATTGAATCTTCAAGATCTACTCAAAACATTAATGAAAATGAATTTACAGGTAAAAGCGCAACGGATTCTAATGAAATTAATTAAAGCAAAACAGATAAATAGGTTTCC